>JARHVA010000161.1:5287500-5680000 GCA_037957365.1 Torreya grandis | reverse complement strand
CCTAGAACTATCCTAGAGACTTTACCACACTTGTATAGTCATTATTTAAACCAAATTCATCTACAATTAACCAAAAAAGAGTCTCATGTTAGTTTTCTTAGATCCTAACCCAACTTGATAAGTAGTCTACCAAGTGGACATTAATGCCACATTTGGGACACTAAAGCCACATGGTGTTAGTGTCCCCAACTGGGTACTAGTTTTCTTAGCCCTAACTCTCATAAATGGATAATTTTTTAAATGTGTACCCATCCTAAGGTCAGCCTAAGCACATTTTATTATCTACATAAGCTAAATATATCTATAAATACAAGTCTAATTGACCTCTATTCACTAGATGGAAAAGAGATGCAAAATCACATTGAAACCAAATATAAGTTGACCAAAATAAAGGTATTTGATCCCTATTATTCCCTACTTATACATACTACCATATATATCAAACCTATACCTATTTTTCAAATATTTCAAATCTTAATCACATTCAAGGCATCCAAGTCCACTCTCATTCTAGCATTCACTTGCACTTGCATCAAGCAATAGGTGGGAGAAATACATTAGACTTGATCCTTATTTGGAGTTTTTGTATGTAGGTAAATCTATTCATAGTGGGGTTTTAATTATTTCCAACCTAACTTAATAAAAAACACACAATCATTTCCCATGCCATACTTTTAAGGAATATTAGGGTTTGTACACTAAATCAGGTTTCTCAGGCACAACACAGAGTTTTAGATTTTATACACATAGAAATAGGACCTAAAGGCATAGGCATAGGTGATCCCAAAAAATATGAATAGTCATATAAATTGGACACTAATGATACTTTAAGGACACTACAATAACATGGCACTAAAATACATATGGGGTGCTACTATCTAGTGAGCAAACAGATTCTAAAATTTTATTGACGATAATCAAAACTATTCAAAACTTAGTTTTTGGAACCTTGATCATTCATGATAGTCAATTTTTAGATAAGTATATATTTTTGCTTATTTATTACTATTTTTATAAATTCAAAAGCTATAACAAATAAATGCTTAATTATTGCATATTATTTTACTAATTTAGACATCCCATCACTTTAATCTAAACATAGGATTTACATAGTTAAACCCTAAAAGGTTAAATAATTTGGTGAACCTGTCTTACTTCAAACATTGCTTAAAACCCTAGTTTTACCTAAGGTTTACTTTTTATACATTTTTTCATACAAAATTAGGGTTACAAATTCATATTTTTATGGGTTTTTTATATATAACCTAGCTCATTTAGTCATTACCATAGGAGGGTGTCATTTATTTAAACTTTATTTAAATCTTTGATTAATAACCCTAGTTCAAAACTATAGGATTTACACTTTTAGATTTAAAATTTTAGATTCACACATCTTCTATAATCATGATCATAATGATAGAAGAAATTAATCACTTTTTGTTTCAAAGTTTAATACTTTCATTTGCATGTTTGTTCCCTTTAATTCAGAATGAACTCATAAAATACATACATGTATAGATGATGATTTTTATCAAATGAAATATATATATATAGATATATATATACATATATATATAGATATATATATACATATATATATATATACATATATATATATACATATATATATATACATACATATATATATACATATATACATATATATATATATATACATATACATATATATATATATATATATACATATATATATATATCTATGTATATATATATGTATATATATATATGTATATATATATATACATATATATATATACATACATATATATATATATATATATATATATATACATACATATACATATATATATACATATACATATATATATATATATACATATATATATATATATATGTATATATATGTATACATATATATATATATATATATATATATATATGTATATATATATATATATATATATATATATATAACATCTCATAACATGATATATTTCTTCTATGTGCAATACAATTAAGACATTATTATTTAATCACATAGGTATATGTGTACATAATGATTCATGTTGACTCAAATGTCTTTCATGTTTTATTATTTATTTCAAATCTTTTCTTTATTTTATGTGCAAAAAAATTAAGACACTATTCTTTAAACACATAAATAACTTATTAAATCAAGTAATAGTTATACTACCTAAAAGCAATAAATCTCCCTTAGATGTATTTTGATCTTTGGTCAATTCTAATTCATTTCACATCATTATTAGACATATCTAAACACCATTAGTATTGCTTATCCATCATTCTTATCAATCACAAGCATCTATTCCACATCCTACGTCTACTATTAGCTATATGCTCTTGATAGACCATGTGGTCTAGGTTATGATGTCATCATGTGGTCCTAAATCTTGACAAGTTTGTAATAATCATGACTATATATTTATAGATAAAGGTAATACTCCTTCAAGTATAATTACCATTTTATATATTTTACAACACTTTAACACATAATATATTTTGTATGTAGTAACTTATGACACTTAGGCACCTCAAACATTTGAGCCTGCTTATGTTTCTTCTATTATCAACACTATTAAATGGACAAAAGAATATATTTCCTTCAGAATAGATGACATTCCACCTCATTCAAATCATATATTTACACCTAACTCTCTATATCACTTTAAAATGATTTTTGATTGATAATAGATTAGGTTTGAACATCTACACCATCTCATTTCTATGCCTTCTAAACATCCATTCTACAAATTTGGGTCCTAATATGAGAATCTGAGGGTTTGAAAACATTAAATGAAAATTTTTGGGTTAAATCACATTAAAAATTACCCTCAGACCCAAAACACTACCTAAAACATGCCAAGTTATGCCAAATAATCTCAATTACAATCTCTTGCTTGGTAGACCATGGATCCACTCTATGCACATAATTTCATAAATGTTGCATATATGTTTAAAATTTAGCTATGAAGGCCATATATACACATGAATTATGGATAAATAACCATTTAAGTATTGTCAACATACAAATCCTTCACATAACTATGTTCTACACACGGATTTTGCTACTACACTGCCTTGGGATAAATTCAAAAGATGCATACAACTCCACCAGTCATTTATAGTACATAGGGTAATAAACTTACTTCACCTTTTCCATTATGATATTTTTAAAATATGGGTTACATAGGTCAAGGCCTTGGAAAACATGAATAATGATCCATAAACACTAGTAGGAACTTCACTACTTTTTAAAAATGTTTACCAAGATCTCTTAGGTTCTCAATTCCAAAATTTAAACTAAATTGGAAGAAAAAATTTATCAACTTATAAGATGTTGAAATGATTAAAAACTGATTCAAATCAAGTTTCAAAACTGAAATAAAGGTGAAATGAAAGTTCACATCAATTATCCATTAAAACTGTCAGATTTTCCAAATTCTTGATTTACTTAATTTCTCATAAATGATCAAATGATTAAATTTTGCATTATGATTAAAAATCTAAATTATAATCTACAAATTAACTAAAACTAAAATGCAAAAATGAATTCAAAGATCAAAACATAGAAATTGTTTATGGGGTTCAGAATTCTTACATCCCTGAGTTCTTATTGAACCAATCCATTACTGTTGCTAACTTTTCAAGCCAAAATAATACTTACAATCAACAAAATAGATCTAATCTCTATAAAAATAGTGTTCTAGAACTTTGAAATACCTTGGTTGACTCAACACATCCTTCACCTTCCAGAATCACAAGTAAAGGCTTCTCCAAATCAAAATTGGCAACTTCCATAGCTCAAAATGATATCACCAATTATCCAAAATGGGAAAATGAATATATGAGATAGAGTGTATCATAATTATAAACAAGTTTGTATTTTACTCTGAGCTCTAGTTCGACCTCTAAGGGCTCCAACATGGCCAAATACTATAAATAGGTCTATAATTCTTCTATACACAGTCAGCCAAAAGCTTACCTTCAAATACAAGTTCAATCCTTTTAAAACACTTCCAAGTCCATAGCTTGGTCAATCAAGACCTATCCCTTTTACTTGGTAGATCCATGGTTCAAGTCTCTTCCCTTCTATTTGGGCGCTTGACTTATCTTTTTAATCCCACATTGGTAATGGGAATGGCTATCTTGTCTTTTTAAAGACTGGCAAATAGCTTGAATAATGCCAATGCCCCTTTTGGTGGGCTTAAGTTGCTAAAATTAGCATGATACATTGGTTTAGTGTGCCAATATTAGCATATAAACTAAGCAACCTATCCTCTTATCACGTTCTATGAGTTAGATGGATGTGGCATGCATTTCTTAGAGTTTTCAAGTGTGGCATTCTATCTCGAGGTCTATGGCTCAACATTACTTCAATCTCGAGCTATGACTCGACAACATGAGTTGGAATTTATCACAGTGTCTCCCAACTAGAATATATCTCAAGCTTGACTTGGAAAGGTAGTTGGATGGCCATGATAATTTGGTTCTCCTATTTGGCATATGGGGCTTGGTAAGTTTGAATTTCAAAGTCTTACCAAGGAAAATTACAAAGCTTTAATAATATACAATTGATTTGTCCCACATGCATATGGTGGGAAAAAAATGATAGTTTATAAGCAAATGCAAATACATAGCAATGTGAGATGGAGGCTAAGTCACCCTTCCTTAATCAAGTGGGTCAACCCTCACTAAGGGCCCCCAGCGAGCCAATGATGGGGCCCACGATTCTCCATACGACTACCTGTCAAAGATTGGAGGCTGAAATCAAACACCAACCAAATTTTTTGCATGACCGTATATAAATTTACTACCACATGTCAATGGATGATTGGTCCACTTGGTTTATTTGAACAATGCCATGTCACTTTTCGACACGTTATTTCCCTATTGCAAGAAAACTTCAGTAAGCTATATCTTAAGCATATGGTGTATGTTTTGTAAACCATAAAAAGTGCCAGAAAGATCTCTATGAGCTCTACATTGTGTAATAGGTTTCATCATGACTTGGGACCTTTTTCCAAACTAAACTTTGGATCAAATAAGGAATCCTAAATCCCACTGAAGCATATGATCAATAGGGAAAACAAGAACTTAGATATAGAAATGATACATCTAATGCCATATCCTCTCATAATGCCTCTCAACACATCACATTATATCCACCTATTTAATGAGTAGTTGATATAGTGAACCATGTTTATACATTTTAAGTTATATACCTTGACCCATCGATGATATAGTTTCATAAAGTTTAAAAGTTCTTGATGAATTCACTAATGATTAAGTTATCTTAGAATGGCTAGGTGCATATTGTAGAGAGAATTAGATAGCATGATTAGTCAATCATTATTCCAATAAATCAAAGGAAGAATTCATAATAAAAAACTAAATTAAGCCTATCCATTCATATGAGAATTATAAAGGGTAGAAAGAAACATATGAAAGAAACCAACACCATATTACCTTCCCAAGTGGATTCACCATACCAATGAGGCTCAAAATCATGTTCTTCCTTGATCAAGATCTCTTATCTTCAACAAAAATGGTGGCCAAATCCTCCAATGTCTCAAGAACTCCTTAAAAAATCAATGATCAAATGTAAAGGATTGTGGAGATAATTCAACATAATAACTTTACATAAATCAAGCTTTAAAATGATGTTTATGGCCTCTCTATTTATAGATTTTTGAGATTGGTCAGGATCAACCATGACCACACATCTCAAGATTGAGATGTGTGGTCATGGTTGATCCTGACCAATCTCAAAAATCTATAAATAGAGAGGCCATAAACATCATTTTTAAGCTTGATTTATGTAAAGTTATTATGTTGAATTATCTCCACAATCCTTTACAAAGGGTAGAAAGAAACATATGAAAGAAACCAACACCATATTACCTTCCCAAATGGATTCACCATACCAATGAGGCTCACAATCATGTTCTTCCTTGATCAAGAGCTCTTATCTTCAACAAAAATGGTGGCCAAATCCTCCAATGTCTCAAGAACTCCTTAAAAAATCAATGATCAAATGTAAAGGATTGTGGAGATAATTTAGCATAATAACTTTACATAAATCAAGCTTAAAAATGATGTTTATGGCCTCTCTATTTATATATTTTTGAGATTGGTCAGGATCAACCATGACCATCCATCTCAGGATTGAGATGTGTGGTCATGGATTAATCCAATTATTTAATTAAAATCCATAAATATCCCTCATAATGATTTTGGAATAAGGGGCATTTAAGAGGCATGGAGGGTCATAATGAGGCATGAAAGGTATTAATGAGGCATGAAAGGCCATGATTCAGATATTTTATGCATTTATGGAGGGATACCTTTATAAGAAATGATGTCATTAGGTGATGCAATTAATAGAAATCAATTTCCAAAAATAAATACTCAAAAACTCTCATGGAAAATCTAGCTTAAGCTCTTGGTTTGGATTAATTATCCTTAAACAAGGTTAATCAACATTTGTGCAATTATTTGGAAATTGGACCTCAATTAATCAAAATAGTCAAAAATTCATATTATTGAGTTATAATTTGACTCATGAAGAATTGAAAGGTGACATTAGATGCATTAGAACTGTATTCCCATTTAGGATGTTGCCAAAACAAAATAACAAAGGTACATGACATGTACCAATGAATTATAAGAAAAGAGTGATCTAGAGCACAAAAAGGAAAAATCATCATTTTGGCTCAAAATGAAGTGATCAAAGTTAGTTACTCAATAAATTAGATTTCACCATTTAGGGATGCATTAGCCTAAATCAACACTTGTAAATGACAAGTTCAAACCATTTAGTACATTTTATGGATTTTGACCTAAATTGTATATTTGAGTGCAATTCAAGTAAGATTGACAATTTAAACACAAATGATGTTAGAAATTGGATGTATACATTTTGCCCCTATTTGAGAAGGCATATCAAGACATTCAAGTGAAGCAACATCTTTTCAAAAAAGAAAGTTGTCAACAATAAATTGTAATAGACCCATTATGCCCCCTTAAGAGGACATACTAGGATGAAAGAGACTAATGGACTCTCAAAAAGAGAGGGACAATGAGAGAGTAACCCATGGAGGAGATCATATCTAAATAAGCTAAATCTTGCACATGTGATTACCATCAATGATCAAAATATAATTAGAGGTACAATAAGTCCCAGTAGATGCAGGGAATGGGAAAGATATGATCCATAAATGTAAGGGACACACTTTAAACATACCCAATATGCTTATGACATTGATCAAAATCCTAAGATAAGTTTCACACTAAAATATTTACATCATGGGCATTAGTGTGGAGATCTTGGAATTAGAAGAAAAGAGAGAACATTATACTTTAGGAAGGGAAGCACCAATAGAACAGGGTCTTCAAAGAGAAGATAATAAGAAATGCCCCAATAGAGTAGATTTGATTGTCATAAAATAGTTGTGCCCTAATAAGGATAATTTTGATCATTGATAAAAAATATATTATGGTTTGACCCTATAGAGCTGATTTGATTCTAACATTGTTCGTATGTTGTGCCTTAGCATGGGTAATTAGTAAGCAAAATAGCTCAAGGATATGATTCAATAAATATGTTAAAGTGAGTGGGCTTAAACATACATGTGATGGTGTAATGGATTAAAACCATAAAGAAACCAAGCATATGAGAATGAACAAAGTGATGAGAGAAATTAAAATAAGAATGGAGATGGTCGAGCTAACTCCAGATGTAGAAGACAAGTGGACATTGCCTACATAGTTCCATGGACTCATGTTCCAACATGAACTTTAGGCCAATGTAGTTCACCCATGTTTGGGAGAGAATGGAATGAGGATGATGAAAAATAACCAATAATTGATTAGACTCATGATGTATGTGAAAATATACATGTTTAATAATAAATTCAAGTGATAAAATGCATGTTACCTAGATGCCTAATTACATATCATGAGCCTAGATTATGTAAAGTGTTCTTGAAAACTTATTCATCAAGTGATGTTAACATTAAAAATTTGATACATGAGCACAAAGTGCTTGTTAAAGCA
This sequence comes from Torreya grandis, assembly GCA_037957365.1. Lineage (NCBI taxonomy): Eukaryota > Viridiplantae > Streptophyta > Pinopsida > Cupressales > Taxaceae > Torreya > Torreya grandis. Next base: position 5,671,942 of record JARHVA010000161.1, on the reverse strand, counting down.
AAATAAATTAGGCATCATAAGTATGAATAACTTAGAATGACATAATATTCAAATTATGCTAAGCTGGTTTAAATGTGAATACCTATAGCTAAGGATAATGGTAAATTAATAACCAAAAACAAAGTTACAACTATTTACATTTAAATAAAAAAGTAAAGATAAAGAAAAATATAAACATAAATGAACCTAAAATGAAATCAAGACATGATCAATCAAGACTTAAGTAGGAACAAAAATGTTTAAAAAATTACGCATTTGAGTACAATTCAAATAATATTGATAATTTCAACATAAATGGTGTTAGGAATTGGATGTCTACACGTATGAGGATCTCCCTTATTATCTCATAACAATAGATTTCCTCATTGCATAAATGTTGAAGCATATTTTAGTGAGAGTTCAGATGATTTAGATCATATATCACCTAACATAGATGATGCAATCCCAACAACACCATATACTTTAGATTGATCTATATTGCTCAATGAAGAAACAATCAAATTTAAATATGGTATTGAAACCCTTCCTCACATCATACTCTTTGATGCCACATTACATAAATTAGAAGACATAAATATTCATTAGATTTTGACTAATTTTATTGAAGTATTTACATGGGATTATTCCAATATACCTAGCATTGATCCTTCAATCAAAATACATAAAATTACATTATATCTTGATGTCAAATTAGTAAATAAAAAGATTCAAAAAATGTATCCTAAAGTGGCTCTCCTTATCAAAAATGAAAACCAATAGTTGTTATATGCTAGTTTCATTCAACCAATTGCCCATCTAAAGTGGGTTACCAATATTGTTGTAGTTGTCAAACATAATGTATAAATCTAATGTTATTGTGCCTTTATAAACCTAAACAAAGTATGTCATAAAGATGATTTCCATTGACCAGACATTGATATGATAGTTGATTTCACAATTGACTATGAGATTCTCTCCTCTATGGATGGTTTTTCTAGGTATAATCAAATAAATATCATTGAAGAAGATCAAGAAAAGACTTCTCTCACAACACCATGGGGTACCTTTTGCTTTATAGTCATGCCATTCAGATTAAAGAACATTGGTGTAACTTATGAATGCACTATGATGCATATCTTTCATGACCCCATTCATAGTATGGTCAAAGATTATGTCGATGATTTGTTGGTAAAGTAAAAAAAGTGACAACATCATGTAATTGATTAATGACAATTTTTTTAATGACTTAGAAAATACAATGTTCGACTTAACCCTGAGAAATGTGTCTTTGGAGTTCCCTAAGAAATATTTTGGGATTCATTATAACTTAACTAGAATAAAATTTAAGCCCAATAAGGTCAAACCAATCATGGATATGCCTCCTCCTACTAGTCTAAAATAAATTTGGTCCCTACAAGGGAAAATTTAGGCAATTCATTGATTTGTGGCATAACTTGCAGATAAAACCTAATCATTCACTACACTACTTTAAAAAGATGTGAAATTCGAGTGGGATCTTAAATATTAAGAGAGATTTAATACACTTAAGAAATACTTAATCAACCCTCCCATATTGGTTCCACATATACCTGGAAAACCACTCCTATTTTACCTTTCTATGATAGATCATGTATTGAGATCACTCCCTTATAACATGATGACCAACATAAAGAAAGATAAATTTACTACATCAGTCACACACTAGTGATTATAAGTGAAGTTATCTAACAATTGAAAAGATTTCTTATCACTAGTATTCAATACTTAAAAACTTCATCACTACATTATTAAAAATGAAACATAGATTATTATCAAGGTAGATCACTTAAAATTCCTCATATTAAAACCACATCTTTTGGGTCATATTAAAAAATGGGTTATGTTATTTACAAAATTTGATCTCAAAATCATATTACAAAAATTGGTAAGAGAAAAAGTAATCATAGACTAATTGGTATCATCTCATTTCTAAATAAAAATCCTATTAACAATGATTTTAGAGATGATTTCATAGCATACAATACCATTATAAATACATGGATAATGTTATTTGACAGTTCTAGATGTGCATCTAGTACTATCACTAGAATTATTTTCATTGATCTTCTAAGACACACGATACCCCTTGCTTACTAACTCTATTTTTCATGCACCAACAATATCACAAAAGACAAAGCTCACATATTAGGCCTTCAAGTAGCTCAAGCTCTCAAAATAAAGTCAATAAAAATTTATGGGGATTCCTAAGTAATTATTAATCAAGTCACACATGTTTACCAAAAAAAAGAAGAATACATAATTTTTTATAAGGACATGGTTCAGTGTCTACGTGCTTAGTTTGACAATTTATATATCAATAATTGTCACACCAATGCAATGGCAAGCACCACATCATTGATCTCCATAGATATGGATGCAGAATAAACTCTATTCATAATTAAATGTTTAAAATCTCTATCAATGTCCCATGTGGACCTCATTTCTATAATAATCTTAGTTACCACATGTATTTCAACACCATATGAATGGTTCTCCAATACATACTTTTTGAATAAATCTATCACACCAAATACCTTTATAAAGAAAAAATACAAGGAAACTATCTTTGATATGTCATCATTGGTGGTGATTTATTCAAAATATATTTTGACAAACACTTACTTTGATGTTAAACAACTAAGGAAGATACATTGGCTATTTGAAAAATACACAACATTGAATGTGGTGTTCATTTAAATGCTAAGGTAATGTCACACAAATTACTCAAAAAAGGTTAGTATTGGCCAACCATGGAAAAAGAATATCAAGAGTATGCAAAATTATGTGACAAATTTAAATGCCATGGTAATTTACACCATGTACCTTTATAATAGCTTCAACCTATTATATCGCCATGGCCATTCATGTTATGGGGCTTCCATCTAATCGATAAGATATATCCAAAATCCATAGGAGGCTACAAATTCATTATCATAGCCACATAATATTCTACAAAGTGGGTATAAACAATCTCATTACAATCAATAAAGGGAGAGGATATTTGTTAGTTTCTCATGACCAATATTATTTCCTAATTTGGTCTTCTAGTAGCCATAATTATAGATAATGAATCATCATTCATGAACAAAATAGTGAAAATGTTATGAACCAGATACAAAATATGACACACATTTATTACACCACAATACACATAGGGTAATGGTCAAGCAAAGTTAAAGAATAAGATGATCAACTGTATTCTCAGTAAAACATTTACCAAATTTGGTAATGATTGGCACAATGAACTAATATATGAACTTTGGGCTTACCCATCACTATATGTACACTAATAGGATCTACTCCTTATTCACTCATATATGCCAAAAAATATATTATTGCTTTATAATTATAAATCCCATCTTCATAGGTAACTTTAAAAGGACTCATCACAGATGACTAGTAAGAAGAGTGACATCTCCATGAACTAGCATAGATAGATCATACATGTACCCAAGCCATAGAACATCTCAAAGCTTATCAAAAATGAATCCATAGAACCTATAATAGTAGGGTCCATAATAGAGAATTTGAAATCAATGATCTAATATTGAAATAAAATCTCATAAATGTTAATGCCAAAGAAGAAAGTAAAGGAAAGTTTAAACCAAATTGGCTTGGACCATACATTATCACAGAAAAGTTTAGTCCAGAACTATATAATCTATCTTCACTATATGGAAAGTCAATAAAAATTACACTAAACATCATGAATCTAAGGATATTCTACACATAAAAAAATCAACTCTTCATTTCCTTTTCAATTATACACACTTCCTCTTCTCTCTTGCTCCTTGTACATAGTTTATTTTCATTTTCTTGTACATAACTTATATCTCAACAAAATTAAAAATGATATAATATGTCAAAATAAAAAAACATTCAAATATTTCAAAAACACAAAATTTATAGATTATATACATTGTTATGTTTACATTTCTACTACTTGTCAGATATTACATATTGTTATCTATCCTATTATAGTTGGTTTTATCATACCCATATGCTTCACTTGTTATTTTCAAGTGCTTGTAGATTACGAAATGGACCTAGGTCCACTACACTGATCCATACTAGTTATCATCTACCCATTTGGGGCATATACACCAATCTAGTTTTATATATATGATACATTTACCCACTTAGGGGCATCTCCGACATAGTTGATATTATCAATTTCTATCCTTATATTCTATACATTCTAGTTAAAGCATTGGTTTATCTTGATATTGATCATTTCTACTCATTTCTTAGATTTGTTCCCAACAATCACTAGTTAAAATCAATATATATATGCATCTTATCATCTACATATATTTGTACTAAATAATTATACATGTTTTAATTTTTAGTTATCCTATATTAGACTTAATTGTGTTCCTATTATTATTCCATCGTCAAAGGCATTTGAATATGAAATTATTCTTTGGATCTATGCCACTTCTCTTTTTGCATGACTTGGACATGTGCCCATGTCCCTTGTGTTTGATTTAATACTTATATATGTGAACATTTGAGCATGTCCTTTTGTGTGGCTCTAAACCAAATTACTTGTTGCTTGCATATGTGGACATTTGAACATGCACTTGTATGTATTTAGCCTCATATTTAGTGACATGTGCCCATGTCCCTTATAATGTGGCCCCTTGGCCTAGATTTTTTTTTCCTCATGTGTTTTTATGTATGCTTTTACACCATTACACTTATATTTTCTTTTTACATGCACACAATAATTTTTGATGCCATGAGGGACCTCATGCATCTACCCTTCTTACTTGGGTGCTATGATGGACATCATGGTTCGTCCTCCTAGTTAGGTACTTATATTTATTGCTATACACATTGATTAAATCTATATTTACACCCTTATTTAATGTTACATTACAACACAAATATTACATGACTTACTCATGATCAAATACATGTACATTTTGATGATATGTTTGTACATTGTATTAGAATATCATGCACATGATCGAACTAACACATTTTGTATAGTTACTTATTTAAAGGGTATTTATTATATATGTTTAAAAAATAATCTCAAAAGAGGGGGAATTCATAAGGGTTTTCCATAGATATTAGGCTCTTACTTAACTATTAATAGCTAAATTTCAGCACATAGGCTCAATTTCAGAAATTAGACATATGGCAAACACATGAAAAAATAGAGACTTAGACAATAGTTCAGATCACTTAGAATTAAGACCAAATAGACATTAGTACCTAGATTAGGACATTAGCACCCTAGGGTGTTATTTTCTAGTAGCCATAACTTCAAGATAGTCCAGATTATCTAAATTGGTACACCAAGTATAATATAAATTTGCACATATATAGTCACATGTTTGATAGTTATGTTCAAATTTTGTTTAGATTCATTCATTTCAGCTCAGAATCATACTAACTAATTAGATTGGGGGGAATCATGTGAAACATGATCAATCATACATGTAGTTTAGATACACATTCAATTGTTACATACTCAGTTCAGATTCAATATACTTAGATACCAGATAAGGGGCATGTGTGCAACACATAATTTATATATATTCAGCTACACACAAGTTGATTAAATGGAATGGAAAACTCCATGTCATTATCTATGTTGTATGTAATTATTATCACATTAGATATTATCAATAAATTCATACCTTAGTCCATATGTAGTGGTTGGCATTCTTGAGTGTCTAAGAGTTGCCTAATATACCCAAGTGTCTATAAAGCTAACATACATAGTTAGATTCACTCAATTAGATAGTTTTAGCACTTTTTGTATTTCAGTTATAGATACATCTAATTTACATAGGTGGGAAATCATGGATTCATGGCTGAATTTAATTCTTGACTCACCCATATGAGAGGGTTAAACACAATTATAAACTTATCCAATCTATTCATAGAGATCAGGATCCATTGAGGAAGGGTGGGAAATGATGGATCTAAAATTAGATTGAGGTCTTGAGCCACATATATGAGGATTAAGTAAGCTATCAGCTCAATGCAAGCTATTCAATGATATGATCACTATGTAAACTCACACACATAGGTTATCACCAAGTTCATGTATTGGTTTTCAATGATATGATCACTATGTAGACTCACACACATAGGTTATCACCAAGTTTTTTTTACATACCCAATGAGGTGTATTTATTTCTTTCATCTCTCTTTACTTAGTTAATTTAATTTAGCATATTATTATTATTTTTTAATCATCTCTTAAGTAAGGACTTATTTTCACATGTTTTATTGTAGGTCATTACTTTGAATCATGTTTCACATATGCAAACCTAGATTCACATAAACTCAACTACATAGGCTTCACTTCTAAGGTAAGTCTAGGTATGACTATTTCTATTTTATATTAGTCATTTTACTTTGTTGCATTTATATCATAAATTGAGGGTAACTGTAATCACCTAAAAGTGGTAATTGGATGCTGAGAGTGTCACTTGAGATAACCTATTCCTAGGTTATCCCTGGACCTATCCTAGAGCATTTTCCACACTTTTCCAATAATTATGCAAACCACATTCATTTATAGTCAGCCAAAACAAAATCCTAAGACAACATTTTTAGATCCCAACCAAAATTTCTTAGAATTATTCTAAGTGGACATTAGTGCCACATTTGGGACACTATAGCCACATGGTGCTAGTGTAACCAACTGGGTGTTAATGTCCTTACCCTAACTTGCATGAATAAATAATTTTTCAAATGTGTGCCCCTCATAAATTTGGCCTAAGCACATTTTATTATCCACACAAGCTATAAATATCTATAAATACAACTCTAATTGACCTATATTTACTGGATGTAAAAGAGATGGAAAATCACATTGAAACAAAAGACAAGTTGAGAAAAATTAGTGTATTTGATCCATATTCTCCCCTAATTTTGCATACCACCATCTATAGCAGCCCCAAGCCTAGTTTTAAAATATTTCAAAGATCAATTATTAGCAGAGGTTCCTAAAGCATCATAACATGCTAAGGATGAGGATAGTTGTGAGATACTTCATGTGCATAGAGTAGTTTTCTCATAAGAAGATAGGAATTTGGATGACATAAACATAAGAAGCATTAATTATTATGTGTTATTGAGGAATTGAGAGCAACCATTATGGGATAAAATTAAATAATTCATTTATAATAGTTTAGATAGAAAGTAACCAAACCATTACACATGATAATTCACACAAGGAACATAATAAGAAATCACACAAGTAACCATAACCAAAAAATATTTATTGATCTCTTCTAAAAAATGGAGCCCCATTTTTATTACCAAAAAAATTATATATAGATGTTTCAAGTCTATGAATATCCATATTCTTCTCATACTTGGTGCCAAAAGTAGAGTTTCTTCATATTATAGCCTATTACAAGTCATGAAGATAAGACAAAATAAACTTATATAATGATAAAATAAGTGCACAACACATGAATATTGGAAAAATATCCTACATAAATTTACAATCCCTATTGTTCTACCAACACTTTTTGAGACTTAAAATGTTGTCTCATCCTGAAACAATGTCATAGGATCTTTGAGAATGCACAAGTTTCTTAGAGCTAAAGAAATGGTTGGACCAGTAAGATTCATAGTAATAACTAAAGGCACCATTTCTAATTTTCATCTTTTGTGGACTACTTAGCTACCCTTTTAGGTTTTGAAATAATTAACATACCAACCTACTACCCTTTGTGGGTTTCCAATAGGCTAGTGCATTGTCATGTTGTTTCTATTGAGGTTAAAAGGGTGCATCATAAAAAGGCGTAATGGTCATTGATGTCAAAGATCTAATGAGCATGGTAGTAACCTATTGAGAGTGAGTTCTTAGTTGGCAACATGATGTTATCAAAGGTGATGAGTATCAATATTAATATTGTCATGAATGTTGTGATCATTGAAGGTACAGATCATGGAAGAGAGAGATATTTAAAGGAATCATAGTGAAATGAATGAACAAAGGTGACTAAGACTAGTTGACAATATGTGATGAGACAAGATGCATTGAGAAGAGTGTGGTCAAGAGAGAATTTTAAGGTAAGAAAGAATTAAAGGCAAATATTGTACTTTATATTAGTTGATGTCAAGGTTGGTGTCAAGGTTCAGGTAAGCTTGAAGTTTTTAATGTTATCATTTAAGGTTCTTCTGAAGGTATGATGAAAAGTAGGTCTATAAGAGTGTTATTGTAAATAAGGTCAGTTGGCATTGTGTGTTATGACAAGATATGAGTATTGAAGGTATGTAGTATGAAAGAGAGTATTGTATTGGTTATGAATGTTGTTATATTGTTTCCATTTTTGACAAATTCATAGGTTACAAGTCTTTGAGGTCAAGTGCTTAAGTAGCCTAAGCCTAGTCATGGCATGAAGAGACCTTTTGAGAAGGTATGAACATGATGGCTTGGTGAGATGAGTGCACAAAATCATGAGTGGTTTTATGAGGTTTATTAAGAATATGTGTGAGGTATTAGATCACTAATAAGAGTCTCAAGGTGAGCCTATATGTGTAGGACATTCAAACCAAGTCTATAGCTAGACCAATCGTAGACCCTACCTATCCTAATGAGGTATCATGATATATTTTCAAGGCATGTGAAGGATGTATGGTAGTATTTAAACATGATATAGTTTTATTGAGGATGTGTGTGAGGTTGAGAGTACATAAAAAAGGAATGAAGGTTAATTTCAAGGCCTAATGTGGTTTGTGGGTCAAGGTCTAGAGAGCAAAAAGAGACAATGTGGCCTAATTAAGGGTCATGATCAGATTTCAAGGTGTTTGAACTCATGTAAGAATTTTTATTTTTTATATATGTTGTTTTAATTTGGTTCATGTAGTTTGAGGTCATAGTGTGAAGGATAAAGCAAGGAACTTTGTTTAGAGGTATTTCGAGTGCTTAGATTGAAGGGTTGTCAACCTGAGAAGAATTTTCTTGTGATCATTAGCTCATAAAAAATTTAAATGGGAACCTAATATATTCATGGTATATTTGGAAGGGTCCTAGCTCAAAATTATAGACATTAGTTTTTGGATTGAGGGGTTATGATTTACGAATGATTGTTAAGAGTGGAAACATGTTTAAACCCTCTTAGAACCCTAATAAAGGCTTGATGTATAATATGTTACCCAAACATGCTTAGGATGGATTTAATATCTTAGTTAAGCTATTGGATCTTATATATGAATCTCCCAGGTACCTCTAGGTGGTATTGCTTAGAGAGAGGAGAGATAAAATGTTGAGTCACATGCTTATTTCTATAGATGTTGTTATATCTATCAAAAGTTGTATTTGACATAGTAATAAAATGGATGGAAAAATAAGGTAGAGACTCATGTTTCATTTTCATGAAGGTTTCAAGATAGTTTCTAGTCCTCAATTATGCAAAACCGATCATCTAAGTTAGCTAGTTGATAACAAGCCAAATGGTGTAAATAGTGAAAAACCCAAGCAACAATGAGAAGATGAATTGGATGGTGTTTTCATGATAGAATTATGAAACCAAGCACATAGAGATGTTGTTTAGGAATTTTAATACATTTTCATGTTTGATATAAGTTTTTTAGGTAAGTGAATATGGTGAAAACATTTCTCAAAAGTTGATATGTTTGGTTTAGATAAGACATTGAGAAATAGGGTCATGAGATTGGTTTGCAAGACCATTATTTACCATTTGAACATATGATATTTATATTTAAGAATCATCTAATGATCTCATAGGATCATCTACATGCATCATAATTCATTAAAATTATCTCTACAAGTATTGGAGGTCTAAGTCACAATGATTATATTTTGAGGTAATCTGACAATTCTAAGTAAGTGAGTTACAGAGGTGTTTTTAAAGTCTTATATTATGATTGGAAGTGTTTATAGAGACCTAAATTTCATTTATTGTAGAAATGCACTAACTTTATTTCTATTAAATTCAATTTAAAATTAACACTAATTTCCCTCCAAACCACATAATTAAATATTTATGCACACTTAAATCTTTGTTTTAAATAAACAATTCTATAATTTCCCCTTACCTAAACATGCTACCACCATTATCTCCCTCACTTGTTGACTCGCACTACTAATTATTCAACATTATACACTTCCTTGTGAGTCACTGCTTGATTTGTCAACCCATTTTATTCATTCTTTTTGACTCATCCAACTGACTCCCTTTTTGCTCTCAACCTCTTGAATTAGTCATCATCCTCATAGATGAGGAATTCTTCTCAACGATTGATTATTCAATTGATTTGAATAAATCAATTAATTCTCTACTGTTCGATCTCTTTTCGATAAATATATAAATAGATGAACAATTTATCACTTTCATCAATCTAGACATATGTTAATAGAGCACCACACACAAGTGCAAATATTGAATCCCAAAAAAATCCAAACTATAGATAACAAAGTGATATCGAATCAAAGGAAAATCAAAAGGTGAAACAAATCATACAAAGATCATTTTCACCAAAACACTACCCATTCCATCTTGCATTGGAGGAGTGAGCACCACATATTTGAAAGAGAAAATCAAATACAAATCATAATGGAGAAATCTTGAGCACTTAAAGCATGAAGTTTGTGTTTTTTCTTTGTTTCTTTCTCTAACATAGTTGAATTTCAGTTTAGATCAAGATTAGTATATCTATATTTTCATTCATATATTTTTGGCATGCCTAGTGGGACTTTACCCATATCTTTTTAAATCTTTTTCTCATTATATTTTGCACTTAAGTAATATTTCTCTTTTATTTTTTGTTGTTTATGCTTTCCTTTTTTGTTTAATGTTGTTTCTTTTAGTGCTAGTATGAACTATAGGTTGTTGTCATTGGCTTTTTGTGTAGCTATGTACTTTTTTCTAGGTAACAGTGATTTCAAAGACTTTAATAGCAAAAGTATGGAACAAAATAGTGAAATTTTCTTTTTCTACATTTTTTCTATTTTATATTTTGTTTTCTAGGATAATAGTGTTTTCATGTAGGTTAATAGTGAAATCATTCAGCATTTCAACAACTTAAAAGACTTTAACAGTGAAATCATGTAAAATTTTAGCAATTTCATGAAACCTAGCAATGAAAATGTGAAAATGTTTTTTTTATCATTTATGTATAAGTTCTACAAATTCACCATTTTTTAACAATTTCAATTTTTCCTACAATTTTGTTATTTTCTAACAAATTTGCTTTTTTCTTACAATTTTTCCCTTTTCTAATTTTTTTGCTTTTTTCATACAATTTTTCCATTAAGTGCTATGAATTCTCCACTACAACTACATAACAATGAATTCATTTTCATTTTGAGTGGCCATTTTTTAGAGGGCATAACTTCTGACTCGAGACTCCGTTTGAGCTCTTGTTTTCAAAAAAATGAAGGTATTAATATGAATAATGCAACCATGTATAAATATTTAACTTTTTTATTTATAATTTAACAAATTAAATAAATAAAGTTTGTATCATACTTACTTTCTTTTGTTTAGTTTTATGTTTCTAAGTAACTAATAATTTCACCTTTTTTGTTTGCTTTTGTATCTATGAGATCATTCTAAAAGAGTTGTTTCCTATTTGTGTTGTATTGGTTTTCTCTAACCTTTTATATATTTCTTTAAAGACAAGCTAAGTTTAAACTTTCTAACTACTTGTTTACAAGACATTAGCCAAAGAAAATTACAAAAAGAAAAGAATCTAACCAAATCTTTAATTTGTTTTCACTAACATTTTTCATTTTTAGTCTTTTACGCTCTTAGTAATTAAGTCACACATGAATTTATTTAGAGAAAGTTTATTTTTTATTTTCAGCTTCTTGTTTGGTTACAAGATTGTGTATGCTCTTTCCTTGGTATCACATTAATGACAATACTTAGAAATCAGAAGCAATATTGTAACTTATCTATTATCTAGTTGACCTTGCATATGCTATTTATTTGGTATTATATTGATAATGATAATTATAAATCATAAAAAAGTATCAACTCTTTATTTTTATTTTTTTAGGGACTCTATTAACCATATATTTCACCACCAGATAGTAAGTCAAACCCTATTTATTGGTGGGGTATATAAATTGAGACCCAATTATTTCAATTGCCTAAGCAGTTTTATGTTTTAAGCACACTGTGACATGAGGTGATTCACGCTCCAATACCTAGGGTTTTAATAACTGACTCAAAATCTAATATTACTAATTATCAACACATTGAGACTCTTTTGACTATGTTGGGAACTATGGGATATGACCCAATAGTGTGCATCTGCATATCAATTTCTTCCACAATTTTATTCACCACTAAATAAGCTTGTATATAACTTAATCCTAGAATGCCTTTTTTCCATTCAAATTTTATGCATCAGTTAGTAGTTAAAATCGAGAAGTTACTTTTCACAAAAACTAAAATCAATAGGGCATGAGAATGACAAGATCTTCCACATTTACTGCCTTGAAATACTAGGCCACAACTGAAAGCACGAATGAGTGAGTGACAATGGAAGGCCAAAAATTTATTCAAGACCCTCATCCTAGATTTTTCATCTTTTTGTGCAATTTTTTTGATCGTTTAAAATTAAATTTATTTGTTTTTTATTTTTGATTACCATGTACTAAAAACCCTTGTGTGAAAATTAATTTCTTAAAATAAAATAAAAAAATTATTTGTTGTTAGTAGATAAAACTTTTAGTCACTTTGGTAATTTTCTTTACTAGAGTCTAATCTTATTTATTTTCATTATGAATTCAAGCCTTTCCTTAGTAAAAATTTTCCATTATAATAAGTATGGTTATGTTGAATAATCCCTTAACCAATTTTGTCCCAGATCATAATACCAATAGTCCATATTATAATCCAAAGTTCTATCCAACCAACTTTGATTCAAACACATATTTTAATCAATGTCAAATCAATCACCCAACAAATCCAAATCCAATTTTGAATATGTATTCATGCTCATCCATCATCAATCAAATATAAACTTGATTATCTATTCAAGTTTTCCAAATCAACCTTTCTATAATAATCAAAATCAATCATTTGATTTCACATCTAGTTCACCCAAAAACTCAAACCCAAACTTCTTTGCTAATCCATCTAGTTATAACCATACCATCAATCTAAATCAAAATTTTGATTTAACTTCACCACAAATTTCATATGTATATTTGAGCCAAAATCCATTCATAAATAAAACTTCCATTCAGTCCAATCAAATTATGTTCCATCCAAATCAACCTTTCAACTCCTACACCCTTCAAAACTAACCATTCTAAATTAATCAAAATCAACCATTTGGTTTTGCATCCAACCCATTCTTAAAATTGACCCACACTACATCATATTCACATTTTTTCACAAACCCAATAGATTCAAGTCCATCAACCTTCATAAATCTATCCTTCCAAGATCAAGCTACCTCTCTAGCTAGGGAATCCTAAAACATTCCACATCAACATCACCTTACCACTAGTAAAATTATTTTATAAAATTAACCAAGTCTTCCTTCCACTATTTATAGCCTTAATTCTAACTTACCTTATCACACTAAAAAATGGAATCTAGTTTTATCACATCTACCATCTAATGTCATTCCACCTGTAAAGTTACAACAACTTCAAAACTCCCAACCTATCAAAAACATTATCATACCTATTTAAAAAAAAACACTGCTTTAAGGGAACCTTATAATGTATTCTTTTGAAAATTATTCACTACAAACTTAGTCATATTTCCAAACACCAAATACTTTGAACCATGGTTTACCATCTATTTTTGATGAAGATCCCATATTTATTGAAGAGCCTATCTTTGGCCAAAAGCCTGTCTTTGATCAAGATCCTATCTTTGAACAAGATCCCATTTATAACAAAGATCCTATCTTAGACAAACCCTCTTTAAACCAACATAGCCTATCCCCCATTAGCCAAACACCCAAATCCTTATCACCTATTGAATCTCTCATCATCCCATAGCATACACCCCAAGAGATAGAAGTATTTATAGATAAACTAATCCATGAGAAAGAAATTATTGAACCCATCCATTTTAAAGTAAATGATAGACACCATAGCATCATATACAAACCATTTAAAGGTAAATGTAAATATGATAGTGATACTTTTGTGGTTTTTAAGGTAACTTCATCCATAATGAAAATAGGATCTAGTCAAGTCTATATGAGGAATTTGTTGCTATCACTCCTTTCATAAACATCACCATTTATACCTTTCATATGACATGCTAGTATCCTATAACTTTTGATTGGGACCAGTATCATAACAATAAAATAATTATAGACTTTCTCACTAGTCTCCTACCAGAAGAGCATCAAGAAACATCTTCATATTCTAAGGAATAATAAGTGTACCTCAATCAAAATAAGTCCTACAATATAAATATAAAATACATACCCATAGTGAAAACCTCATTGAGGCACTATTAGATGATCAAAATGTAGATTGTAATCAAAATCCAAATAAAAATATAGAAAATCAAAAATATGAGTCCCTTAGTGAAAACATCTTTGAGGTGATATTGGACAATCCAAATCTAAATCCCAATAAAAATAGTAAAGAATAATCCTTTGGTGAAATTTTTTATAAGTCACCAATACATGAGAAAATTAATATGTCCTCTAAATTATCATAGTTACAAGATGGATCCACATCACAAATTGAAGATGTTATTGAAGAAGCATTGAATTTACAAATCATCTAACTTGCAATTACTCTAACTCTTATTAAATGTGAGATTATTGGTCCCATTCATCCTTTACATCATGACCCATATACTCATCCCAAATATAATTCCATCCTTCTAATCCTTAATGTACTCAACATACATCCTTCATCTAACATACTTTTCACTTCACCCTATCTGGTAGCACCCTCTCTCATAATGGCTATAACCATATCCTGATAAATTTGGAAGAAGTCAACTTAGAAATAAATGAATTTATTAAAGACATATATGGAGGACATACCTAAAATATCAATAGTGGTAAGAATCATGCATCTTGAACCCTTTTATAATTGAGATGCCAAAAAAAATCAAATAAAAATCAAAAATCACAAAGAGAGGATAAATTCATCCAAATGTGAAAACCATTTTTATGATGCCTTGGGTAAATACTATGATGAAAATTAATTTTTTGCATCATGCATAAAATAACCATTTGTCTGAAAGTACCCTAAACTTGGGGACAAGCTCATTCCATTTCAATCCTATGCATTCTAAATCATCCATCCATTCTTATCCATCTTATAATATTATTAATCCCATCCTTTTACCCTAAACCATCCTTACTTATCCTAAGTTATCCTAAGGCATACTTACCCATCCTATGCCTATCTAATCTATCCTAAACTCATCTTTATCCATCATATACAATCTTTAAATACCCTTACCTATCCAAACCCATCCTTCTCCATTTAATCCCAAACCCATCAAAACCCATACAATCTTTGCCATCATAAAACCATCCTTCTTCCCATTTTGACTTTGATAAGGAAGTGGAAACATCTTGAGAAATGTTCTTAAAAACATCTTGGTGTATCCTTGTAATGTTATTTTGAAGACTAGATACTTGGTTCTTACCTCATGTGTTATCTAGAGTTATCATCTTAATTCCAATCCATTCATATTCATCCATACTCCATATATAATGTATTCCTTCTATCCCCTACCACTCACTCTTTGTTTCTAGAATATATTTTTCCTTTTGATGGTATTCCTTGTATATACACTTCTAAATCTAATAAAAATAGAACATACAAACTCTAAAAAATATATAAAACATTATAAAATCCAAAAAAATACAAAAAAAATATAGAAAACAAACAAAAAATCCCTTGTCCTTAGTTATTCACCCTAGTTATCCCTTACACAATTACTCATTAGATGGTTCAACATTGTTAGAAATCATATATGCTAAAGGGTTATACTCTAGCCAAGGACATCCACAAAAGTAATTTTCTTACTTATAGTCATTTGATTACCTATTTGTATAGTCATTTACTTTATTTTACATCATGGGTATTTACTTCTACATTTTTTGTCTACTTCCATGTTTGTTTTACTTAAATCAATTTTACTATTGCAAACATCTCTTATCTTTATTGTTATTTCTTGTGTCTAGATAACTATTCACATTATTAATGGTGTTATTATGATTTTCCATATCATGATGCACTAAGTTTTGTCTTTGTGAATCTATTAGTCCTTATGTGTATCATATTATAGTCATCATTGTTTTTATATACCATTGGCGCATATTGTCATGCACAATATCAAAAATCAGGTTGCTCAACTCTTACTCAATTGGAAATATTATTGGAAATCCAATGCAAGAACAAAATAAAACACAATGTAGATATCAAACCATCTCACATTCTCAAATGAAGCATCTATGTTTCATCTCTCTCTTCCATTCATCCTTATCTCATCCATGTTGTTGAATCATTTATTTTTTAATGCTTGCATATCAATCATCCAAAATCGTTTCCTAACTTCCATTCATTCTCCTACACTTGTCAATTGGGATTGACAAAATAATAATATCTATCCTTTCTCCATTAATCCATCAATTTGTAATCATTAATTTAACTATGTTAATAGCATCAATGGGTCAATCTCAAATTACATCATCACTTCCCTTCCTGCATTAGGATAACTACATTTGACCTAATATCCACACATAGACTTTGTCTAAGGTGGATTATGTAGGAAATTCTTAGAGACATAGGGTTTCTAGGGTAAGTTCAGCCACGACCTCCACCATCACCCATTCAAATCACTTCATCCACATTTTTTACTATTAATTAATCAAGATTATATATCTTCTTATCAATGTTTGCAAATATCAATTTTGTAAATCTTTATCACAAATTGGACAATTTATGTTTTTCATTTTTTGGACTATGGCTTACCATCGTTGGGATATATCACTCCAACATCTGATTATGAGATGCTTTAGTCCAAGAAAAATTCAAACATGTAATCTATAAAGTGGGAACTATGCTTTTTCCAATATCTTATCTAGAATTTAACAACTAGGGATAAATAGTTTACACATAGCCTCTACAATTTTGTAAACATTTGTATTGAGACAAATATCTATATTATTGATGAAATTTTTCTCATTCCCATCCCTCATTAAAATCATTCTTCACCCATTTTAAAAATTTATATAAACATTAAATCAATCCATTCTAAATTTGTTTTCAAAATCTTGTAATAATCTCTCAGTGTAAAATCAACACAATCACATTTGAAAATTCAATATCTTTTTTCTATTTATAGATTCATAGTTTATTATTGCTGAGATATATCATTATCACACCTAATCAATTGACCTCTACATGATTAGTGAAAATAGTAAGCATGCAATCTTTTAGTAGATAAAATATTTGCTTTTCAAATCCATGCTCTAGTTTTATTTCACTAGAGGCAACATTTTTATGCAATCAATATCTTGAAAATTTGACATCAATTCAAACGTAAATTGATTTATCCTTCATCCATATCATTTTAAACATTTATTATTTTCATAAATTTTGAGTGTTTATCCATTTCTTGAAAAAACCCTTGAGGGGGCATCATCACTCTCATTTTCATTCATTTGGGGCAAATGCTTTATATCATCAACATTCTACTTCTTCTATTATTCTTTGAAATAGCATTGCTTCATAACACTATTTAAAAGATGGGTAAATTTAGACACCTGAATTTTATTTAGTGTTTAAATGCACTAATTTTCTCTCTATTAAATTAAATTTCAAATTAACATTAATTTCCATCCAAACTGCATAATTAAATAATTATGCACACTTAAATGTTTGTTTTAAATAAGCAATTTTAGAATTTCCACCTTACCTAGACATGATACCACCATTATCTCCCTCACTTTTTGAATTACACAAATAATTCCTAAACATTATCAACCTCTTTGTGAGTCACTCATCAACTTGTCAGCCCATTTACTTCATTCTTTGTGACTCATCCAACTAACTCTCTTTTTACTCTCAACCTCTTGAATTAGTAACCATCCTCGTAGATGAGGAATTATTCTCAACTATTGATTATTCAATTGATTTGAATAAATCAATTAATTCTCCACTATTGGATCTCTCTCCAAGAAATCTATAAATAGATGAGTAATTTTTCACTTTCACCAATCTAGACTTATGTTAATAGATTTCTAAATCGAAGTGTAAATCCTAAATCTTAAAAAAATCCAAACTTGAGATAACAAAGTGCTATACAATCAAAGGTAAATCAAAAGGTGAATCAAAGCATACAAAGATTATTTTCACCAAAATTATTCCCATTACATATTATATTGGAGGAGTGATCACCACATATTTGAAAGAGAAAATTTGATACACATCATAATAGAGAAATCTTGAGCACTTAAAATATGAAGTTTATGTTTTGTTTTCTTTGTTTGTTAATGTAACATAGTTGAATTTTAGTTTAGATCAAGATTAATATATTTAGATTTTCATTCATATAGTGTCTAATGCATTTTTTGATGACCTTGATATCATATAGACTCTATCTATATACTCAGTTGATAATATTTAAGTGTCTTATGTATGCTTGGATTTCACTCTTGCAAGATAGGTTTTTGAGGCACATAAGCCTAATAGGACAATTATCCTAAAAGAGGTTTCATGATATGAATGAAAGGCATAGGTCCAACCAAGAATGAAAGAGGTAAGTAGAGGTCTTTTTATATGTACTTTAATGTTTTTTAGTTTTTATATCAAGTCATTTTGGCCCAAGAGGATCAATTTTTAATGTTAAGAGATAGACCTAATGCAATTAGGTCTCTATGAGACTTAAAAGAGAAATGAGGCCTAATTGAATCATTATAAACCAAAAGGGACTCAAATATCATTTTATTCATGTACAAAATATGTCCTAAAACCTATTCCATGGCTGACCTAAGAGATTATGGGTGTGTGGTTGACTAAGTGGTCTATGATCAAGGAATGATATATATAAGGTAGTGTTAGGCCTTTGTGTGGATAAGTAGAGAACATGCAAATGAAAAATGAGATTGAAGATTATAAGGAGATATTTTATACCATCAAATTAGTGTAGATGATATATAACGAATATTTTATAGTGTGTTTTTATATGAATATCAAGGTCATATGACCTAATCAATCTTGAAGAGACCTAGTTAAGCAGAGAAGCCTAGAAGGCAATTTGAGAGGGACATGAGTGTGAATAACTAAAGAGGTGCTCATCATTTACTAGTTTAGAAACATAGTGTTCTAAAATTGATCAAATTAATCAAGTGGATAAGTTGGTGATAAGTCATCTTGGGGTTTGGTACCTCCTTGAAAATGGGTGCTTGTTAAAGCCTAGTCAAGTGGCTGCTTGGCTAGTTGGGGTTGGTGATCTATGTGGATTTGGTGTTTCACTAAATCTAGTTTTTGTCTTATATTAATATTTTATATTTATATATATTAGTGGGTTTTATTCCCCTTTATAATTTCACACATATGTGATATTTTCTTGTGTTTCTTATTCACATGGATAGATTCCTATGCTTGCTAGATCTACATGGTTGATTGAATGATTCATAATTAATTAGGTGTAATTGAAATAAAGGTTTTTAAATATTTATTCACCCCCCTCTCATTAATTATGCTTCCAAATTTTTTTATTATATCTTAATCCTTTAAATCAAGCCTAATAGCCTAAAATAGATCCTAAAAGCAAGGATGGCTAGTAATCAAGTTCAAGGAGGTTTCTCTACCAGTAAGGCTCCATTATTTAATAGGACTAATTATGAAATTTGGAGTATATAAATGAGAACATATCTAATTTCAATGGGTTATGACATATGGTATTTATTTATGGATGGATGTACTCCACCTCTTACACCACCAACTGATACAACATATAAGAAGGAAAGTAAGAGCAATTCTAATGTAATTAATGCCATTCTATGTGGCCTATCAAAGGTAGATTTTATGAAGGCGATACACTATGATTTAGCCAAAATGATATGGGAAAAGTTGAATACTATCTATGAATGAGACACTAAGGCGAAGATGGATAAATTTTATACCCACATAAGGTAGTTTGAATGTTTGAGTATTGCATCCTACCTATTAAGGTTTAATGAAGTTATCAATGTCATCAGAGGTCTTAGAGAAGAAGTGAAAGAGTCTATAGTTGTACAAAAGGTATTGATATCCATAAATTCTAAATTTTATTTAAAAGTGTCTATAGTAGAATAAATGAAAGATCTAGATACATTTTAAATGGATGGGATTCATGGAATATTGACTACCTATGAGATGAGAACAAATAAAGGAAGACCTTCCAAGAAAGAAGTAAAATTCAAAGCTGAGAAGAAGTCAAATGTTAAGAAGGTTAAGGATGAGGTATGTTCAGATATCAATGATGATGAGTTGATATCCATGTTTGTTAGGAAATTGAGGTTTGGATCTAGTAAGTATAAGGGTAATTTACCTTTCAAATGTTTCAACTATGGTAAGATTGGTCGCTTTGCATCTAAGTATCCTAACAAGGATAAGATTGATCATGATGAACATCACAGTGATTATAAGAAGGTGCATAGTATTAACAAAAAAAGAAATATTTTAGGAAGTATGAGGGAAATAAAGGGTCATTTAAGAACAGGATAAGTTTTTATACCAAATAAGATAATAGCTCATTTGATGTGAGTGACACAAGTACATCTAATAATGATGATGCCAATAATGAACTTGACAATAATGAAACCTTATTTATGGATATAGAAATAGATAATGAGGGTTGCTCAAAAGGTAAAGGCCTTATGGATGATGAATAATCTAATGAAGAAGAGGTTGAAGTGAACCTTGAGGTAGAATTGGTGAGTACTCTATAGGAGTTGAACTTACAAAGAAGGAAAAATAACAAATTAAGATCATTAGTTAAGGAATATGAAGAGGATATTGGTTTTTTTGAACAAACATTGAGTAACACATCCAAAGAGAATGATGATATCATCAATCAGGTTTAAACTTAGATGGAAATAATCTTTGTTAGCCTAATGGCTAAGGAATAATAATATACTAGGTATGAATAAAAAATGGAGTCCTTAAAATTAGAATTAGATCAAACAACTAGAAAGATGAAGACCTATGAGAAGTTTGAAAAGAGCACTAAGGATCTAGATGGGTCTGCCAATGATAAGGTAGGTCTTGGTTTCAAAGTATGTCAAAATGAGAATAATGAAAATGATAATGTAAACAAGAAGGTTAACCTAAAAAATAATATGAGACAAATTCTATTAAATAGCCTAACACCATAAGATTATGTCATCACGAATCATCAAGATATAACAAGAAGATTCAATCTCCTAGTGTTCAAGAAAGAATACCAACCAAGGTGTGGAATCTAAATATATTAAAGATTAGTCCTAATTAGTATACAAGATAAAGTGGGTAATTTTATATGGTATAGCATAGACTAGATATTGAAGAGGTTCAAGAGTGTTCATTATTAGATCAAACTATTGACCACAAAGATGATGAAGAGGCCAAGCAAAAGAGGCTAATCAAGCCTAAAAGGATCCTAAAGGATTATCAATATTGTGAGAGCATCGAGATATAGTAATATCCTAATTTTGTGTTTTTCTAGTTCCCTATGGTGAGGGGTGACTCTATTAGGCTTCATTGAGACACTCATTAGTCAATGGAATCTTGTTAGCTTTCATAAAGACATGTTGAATAATATTGATAGAGTTGAAAGTTTTTTTGGTAAATGAGAGGAAGATGAAGATGGTGTGAGAGTACTAATAACTCATGTGGTGAGATCAAGCTATGAAGATAAAGGGGGAGTCCCTAATTATTTAGTTGATGTCAAGATTGTCATGGCCTAGTGTGTGATCAAAAGTTTGAGTCATATCAGTCATGTCAAAGACAAGGTGAGTGGTCATGTGATCTAAGTTCATTTTAAGGAGGTATGTATAGTGTTATGGGGAGATTTGTTTCTCTATTTTTTTCATTATAATTTAGGTCCAAATATTAGATGTTAGGTTGTAAAGACCCTTGATCATTCATGTCAAAAGGGGGAGAATGGGTAGATGGGAAAAGTATCATTTTGAAGTGATTTAATTTATGTAGTGTGCTTTCCATCAAGTTTTTTTCCATCAATGACAAAGGGGGAGCTTTTTGGCATGTTTTTATCATTTTTGTTAAAAGGGTGCATCATGCAAAGGCATAATAGTCATTGATGTCAAAGATCTATTGAGCATGGTAGTAACCAATTGAGAGTGAGTTATCAATTGGTATCATGATGCTATCAAAGGTCATGAGTGATCAAGATTGATATTGTCATGAATGTTGTGATCATGGATGGTACAAATCATGAAATGGAGATCCATCTAAAGGAATCATAGTCAAATGAATGAACAAAGGTGACTAAGCCTAGTTGATAATATGTGATGAGACAAGATGCATTGAGAAGAGTGTGGTCAAGAGAGAATTTAAAGGAAACCAATGTATTTTATACTATTTGACGTCAAGATTCAAGTAAGCTTGAAGTTGTCAATGTTGTCATTAAAGGTTCTTGTGAAGGTATGATGACAAGTAGGTTGGTAAGAGTGTTGTTGTGAACAAGGTTAGTTGGTAGTGTGTGTTGTGATAAGTTATGAGCATTGAATGTATCTAGTGTGAAAGAGATTATTATAATGGTTATTAATGTTTTTTTATTATTTCCATTTTTGACAAATGCATAGTAGCAAGTCCTTGAGGTCAAGTGCTTAAGTAGCCTAAGCCTAGTAATGGAATTAAGAGATCTTTTGAGAAGGTATGGACATAATGGCTTGGTGAGATGAGTGAAAATTGAAATGAGTGGTTTCATGAGGTTGCTTTAGCATATATTTGAGGCATTGGAACACTCATAAAAGTCTTATGGTAAGCTTATAGAGGTAGGACCTTCAAACTAAGTCTGCACCTAGACCAGTCATAAACCCTACCTAGCCTAAAGAGGTATCATGATATGTTTTCAAGGCATGTGAACGATGTATGGTAGTATTTAATAATTTTATATGTTTCTTGAATATTTGAGTGAGGTGGAGAGTGCATGTAAATAGGCATGAAGGCCAATTTCAAGGCTTAATGTGGTTTGTGGGTCAATGTTTAGAGAGAAAAGAGAGAGAGTGTGGCCTAATGAAGGGTTAGGATGATATTTAAAGGTATTTGATATCATGTAAACATTTTCAAAGGTGAGATATGTTATTTCAAGTTTATTCATGTATTTTGACGTCATAGTGTGAAGGACAAGACATGAAAAGTTGTTTGGAGGTCTCTTGAGTGCTCCGAACAAAGGGTTCTCAGCCTAAAAAGAATTTTCTTGTGCTCATTAATTTTTTAAAAAATTTAATGGGAAAATAAGATATTAATGGTAGATTGGAAAGGTTCCTAGCTCAAAATTATAGGCATTAGTTTTTGGATTAAGGGGCTATGATTTATGAATGATTGTTAAGATTAGAAATAGGTTTAAACCATCTTAGAACCCTAATAAAGACCTAATGTTTTTATAAAGTGATAATGATGGATTTGATTACTAAATTAAGCTATTGTGTATTATATTTGACTCTCGTAGGTACCTCTAGGTGGTATTGGATAGAGAGAGGAGAGAGAAAATGCTAAGTTGAAAGCTTATTTCTAAAGAAGTTGTAGTTGCCAAAATTTGTATTAGACATAGTAAGAAAATGGATGTAAGAAGAAGGTATAGATTTTTATTTCATGTACATGAAGGTTTTTGGATATTTTTTAGTCCTCAAGTGTGCTAAACTGGTTATCCAAGTTAGCTAGTCTCTAACAGACGAAACGGTGCAAATAGTGAAAACCCTAGGTAACAATGAGAAGATGAATTGATAGGTGTTTTCATGATAGAATAATGAAAAAAAGTGCATACAAATGTTTTTAAATAATTTTAATACATTTTAATGTTGGATATAAGTTTTTGAGTTTAGTGAATATGGTGAAAATTTTGTTCACAAGTTGACTTGTTTGGTTCATATAAGACAGTGAGATATAGGGTCATGATATTGGTCTGCGTGACCAATATTTACCATTTAACCATATGATATTTCTATATGAGAATGGTATAATTATATCTTATGATAATATAAATGTATCTTAAGTCATTTAAATTTACTTTATAGGTGTTTGAGGTCTAAGTGACCATGACTATGTTTTGAGGTAATTTGGTAGTTTTGAGTGAGTGAGTTACAAAGGTGTTCTAAAGTCTTTTATTTTGAGTGGAAGTTTCTAATGAATTTTATGATTAATTTTAGGTCATATATACTTATTTTATCATATTTGAGTGTTTTAAGTATGTTTAAGCTTTATTCTTATAAGATAGTTTTTCAGGCACATAGGCCAAATAGGACAATTTGTCTTAAAAGAGATTTTCCTAATATAAACAAAAGGCACAGGTCTAAAAAATCATGGAGGAGGTAAATGGAGGTATATTTATATGTATTTTATTTTTTGGATAAATTCATTTAGACCCAAGAGGATCAATTTTTGGCATTAAGATATGGACCTTATACAATTAGGTCTCCATGAGACCTAAAAGAGAAATGAGGCCTAATTGAGAAATGAAAGACCAAAAAGGACTCAAATATCATTTTATTCAAGTCAAAAATATGTTATAAAAACTATTCCATGTCTGAGATAAGAGATTAAGGGTGTGTGGCTGACTAAGTGATATATGAATAATGAATGGTATATATACAAGGTAGTGTTATGCCTATGTGTGGGTAAATAGAGATCAAGTGAATGTAAAATGAGATTGAAGAGTATAAGGAGGTCTTTTATTCCATAATATTATTTTATAGGTTTTTTAATTAATATCTAATATTGAGTTTACATATGAATATCAAGTTCATATTATCAAATCAGTCTTGAAGAGATGTAGTTGAGTGAAGAACCCTAGAAGATAGTTTGAGAGGGATAAGAGTGTGAAGAACTAAAGAGGTGGTCATCATTTTTTGATAGATAAACATAGTGTTCTTAAGGTTATAAAATAAATTAGTTGGTTTATTTGTTGATGATTCATCTTGTGAGTTAGTTTCTCCTTACAATTGGGTACTTGTTAAAGCCTAGTCAAGTGGGTGCTTGGGTAGTTGGGGTTGGTGCTCCATGTGGAGTTAGTGATTAACTAAATTTAGTTTTTGTATTATAGTAATGTAGTAAATTTTTAGATATTATTGTTTTTTTAACCCTTTAGGGTTTCCCACATATGTGATGTGTTCTTTTATTTCATGTTCATGTGGATAGTTGCTTATGCTTGATCTATATGGTTGATTGAATAATTCATGATTACTTAAGTGTGATTGAAAGAATGTTTTTTAAAGATTGATTCACCCCATTATTATTCATTATGATTCAAAAATGGTGTAACAAAGTGGCTACCCTTTATGGGTTATCAACCAACTTGGCCCTGCTTGTTTTACTAAGTCATCCCCACAAAATGTGTATATAAAAATTTCAAAATTTATAGTCTGTGCAATACTTAACTTGATGATGATGGCATAGATGTAGATGAAAGTTGACCAAAATAATATTTGGATTAGGACCAAGAAGCCTTTTACCATGTGATTATATGTTGGATCTCTTAAGATGGCCTATACATAGGTGTATTAATAATTTGCATAATTGAGCTAGTGAAAGGAGTTAGATTAATTTTATATGCATTTCAATCTAGCATCACTTCTTATATTTACCATAGTAGGGTGTGAAATGGATCATGGAATTAAATGATCTAATTGAGGTCTACATTATCATTTATGCTCAAGGTGTCTTGGGTGTTTGAAACCTATGTCTAAATCTCTCCACTAAGTGAATCCATCTTATTTACATGTCTTTGACCTTGAAGGCTAGAAAAATAACTACACAATAATTGGATCTAACAATTTATGAGGTTATCATGCACATTACCTATAACATGTAGTGATTCCTAGAGTGCTCCATCCTTCTCCTCCCTAGTTTTAGTATGACTTTCCATGGTTACTTTGGTTGTAGTGGCCTTGGAAAACTTCATGATGGAACTAGATAATATGGTATCCAATTGTTACTTCCAGTTTAGAAAGTTACATGAAACCTATTGAGCTTGAAGTATGGTAGCATCAAGAATTCCTTGGCATTCCTCTAGTAGATTGATGAGATTGGTACCTTCAAACTTGACATCTTGGCCCAATGTTCCCATTACATAGAGTTTTTGATTTGTGCACTAGTCCTTTATTAACTCAAAGATAAGTGTCTTGATTCTACACTTGTTAGACAATAATTGGTCCCTAATTACTCAAGTTACCAACTTAAGATAAGTATATTAGATAAAATTCATAGTTTCATGTAGTCAAGCTTCAACTCAATGTTCTTAACCCTAGATTGATCAACATCCTACTCTAGAGAGGTGTCCTTATGTGCAATGGACTCCTAAAATGCCATAGTTCCTTCAAACTACTTCTTAAATGGTAATATGAAAACATCTAATGATACTTCATTCTAAAGTGGGAATGCTTTCAATGTTCCCATGATAGTTTAAGGATTTATTCATGGCATGGTTGAAAGTGGAAGTCATAAGGTGATGTGTTGAGTACCCATAATTGGAACATCCCATATCTAGACTCCTCCTAAAGGTAAAGACAATCAATGCTCACTTATTATAGCTATGGATGTATCTTCTTCTTACCCTAGTTGCTCTAATCAACCTAGTTGTTTAAGGACTTGTTTTTATTACATCATAGCATTTATATGCAATCAAAAATGCATCATATCTATAAACAAATCTTAGCTTAGAGAAGATATATCATACCATACACTTTCAATTATCCATTTGTTAAGGAGTATGACCTATATGGGGATCTGCTAAACCTAATTAGTGGATCTTTTACTATTATACATGATACTAAGGAGGGTTCCAAAGCCTCTAGTCCAACATAATCATGTAATAACCCTAAGGGGGTCCTGAGTTTTGGTATTTCACCTATACTAATAAAAATTAAAGTAAATCTAATCTAGTGCTCACCAAAGCTTGTGGCATAAAGTAGGGGGTTATAAACAATAAAATTAAACATGCATAGAGGACATATAATTATGTAAATGTATATGGAATCCTAATTCATGGAAGAGAATAAAAAATGCATATCTATATACTCTTACAAAGTAGAAATAAAGTTATGAATACTTACCTTTGAAGACAAACCTATTGAACTTTAATCTCTCCCTTGGCCAAGGTGTTTTACAAGAGGTTGTTGTGGTATGTAAGGATGACAAAGAAAAATCAGCTATAGGATACACAGCCTATCAATGCATCCAAAATAATTCTCCATAAGATAATATCCATATCTCCAAAGAAAGTATGGAACCCTAAGATTTACTTCTCAAGTACAATGGTCATTAATCAGATGTTTATTCACTCTTACTTCTTTTGCTTCTCCTTGATAAATTATGGGAATGAATTTGTATATATAGGTGGATTTGACCCTTGACCATTCCAAAAATTTTAATTGATAGAGTTAACCCAGTCGACCTAGTAAAATTTTAGCTAATTATTCACTAGGTCATGAGTTAGGTTGGCTAAAGGCTAACCTAATTCCTAAGTGAAAATAAACCAAAACTATATAGGGTCAACCTAGTATAGCTGATTGATAAAATGGGATTTAGGTGAATAATAGGAGGATAAAATGTAGCATATGCTTGTAATGGGTTAAAAAAAAGAAAAATCTTAGGGATAATGGGTTTACGAGATAAGTGTGCAGATAACAAGTGGAAAAAGGGATAACGATCCTATAAAGCACCAATGGTCTACCCACCCCTTTCTTGGTGCACCCCTTAAGGCATACACTTAGAAAGGTTGAGATTTGATGGGTTTTCAAAATATACAAAGTGTTAGTAATCAATAAAATTTTGAAAATATTATGTGTGTACATATGCCCTACTCAAAATTCATCACGTGTCATGCGAATGCAACATAAGATGTTGCTTCAAGAAATAAAACATTATAACACATAACACTAATGCTAAGTAAAGTGCAATAAGAAAAAAAAAAGATAACTAAAAGGAAAAAATTGAAAAACACATACCTTTACTTACCTTAGTTCTATATATAAATAATTAGACTACAAGAGAAGTGAAGATGTCTAATGTGAAGAACATTAGGTGAACTTATAAAAGTTAGTGCAAAAAATAGCCAAAAATAAAAAAATTGGAAGATAGGCATATAGTAGTGGAAACTATTCCCTATGTCATCATGATTCTAGAACATTTTATGGTTCAAAAAGTGGATGAGTAAAAACAAAGATATAGGTAAAATAAGGAATTTGATGGAAAATATTTGAAAGATTAAGATTTTTGAAAAGTGATTTTAAATAGGTTAAAATCAAAGTCATTTGGTATTTTTAACTTGTGAAGGAGAGAAAAAGAGCTCTAAGAGACCAAATGAGCTAGGATTGCAAAGAGATAATAGGCTAGGCAAGAGGAACCCCTAGAAGTGGCAGCAGGTGTAGGATAGGTAGGCAAGTAAGAATCTCAAGATAGTTTTTAAATATTTAGTGATTTAAGTATATTTTAGGAATTTGTAATTTAAATAATTTCTATACATTTAAATGAAACCAAATTAGGTGCTAAGGGTAGGAAAAACCAATTAGGAAAATGGGTTTGAAGGGTTTGAGGAAATATTTGCCAAAAGGCACTTATTTCATAAAATGTAAGGGGTCAGCTAGGAAAAACAACTAGGTCAACCCAGTTGACCTAGTAGGCTAAAAAGTGACAAAATCCATATTGTTGACCTAGTTGGTATGTGCTAACATAGTTGGTTTTTTAGACTACCGACCTAGTATATTATTACCAATTGAGTAAAAAAGTCTAATATGACAATGCAACACTAAAGGGGAAAAAATAAAGGGGTTGAATTATATTACTAAGTCAACCAAGTCAAAATAGCAAAATTTTGGTCAAACATGTATTTGATCAGGGAACTAAAATAGTACAAAAATGCATGCAAAGGTCCAAAAGAGTACTAGAATGGCCTTGAATGACCAAATGATGGCTAAAAGGGCTGAGTATGATATAAATAGGATCAATCAATTAAAAATGAATAAATCAAAGTGGTTTAGGCTTGTTTTTAATTAAAATTAAAAAATAATGTATTTTGATTATACATGACATGGAGGATCTAATACATCTTTTATTATTTCCTGATTGTAGGTATGTTAGAGATTTTGGAGTTTTGTGGACACATCATGGCTCCTAGACTTATTGGAGTGCGTGTTAATAAAGGATAGAGATAGATTGATTTCTTCAAGCCTAAATGGCATATCAAATATGTGTAGGATACCCCTTAGCTCAATTCTATTATTCTTGTTCCTAGTATGCTAAGAATGATTGACTAATACCATCATGTGGGAGGTGGAATGGGATACTATAGAGGTGGTTATCACCTTAGAGGATGTGAATTCCATCCTAGGATTACCCATAATAGGGACACTCATAGTCACAAGAGTACTTGATAGCGATGAGGAGAGGAGATCCTTAGCCATATGGGAGATGGGCTTAGAGATGATACACCCTAGATTAAGGGTAAATATTTTTGATGTATATATTTCATAGATTCCAAACATATAAAATGTTGTGATATAATTTGTGATAACATAAGTGTTGTACCATAAGTTAAATGACAAGGTACCACTCTTTATGATAGCCTTGATCTGAACAATATTATAGGAGAAGATGTTATATGACCTTGGATTTGTCATCTAGGTATAAATCATGCATGACATGTATGTAGTATTGTTCATAGTGTAGAAGTTATTGGGATAAATAATAATAATTATGACATGGATCTATAAGAGGTTACCCATATATCGATAAATTGGGTTTCCCCATGTGGTTGATGATAGGTTACCTCAAGTTTAGATATGGAGATAGGACCATGTAATATGGGATGTACTCGATGTTCTAATAATACTATGGATAATGAGATGAACAAATATAATACGGTAGATATATGGGCACATCACTACTATATGGCCTATTTATGACATAGTGGTACTAACTTTAAAATGGATAGAGGTGATAAGGCACTACACTTAGTGGATGGAGCCACATTTGATGGCATGAGTGCCAAGGAAGATGGCTTTGCCTCACCTAGTGGTTCTAATAGTGGTGACCACATTTTGGGCCTAATATGTGAGAGAGCTATGGGGGAGAGGAAGATTAGGGAAGCCAATTATGAAGCTGATGTTTAGGCCATGTCATGAGAGACCATAGACTAGTTGAGAATGAGAAATAGTGGAGTAAGTGGAGACAAATTTAGAGGTAAGAGTATTAGAGGTACCACCACAAGATATATAACATGAGGAGTAGTGACCATTATAGACATGGGGTCAATGGAGGCAGCATGAGTAGGAGAGAGTAGAGATTATCACCATTTTAGATGACCCATTAGGTTGGCTAGAATAGAGTTGGATGATAAAGAGACCATTCGAGCAAAGGTTGAGATGGGAATGAGTGATGAGTCCAAGATTTTATTTTAGACAAAGACCTATAGAGGAGTTTCTCATAAGATGTGTGGATAAAGAGATCATGATCAATAGTTGAGCAAATGGTGAGACCATGGTAGCTGACACATAGATAGGTAATAAAATGTGATTAAATTTTGCTTTAAGTTTACTTAAAATAGACTAGAGATAGAGACATTTTAAGATATATCAATGATCTAATATCTATCTAGTTGAATTTTTAAGGTATGTTAGAGGATAAAGAGATTATATGGGGGGCCCTAGTGATGGGAGCACTCCATCATGTCCTAGATGAGGAATTAATGTCATATGAACTTACTACATTGGATGATCTTAGGGTACCATCTACCCCAGCTTAGGAAAGCTTGTTTATATTAGATGGAGAGGCCATGAGATAGATACGAACACACAAAGAGGGGATACAACCACTAGTAAATATGGGTGTATGAGAGACATGGGCATGGTAGGCTCTAGCTGAAGAGGGAGATTCACATTTGGCTAAGGTGACACTGATGAGATAGGCACATACCTAAGAGAGAGAAACACATGTAGTGACACTAACCCATATGAAGTGAAATATTTAATGAACTTGGCCCAATTAGCATAGTTGCAGGATTAGGTAGCTCATATATAGGGGCAAGTACTAGGATTGAGATCTTGGACAACCTCCTTACAACATTATATTTAGAGGAGTTATACTGAGGCATATATAAGTAGTATGGATAGGGAATGAGTTAGGTAGGATAGTGCCTAGCCATAGAGATGGAATATTGTAAATGGTTGTATTTTTGTATTAAAACTCATGATATGTATAGATGTTTCAATTTAGTAGTTAGATATTGATTTTATGTGTTTATCATTATGGTTGTGATTATTGATTCTTGGATATATTTATTTTTAGCACATGTATTTATCTATTTGTTGTATATGTTATGGGAAATATATGAGTTGTGGTTTCTTTTATATCATTATGTAGGATACATGCATGGTTAAAATGAAATAGGTAAAAAGGACTTGGTAAAATATAGTCAATCAAAAGAAAATGTACTACACACTATTTCATGTTGAAAAATGTGTAATAAAAAGAAAATGACTAAGTATAAGGAACCAAAAAGAATGGTAAACAAGATGGTAAAATTTTTTAGTTTTTAAACCAAACAAAAGATTGGAACCAAATTAAAAGAAGTAATATCATACTAAATCATGTTGGGATGTATGAAAATAATGTAATAAAATGGAAGTCATGTAAAAGGAAAAATTCTATGAAAACAAATCAATTAAGTCAATCAATCATACTAAATCATGTTGGGAAGTATAAGAGAAAAACAAAATTGACAAAAATTGGTCTTAAATTTATCACACTAATTCAAATTGAGAAGTATGAAAAATTCAAGAAATGATTAAATTCTTACATACACTTAGAAAATAAGAAGATAAAAGTGAAAGATAAATTAAGTAAGCATAAAACATACTAAATCAATTTGAGAAGCATGTTAATGATGATTAACTTCATAATCAATCACATCTTATCTAATATTTTACACATGTAATTTTCATTGTAACTTGGATTATTGGAATGTTTTGTGAGGAAGGTTAGGTCCTATCTATGGTATTATACTACAAATCACAAAGGGAACACCACTAAGGTGGAATAAATGTGAAAATATGGTAACAAAGGATATGATTAATAGGAAGATTAAATTATGGTAATTTATAAGGATGGCTAGGTCCCATCCATGGTCTTACAATGCAACTCACAAATGGAAACCCAAGGGGAGTGATCAGTGAATAAAATAATATTTCTCAAGAGGAAATATGAGGAATATAAGGAGTGAAAAATGGAATGTAAAAATTATAACTTAGGCATTTTACAAGAAGACCTTATGAAATAGGAGGCATACTAAGGACATGAGAAGACACTAAATGACTAGTGACCATAAATGTATAAAGGAAAGTTATCTGCTATCGAGACAAAGATTTATAGGAAAATAATAATGCTACTAAGATCAAATCATGAAAGTGGATTGATAAAATAAAATTAAAATGGACCTACCTTTCCATGACATGTTCTCCATTCTTCAAGACCCCTTATAGAGTCATCGATCTACTACAAAGATTGGGTAATTGCATGAGAAAGTAGGTAGAACTAAAAGATTTGTTTTTAATTTTCCTTTTCTAATATACTAGCCTACTACACCCCAATGGACCTTGGCTATAATATGAGACCAACTGTGGAGTTTGAGCTTTGACTAGAAGAAGGAGATGTGATTTAAATCACGTCTTTTAGCGTGATTTAACTTTTAATAATTTTGAAACATTTTTGCCTATTATAACATTGCCTTTTGTTAAATGATCTAGATTTTGAATATTTTACAGTATTTTTAATATTATTCCTCCATACATACTTTTAATGACCAATAATGAGAGATAGAGTGATACACACAAATGATCTATAGGCTAAAGCTAAAGGAATCTAAGTAACCAAAAATAAGACTGACTGAGACACTTAGGCATGACAATGAACCAACATGTCATCTCAAACCTCAACCATGTATATGATTAGTTTAAAAAAAGGGAAGAAAGGGAATAAATGAGATCCAAAGTGGACCAGTGAAAGGAGATTATAATGAGACTAATTATTTGCTAACTTATCACATGGGAAAAAGGGAATAAATAAAAGGAACCTAGTTTGTATAACTAAGTCAAAACAATAATTAATCATGAAAGATAGAGATAAGAAAGAAAAAAATTCAAGAAAGAAAGATAAATTAATGATAAAGAAGACATTCATAAGCAAACATAGATGATAGTATAAGCAATATATAATGCAAAAGTAAAGTCACCATGTAAGGTAAATACCAATTTGACACAATGTCAAATGATATAACAAATAGATAAAGATAGAATCAGAGCACACATCCAATCCAAATGAAAATGTAACACCATGAATGTGATCATAATTACTGATAAATTTATCGACACACATATCTAAGACATTAGATAGATCTCTATGAAGCTAAAAATGAACTGCTGCTAATGTCTCATAAATATTTAGTGAATACTGGAAAATACTTCTCATCTAATCTCATCAATATAAAAATTAGGAATTATTGATGGATCATGCTGAGGAAGGAAATTAGGAAAGGTATTCTTAGAAAAATGTATTGGAGTGGACTCTATGGGAGATGTGGGAATCACTAGTGGGGAAGTATACATAGG
Source organism: Torreya grandis (assembly GCA_037957365.1). NCBI lineage: Eukaryota > Viridiplantae > Streptophyta > Pinopsida > Cupressales > Taxaceae > Torreya > Torreya grandis. The sequence goes on along the minus strand of JARHVA010000161.1, from coordinate 5,638,165 downwards.
TGAGGGACTTATAGGTGGAGAAAGATCCATAAGTGAGGGAAGGTTCATGGGTGAAGGATTCATAGGTGGAGACACAAAATGTGATGAAGAGACCATAGGAGGGGATGGAACTTTACACACATAAATCTAGCCACCAATAACCATTAATCAAACTTTTGACCAATTTCCACCAAAATGGACAATTTGGCCTAAAAACACTAAAATGCATTATATGAGTTGAAATTGATATATTTAATTTCCACTTTTGGCTAGATTATCAATAAGTAGGGTGATGTAATTTATGGGTCAACTAAATTTGATCAGATCATTTTGAGTCAAAATACCAATTTTGCACTTGGGTACTCTAGATTGCTCTTTCCTATCAAATTTCTTGCACAAGACATGTGCCTTTGTTATTTGGTGTTGAAAAAATCCTAAATAGGATAATGGATTCAGTTCATCTGACATCACATCCTAATTTTAATCCAGATAAATTTTAGGCCAAAATCAAGACATTCTAACCAATTTGAGTAATTTGTGCATAAAGAGCCATTTTTTGCATCAAAGTGACTAATCATGCTTAAGAGATAATTAAACCAAATCATGAGATTAATTAATAATTACATGGAACTTGTTGAATAATTTATTTTTGGAAATGAATATTTAATATTTACATCATCAGGTGACATCATTTCTTGGGAAGACATCCTTAGGCCATAAATGCATAAAACATCAAGGTTAACCCCTCTCATGCCTCATTAAGACAATCCTTGCCTATTCAATTCCCCTCTATCCCAAATATTTATGAGCCTATTTATGAAATTTAATCACAAAATTAGATTAATCCTTAGCCACAACTCCATCTTGAGATGGATGATTTAGATTGATTTTGACCATTTTACAAAATATATGAATAGGAGGCCTTGCTTATTGAATTTTAAGCTCTTTTAAGCCAAATGTATCATGCACAAATGAGTCCAAAAAACTATTTTAATCCAAAGTTATCATTCACAAATGAGTCCAAAAATTTCTCATATGTCAAAGTTATAATGCCCAAATTCATTCAAAATCATTGCATCTTAGTGTTATAATGCCCAAATATTCAGCCAAGCCAAGTCAACGCCAACCATGGTGACAAGGAGAGATGGAGGTAGCCCCACTTAATTGATGCAGAATTCATGAGCACAAACCAAACAAGCCACTACAATAAGCATTTTGAATCATCTAAGGAAGGTGAAGGAAGGTCTTTCTTTCATATTTTAGTTGTGTTTTCCATTTTTATTTTGTTAACTAAGCTCCCCCTAGTAACTAGGCCTAGAGATGTTATGCTAGTGTGTTTATTTGATTTTGAATTCATTTTGAGACTTACACAATATTAACCATCCTCTCTTGAGTCAAATTCTTAGTTCATAGGAACCATATGAGATTGAACCATAAGAGATGAAGGGGGAGCCTTCTTAAAGGAATGACCTATGGGAAGAATGGTAGAAGGTCTAGGAATAGCTATAAGACTATCCTTAAGGTGTTGTTGAAGGATGTGGTAATGATCAGTGTGATGGGTGTCACATTGCTACCAAAGATAATACATCTCTCCATATTTAAGAATAAATTTTGGTAGAACCTTTGGGGGAGGTATGGCCTTGTTTGAGGATTAAGGGGAATAAGGATATAAAGTATCAATATATTGTTATAAACTATGATAATGCATGGAGGAATGATTATGTATGTTATGGAAGCAATAAATATTCATGTGAGTAGGCTTAGTAGAAGTACTCACAAGAGGAGGTGTTTCAAGAATGAAAGGAGCTTGGGAGGGCTCACTGGCCCATTGGGTGGGAAATGAAGCCATATGAGGTAAAATAATCAAACTATCACCCAAAAAAGGTGATGGTGGGGAAAGAACTGGATTAGGCTAAATGGAAGGACTGATGGGATCAGAATCAGTAATAGACTCAATAATAGCAAAAGTAGAAAAAAGGATCAATTATAGTGGGAGAAAGAATGGGCTCTAATTTGGGCTATAATGAGGGAGGGATAGGGTCCACAAAAGGATGAATAAGGTTCAAACGCATTTTAGGTATAAAAAAGCTATAGGGATCAAGGTACCTAGTAAAGTGGTAAGGCCCGATCATAACATGATCCATGAACATACTCATATGAGGTTTCTCAAAAACTTGAGGTGTTAATACCATCTCTACCTTGAGATAAAGAGGAAAAATACTAAAATTAATAACTATGAATGATGGAATATGGGAAGAATCACTAAAATATTCAAGCAAAGAAGAATGATGATGGATAATCTCGGCATCATGGACCTTAATGAGACCACCTAAGAATGGATCATCTAAGGAATAACCATCATCATAATAATGTATGTGAATATCAATGATGTAAGTAGGGATGACCTTGTAATCTAATGAGGTGTGGTGATTATAATATTGAATCTTAGTTAAGACAATAAGAATATCATCACAAGGAGGTTTGCAAGAATGATGTTATAAAGAAGTAGGAAGCTAAGAAATAAGATGAGATGAGAGCGTAGAAGTTTAAATCTTGAGATTGATCTCATTAGGCTCATCATCATCAGAATATAAGAATTTATGAGTAATATTCCAAATGATTTTTGGATGACCATTGTAACCTCAAGTTGAGTTGATGTGAAATTTGAATCATTGAGACTCACAGAATGAAACACTAGGCAAAGGTTCAATAGTAGGAATCTTGAAGACACCATAGTCTTGGAATTATTATAAATTACAAGGGTTAGTGTCACCTTGAATCCTATATATGGCTCCATTGTGAGGGAATTTAAATCATTAGTAGGTATAAGAAGCAACAACTTTCATATAATGAGTCTAAAACTACCAAGTAAGATGTTATAAGAAAGAGGAAATTTAAATATCATCACCTATACATGAATGGTGATAGGTGGGATGGTAATGGGAAGTCACACACAACCTAAAGGAGAAATTTTCATTTGATCATAACCTTGGCATGTGCTACATGTGGATTTTAGATTATATTTAGAATATCTAAGTGTTTTGATAAAATTGAGAGAAGCAACATAGGTGTTAGATCCCCATAAATCAAGGCATGCTTGACTTGGATATCTCCAATTTGGACACTATTTAATAAAATACGACAATCCTCATGAAGAATAATCTCATCAATAATCATAGAAGCAATAAGAAATTTTAAGTAACTAAAAGTGTTCATTGTTTTGTCAACATGGATAGACATCTCTTCATATTATTGTAATATGTTATCCTCAAATCTAGATAGGGTTATTTCATGTCCTATTAGGGGAGGGAAAGGGATGTTCATTTCAAACAAGAGTTTCATAAGATGGTTTTTATGACATGGATAGGTCTACATAATCTCATGGAATGAAATTTGGGATGGGATATTAGTGAGTTCTATAATGGGATCCCACTCATCATAACCCGTGGGAAGGTTATTATAAATAGGTGCATAGTGTTGAATGAGGTCCATGAAAGGAGGATCTAAATTACATTGGAATTTGTGTTGATAAGAAGGCAAAGTTTTGAAAAAAGGTTATAAATTATGGTGAGAAGATGAATTAGTTAGTTTAGGTTGGTTTTGAGAATCAGTAGAAGTGTTGATAGAAACTTGATTATCATTAGTGTTGGGTAAGGAGTATGGAGGGATGGTAGAAATAAAATGGGAAGTGTTATCCAAAGGAGTGGGAATTGGTTCATCAAAGGTTATAATTTAGTCTTGACCCAACTCATTTCAATGAGTTATAGAAAAATCCTAGATAACACAAAAAATTTGGGATAATAGAGGAGTGTAGATAGGTTGAGGATCAATAAAATTAACCATCCTTCACATATTAGTCATGTTAACCACATTCTCTTCAGGATTTGGGTCAACAAGACTTTCTACATTACTGGTGGAAGGGGTGGGCTTGTCTTAGGTATCTTGATTAGGTTGATGATTAGGAATAGGGTCTTTCTAGATAACCAATGAGCACTAGCTTGATGCAAAGTTTGAGATTTAGTATGTGTTTCGTGAGCCTTAAAATCAATATCATAGGCTTGTTGACATTTTTGAATAATATAATCATGATCAAAATTAGGATCAAGAATAAAATCCATACCTAAATTATTAATATAGCTACATGTCTCATGAGAATGACCCCAACTAGCATGAAACCAACAAAACTTGTTGGGATCATACTAGGATTTCATAAGATGAGTGGGATAAATTTCTCATGGTAGAGGCATAGGTAGACATTTATGTAATTCAGCTGAGGATAAGGGTTTGTGAATGTTGATGGTATTAGGTGAAGATAAATGAGGATTGGTTTATTATTGAGAAGAGGGAGCTCGTTACAAAGATTGGCTAGTAACAACAACTTGAATAGTGTGAATGGTGTCATAAGAGTCTGTGACACCATCATTAGTAGCATTATGAATATTTTTATTAAGAGATAAAGACCCATAGAAGGTTGGGGTGACTCAAATTGATGCATAAGAAAATCTTCATGTTTAGCTTGGTCAATAGCCCCCTTCAAAGTACATAAAGAGAGTGTGTGGACCCAATATTATAACTTGGGAAAAAGAGCATTGGTAAAGAGATGGAATAGGTTATTGTTGGGATCCAAATCCATCTAAGTATAGGATTCATGGCCAACTTAGTAGACACTTGGGCATAAGGGAATCAATTGGTATGATTTTTATTTTATCATCTTATGGTGCCAATTGGTAGGAAGATAACCAACTTGCTACTGACTCAAGCATCATCAAGACATGGGCACATGGGAAATTCATGACATCATGGAAGCAAGGTAGTGGAGCTAGTAGAATGATTACATCCATCTCAAGCTTAGCCCCCAGCATTATCCTTTTCCCATAAAACTAAGATACTCCTAAGTGCTATAAATCTAAGCTAAATATAGTTAGTGGAAGAGGAAAGTTGGAGTAGTGAAGCTCTACAAGATTGATTATGAACGTTATATTCACCATTTAGCTTAAGTTTTAGCATGGAATCCTCTTAGACTCCTCATTGTAGTACCCAATCTTACATTTGAGCCTCTGGGCCTTTAATATCTTTAAGAAAATCATTTTCTTAGTTTTTATTGATATATACTATGTATTTGAACTCTATTTAATGATGAATGCCATTGCATCTTATGAGTGTTAGTCTAGCTTACATGGTTATGGTTATAGGATTAGAATGAGAATGGTTTACGTAATGTTTGTAATAGTTGTAATGTTTAGCTTTATATTATGAATTTTAAGTTTAAACAAGATTTCATCCCTACCCTTTCATGGCATTTCTATAGTTTATGATGGCATCATCATCTTATATAGAAATAATTTAAGTATAAAAAAGAACCCATGCCTTACGATGATACTTGTGCTAAAGCATGATCCTAAACCTAAGTCTATCTAATTACTCCAATAAACCCCCCAAGTACTTGACTAAGGCTAAGATAAGGAAACTAAAGGCTTACACCCATGAAGCTATAGAATTATATCATATAGGTTTGTGCCCAATAGATAGTCAGATTCCCCCTAGAATAGTTTATACCAATAAACTTACCACCACCATTTCAATAACTAAACTCCCTATAAGATAGATTTATGCCATTGCAAAACTAGCCCAAAATGGGCCCCAATCATTTCTCAGTTATGATTTAGGTGAGTTCATAAGGCTTGCACCTTATGTGAAGTGATGTTAGTGTAGTTGAGTGACAAATGTTGAGCATTATAGGATTAGTCTAGGTTTTTTGCTAGTTGTAACAAGTCTATACCTAACTTGGACATCTAGATAAGTACCTAACAGATCTAATGACTTAACATCGTACTTTAATAAAATATTTTAGTTTTTTTTATCAAGACCCATTTTGAATTTTGTTACTGTAATGGTGCACCATAATAATTCTCTAACTCTCCCTTGAAAACATCAAGTACAAGTTAGAATAAGTGGAAGATAGCTTTGTGATGAGGCATCCAACTTGTAGATGATATAAACTAAGGAAGTGGGTCCATATCCATCTATATGATGCTCTATACAAGGTTTTGTTTTGAACTACCTGAGGAGGTGTATTGATGGTTGGTTGCATATGTAATACATAGAAGTCAAAGATATAAACAACACCTCAAATAGATAAAAGAGTGCCTAAAAAGGCTTGATAACTTAAACACCAATTGGACTAGAACTACAGACAAATGGTGGCAAGGGGCACTAAATAACTATGTGTTTGAATTAATAGTTTTGACATACACCTACCATGAAGAAGTAGAATATCAATTCTTACGTGAACCTGGAGGCTCATTTATAAGAGAGTTTGGCATTGAACTTAAGAAGCTGATGGTGGACTACCATTTTGAAATCATGAGAATTGAAGGCTAAAGTCTTCTTGTGTATTGGAAAACACAACATGTAATAAGGAGATGTGTAGGTGGGGGATGAGCAATTTGACACTTGAGAGCTTAGGATATAGGATTATAATAAGAGGAGGCATAGGCTGATGAAAGATCTGGAACCTACAGGTGTCAAGAGAACATGTAATAAGTGGGATAGGTATGGTGAAGGATCTCTTAAATTATAGTAGTACCAAGAGGAGGGAAACCTTGAAGCCATAAAATGAGCTCCATAGTTGATAGGTGAAGAATGCTTGAAGTCCTTACAAAATTTGACCATTGGAGATGCACTAGATGCACATCCCCCTTTAGACCTATGGTGCAAGATCATGTGTTAGATCCCTCATAAGAAAATATAATAGTGATAACTAACCCCATTTTAAACCTATACTTTGACCATTTTTTAGATTTGGACTAGAATTTTATGATTGAATAAGTTATTCCTTATGAAGAGCTAAGTGAGGATATCTCTAAACTGAGGGGTGCTAGCCTAACTAGATAGAATGTGAGCATAAGCATTCCAATCCAACCAATGTCAGATGTGTAGCCTTAGAAATAGCATGAATTAAGTGACCCAGTGACACTCCTTAGTAGTATAGTGCCATCATCATCCATAGTGCTAGTGGTAACAATAGGACCAACAACTAGCCCAGTGGTTAGAAGCATTAAAGGACCACTGCTAGGATAAGAACCAAGGGGACAAGAAGCTTATATACTAGCTGGTCCCCTGCCTTAGATTTATTATGAGATGTCCCTACATCTACCTAAGTATTGAGGCATAGATAATACAATAGATCATGTGCTCAAGTGTGAATTACAATGGCACACTTGGAATATAACCTAGTCTTAGTGTAAGGTAACCCAATTCATAATAACTTTGATTGATTGCACCCATACTTGGTATAGGAATCTTTATCCTATCCAGGATATGGTTGACTACAACACCCTAAAGGAAGTAATTTTGAAGGAGTTTAACATCTCTGAGTTTGAATAATAGAGTATTACCATGCTTAAATAGATTAACTATGGATTATTAGAGAGTATGTACCTATATGATACTAGATTCAAAACTCTTCTTTCAAATTTACCTTATGATATTCACCCCTCCCAACATGAGCAATGGTTCATTGGGGGATTGATAGTACCATTCATAAGGGTATTATCCATGAAAACATTCATAGACTCTCAGGAAGTGCTTGAAGCTATACTTAGAGCTGAGGTAATTGAGAGTGTCGAGATAGGAATTATCCCATTCAGGAAGGTGAAAAATGCATCTATGGCCTCATAAATATAGAAGCTAACTCCTAGTTTGTTTCAATATCCTTGAAGCAGGTTATGGTCCAACTAATCTAAGACAAAAGGCCATAATAAGAATACGTATCCTTGAAGGAATGTGTGTAGATTTCTTCTCAGCTGTGAGGTTTGTCATGAGGTGCATGATGTTTACAACTACCCTTTGTTTCAACATTCCATTCAAGTCAACAAAACCACCTATTAAAAATTATGTGATGCCTATAATAATATCATATCTAATTTATATGTAATTGATGAGATGTTAAAGAACATGGGGAGAAGAAATCAATAAGCAATGATAGTAGAAGGAAGATAGGGAGCCCAAGGAAATGATGGCTATGAATAGTAGAATGTAGGCTATGAAATGTAAATAGGTACATAAGGGTAGGGTGGTGGATGTAGTGGAGGAAGGTTGCCATCATGATCATGTTACAAGTGTAGATTGATCAATTACTACTAGTGTGACTATCCTATGCATCCAACATGTAGGTATTATTGAAGAACACATAAGGTTAAGGAATGCCTTAACTTATACAAATATTTACCCAAGGTGAGCTTAGTGTATACAAGGTTGCATGGATGATCAAACGTGAGCCCAAAGTGGAGAAATAGACTCTAGAGGCATAAGCAATCCACATGGAACCAATCAAAGTATAGGCAACTACTTAGAGTGGACTAATCACTCAACCACTAATTATATAATACCAGAGTTACACCTAGAATATGGGGCTTAAGTTGTACTAAATGTATAATGTATTATAAACCTAAATTTTTACCTTATCCATACCCTACATACCAAAAATATGTATTACAATAGGCTATTAACGTGATCTAGAACCTACAAGGAGACTTCTAATTGGTGCAAGACCTAGAGGTGTAGGCTGCCACCTTTCACAATAAGTAGGATGGTCATGAGGCTAAAGTAAAAGAACTAATAGAGATCTTATGCCTCATAAAAATAGAATGTATGTTACCTTTATTAAATACCTTTATTTTATAACATGCAAGGTAGTAATCAGTTGAAGTTTTTATGTCATACATGGAAAGGGCACAAGAGGTCAGGCATACCCAAAATCTAAAGTATGACCAAGAACTCCTACTAAATGCCACCATTAATGGATGGTCAATCTAAAAAGTATTTATTGACATAAGCACCAAGGCAAATATCTTGATCAAGAACACATGGGAGAAGATGGGTAGGCTAGCTTTGAGGCTTTCTCCCCATGTACTCTTTATGGCCAACAAGACCTGAGCACAATCAATCAAAATTCTAGAGGGTGCCATTATATATATATTATGGGTATAAAATTACATGATAACTTTAAGGGAGTTGATTTGGTTAAATAAGATAATTATCCAACACTTATAGGAAGGCCATGGTATTATTCAAATAATGCTGATATGCACTTCAAGAAGTTATATATAACCTTCAAAAATGGCAAGGAAAGAGTGGTGATTCCCCTCTCAAGTGACCAAGGAACCTATTATGTAGAGATCATTACCTTTGAGGATGAGATCAACCATATATATAACATTATGGCACAAGGTATTAATAATCTAAACCCCACTGATTAAGGAGTGTTCTATTGAGAAGATGGATAGTTAGCCTTGGACACCATTGATGTTGCTTACAATCAATGGGACAAAGAAGCTTATGAGGCCACTAGTCATAGGTTTTACTTGGTGCATGTAAAGGTGTCAAAACCTATGAGGATTTTTTGGTTCCATATTGATCACAATCTAAAATAATGGGTACCTTGTGATGAGAAGAGAGGAAAGAAGGTACTTCACCTGAGTAAAGGTAAAATTATGGTGCTCCAAAAATTTAAAGTGGATACCCCAATTTAAAAGTATGTCTATGATCTTGAATCATACATCCCCAAAGAAATAGATAGAATGGGCACACTAATGTATACATTGAGGATCACTACCACTCATTGGTGGGTAGTGCAAAACTCTAACTTGCCAACCTAGTAAGATGTGAAAGTATCTATTTACACTAGATTCAGGAGAAGTAATAAGGATCTAGATATATCAACATAATCTACTAATTCTGATCCCATAACACATGTGTGCTTATTCAAAGAGACATGGATTGATTATGGTGTGACTACCCCAAAAAACTTATAGGTACACACCTATAGAAATATGAAAACATAGGTGTGAGCATGGTATGTGGTCAACAAGACACATTATGAAACAACCAATTGGGATGCCCTTAAGGATAAATTTTTGCACACCTCATTTTCCTCACAAAACTTGGATTTGATCGAGCCACTACAATAAATTTTAAGGGTATTGTTTGAGGACACCACAATCATGAAGAAATAACTAAAAGACATGTTCAGAGAGAGAGTGCTAGCACTCTTGACTTTCTTTAAGGAATAAATGATCAATAGTGACTTGAGTGAAGAAGAAGATGAAACTTGGAAGGAGCACTATTGGAAAATGATGATAAGTAAAAGGAATATAATATGCCAAATAGATGATATCACTCCCAAAAAAGAAGACCCAATTCATCTTCACATAGAGATAATTGAGGGAACTTAAGAAGTTGAGGACTCATACCAGGCAAATAATAAACCCTACCACATGTCATGTCCCCTTTTTTGAGGACATTGACAGATTTGATGATTGGCCTATTATGCGACCTTCGTAGGCTAATAGGATGGATAGAGGGTCATAATGGAGCTTGGATTGACTTTGATTCACAGGATTTTTACATTTGATTTTCATTCAGGTTATTTCAGACATATTTGGCCAGGGCTCCTACTTTTTAGGGATATTTGATATGCAGTGGAGCACCTTTATTTTGGTATGGTCATATGCGGAATCACTCCCTGATTCACCTGCTTTGATCGGTTTGAGGATCCGACGTATATTGAGGGAGATATTAATATTTGATTGATTTAATCAAATATTAATTATTTGGTCTCATTAATAATTAATTATTAATTATTAATTATTTGCTCTAATTTTAAATTAGAAACCCTAATGCTAATTTAAGAAAACCCTAATTAGGGCAAGCATATCTTTTGAGGGTATAAGGGTTTCACATGGAGGCCATTATGGATTATGCATTGATTATTGATTATTGAAAATTGAAGAATTTCTTCTGTGAAGACTGAGCCTAGGGTTCAAGGATTCCATCTACATTGGAGAACGTTCCCTCTTCAGTGTGTGCAATTAAGAGGCTGTGAAATATCAGCTGATCTATTGCCAAAGTGAGAGATAGCTTCATCCAGAAGTTATCACAGAATTTCAGGTTTGAGAGATAACTTCACACAGAAGTTATCACAGATATTCCAGGTATTTATTGCTTTATGTTTTGATTCAATAAATTATACAGCTAGAGATCTACTGTGCTAGAGACAGATATCTTCAGATCAGGGGTTGAAACAGGGAAGTTGTGCTTAATTGGCGGCCGTACAGAATCCGTACAGGTTCGTACGGACCAGTGCAAGAACCGACCTCGGCAGGCAGAGGGTTTTCAGTGACCGACATCGGTCGACTGAAGACCGACGTCGGCAGAAATCCGACCAGCAGAGACCGACATCGGCGAGATATCGACCGACGACGGCGACTGTGTTTTTTACACAGCAGGCCGAGACGTGCCAGATTCAACCCAGTTCGCGGAATATTCAGGCTATAAGGCCGAACTTTTGATATTATTTGTATACCTGACAGAGGATCTCAAATTGTAAGCTTATGAGCAAATAAAAAGAAATTATACTGTGATTTATTCATCTATTTGAAGATATTTTGCAGAAATTCAGATAAGCAATTTGGAGCTTTGTTTTTGATATTCGAAGGGATATTACAGTGGTATCAGAGCTTGGGTCTTTGGTATCATAGTTTTGTGTCTTTCATATATCCCTACTGGTTGGGGATATCACAGTGGTATCAGAGCTTGGGTCTTTGGTATCATAGTTTTGTGTCTTTCATATATCCCTACTGGTTGGGGATATCACAGTGGTATCAGAGCTAAATTCCTGCCATCCTGTTGGGCACATCAGAGCTAATGTCTTGCCATCCTGTTGGGTAGTTGGGGTAGATCGAATCAGCAAAGGATCATGATGCCTTCATATACTCAGAAACAGTGGGACAATGATATGAAGAAGCTGGAACACAGTTTGAAGCAGTTGGATGAAACCCAGAAGAGGATGAATGCAAATCTTTCATATCCTACATCCAAAAACAAACCCGCACGGTATATGACAGCAAAGGAGGAGTGGGAGTTAGTACCACCTCGAATTCAGAAGTTGTTGCCTTTTGATCGGTTTGTTAAGCATAGGATAGAGCACTACAGATCACTTCAACGACAGAGTAGCATGTCCCATAATTATTATGATTATGAGATAGGATATAGTGAAGATGATGATGAGTTAGATGCTTGCACTCAGAGTGTACAGGTGGGCTCAGATGTTAGTGCACTGAGTGATGATGATCTCTCAACTATGGCAGAGATTGTAGCAGAGTCCCAGGATCCGATTATTGCAGATGATACTCAGGAGATTGCAGTGGACAGTTTTGAGGACTTAGTTTCATCGATTGTTTCTTTCCATATGGAAGAATTAGACAGTGATGCTACAGTTGTTGATACTCCATCTGTTGATATGAGCTTTGGCATCGATTTACAGAGTATGGATGATCATTTGTATATTGGGGTGGTTGGTGATGAGTACATTCCTGCAGTTGTTGCTGAGGAGCACGTTGATGAGGCTGATACACATGTTCCGAATTTGGCAGTACCTGATTCTGAGGAGTTTGAGATACCAATGGAGTCGAGTCTCCAGATTGATTATTCTCACACAGATGACAGTGTGGTACAGTTGGTTGTGCCACCTTTACAGAGAGATCAGTTGGGGTGTGTGGGGGAGTATGTTGATGCTTCCACATATAATTTCTACTGCACTGAACCATTCATGGAGTATTTATTGGATAGTGCAGGTGTTCGTCTGGACTCACATAAGATGACAGAAGGTGTTCTGATCCGAGGTTCTAGTGCTATTAGCAGATTGGGTGAGGGGATTTTACGAACCCTTTCTACTATGTTACCTTACAGGGATGTTGAGGTATTATTTGTTGAGCCGAGATTGGAGCCATCCATTGAGTCCCAGTTTGGCAATAGTGTGCCAGTAGCAGAGTTTGGGAGTTCTTACCAGCATCATACGGTGAGGTATGCTCCTTATTTTTCTTTGCATATAGAGATTAGTTTTGGTGTCAGTGACTCAGGGACCCATGATTGTCATATCCACGGTCCAGTTGGGTGTGGGTATCAGCTAGACAGGGACTTGAATTTTGACAGAGTGGATGTTTTAGTTGGCTTGAGTTCCACAGTGTGGTTTCTTCCACCGGCATCTACAGTTGGTCTTCAGATAGTTGTTTGGGTGTCGAGTGCAGTTTATCAGTTGCTGATTTGATACTATTGATGCTATTGCTGTTAATGATTTATTCACATAGGTTGATTGGTGACATGATGAATGTTACACAATTGTTTCCTTGGGATCCAGGTGGATCGAGTAGTTCATTGTTCCGAGATTGCTTGGGGACAAGCAATTTTCGGAGGGGCGGATTGTCATGTCCCCTTTTTTGAGGACATTGACAGATTTGATGATTGGCCTATTATGCAACCTTCGTAGGCTAATAGGATGGATAGAGGGTCATAATGGAGCTTGGATTGACTTTGATTCACAGGATTTCTACATTTGATTTTCATTCAGGTTATTTCAGACATATTTGGCCAGGGCTCCTACTTTTTAGGGATATTTGATATGCAGTGGAGCACCTTTATTTTGGTATGGTCATATGTGGAATCACTCCCTGATTCACCTGCTTCGATCGGTTTGAGGATCCGACGTATATTGAGGGAGATATTAATATTTGATTGATTTAATCAAATATTAATTATTTGGTCTCATTAATAATTAATTATTAATTATTAATTATTTGCTCTAATTTTAAATTAGAAACCCTAATGCTAATTTAAGAAAACCCTAATTAGGGCAAGCATATCTTTTGAGGGTATAAGGGTTTCACATGGAGGCCATTATGGATTATGCATTGATTATTGATTATTGAAAATTGAAGAATTTCTTCTGTGAAGACTGAGCCTAGGGTTCAAGGATTCCATCTGCATTGGAGAACGTTCCCTCTTCAGTGTGTGCAATTAAGAGGCTATGAAATATCAGCTGATCTATTGCCAAAGTGAGAGATAGCTTCATCCAGAAGTTATCACAGAATTTCAGGTTTGAGAGATAACTTCACACAGAAGTTATCACAGATATTCCAGGTATTTATTGCTTTATGTTTTGATTCAATAAATTATACAGCTAGAGATCTACTGTGCTAGAGATAGATATCTTCAGATCAGGGGTTGAAACAGGGAAGTTGTGCTTAATTGGCGGCCGTACAGAATCCGTACAGGTTCGTATGGACCAGTGCAGGAACCGACCTCGGCAGGCAGAGGGTTTTCAGTGACCGACATCGGTCGACTGAAGACCGACGTCGGCAGAAATCCGACCAGCAGAGACCGATGTCGGCGAGATATCGACCGATGACGGTGACTGTGTTTTTTACACAGCAGGCCGAGACGTGCCAGATTCAACCCAGTTCGCGGAATATTCAGGCTATAAGGCCGAACTTTTGATATTATTTGTATACCTGATAGAGGATCTCAAATTGTAAGCTTATGAGCAAATAAAAAGAAATTATACTGTGATTTATTCATCTATTTGAAGATATTTTGCAGAAATTCAGATAAGCAATTTGGAGCTTTGTTTTTGATATTCGAAGGGATATTACAGTGGTATCAGAGCTTGGGTCTTTGGTATCATAGTTTTGTGTCTTTCATATATCCCTACTGGTTGGGGATATCACAGTGGTATCAGAGCTTGGGTCTTTGGTATCATAGTTTTGTGTCTTTCATATATCCCTACTGGTTGGGGATATCACACCACATACCACTAAAGACCATTAAAGTGGACATAAAAATGGAAGGAAATCCAAATATGGTTATTATGGGCACCTATTGGTCTAATGTAAAATTAAAATGCATTGTGGATCTCCTAAAATAATTCCAAGACTTATTCTTCAATAATTATCAAGATATGAAGGGCACCCACCCATCCCTTCGGAAGATGAGCATAAAACTAATTGATGGTGCAAGATTGGTCAAGAAGTGCCCCTATAGGATGAATCCCAACCTTCATGCTAGGTTAAGATAGAGATCAATGCAATACTAAATATATGGGTCATTTACCCTGTATAAGAGTCTGAGTGGGTAAGCCCAATGGTGATTAGCATCAAGAAGGGTGGGTGCATTCACATTTGCACTGATTATATAATGTTAAATGCTATCTATGTCACTAACCCCTTCCCAAATCCATTCACCAATGAATTCTTGGATGACATCATAGGCTATGAGATCTACACCTTCATTGATGGGTTATCTAGATACCATTAAGTCCATATTAAAGAGGAAGACAAACCCAAAATAAATTTTATAATTGGATGGGGTTATTTTGTTTATAACATGATTCCCTTTGGACTCAATAATGTACCAATCATTTTATCTAGAGTGGTGATCACTATGTTTAAAGACTCCATCCATAAGTTCCTCTTGGTATACTTAGATGACTAGTTGATGTATGGCCTTATGAAGGACCATTATGATAACCTAGACCTAAAGTTTTAAAGGTGTGGAAATATTCAGATATCCTTAAACCTAAATAAGTGCATCTTCAAAACACCCTTTAAAACCTTGATTAGACACATCACCTATAAATATGGTCTATTCATCAATCCTAGGAGGATTGCAATAATTATTTAGCTCTATATTCCTTCTAAAAAGAAAGATGTTCATGCCTTTATTGGCCACTATGGATATTATAAAAAGTTCATATTGAGATATTTAAAGATTGTGGTGCTACTGGAGGAGCTCTTATACAAGGATGACACATTTTATTGGGGTGAAGCACAAGAGGATGCCTTTAAAACTTTGAAGCTCAAGTTGGCTAGCACACCTATTTTATAATTTCCCAACTGGATGACCCCATTCTACATCTATGTTGATGTATCTAGATCTACAATTGGTGAAATCTTGGCACAACCTAGAGAAGGCAAAATGGATCAGCCCATCTCTTTCACTAGAAAAAAATTAATGAAGGTAGAGCATAACTATACCATAACCAAGCTTGAGGCACTTGTCATGGTCTATGCCTTGTAGAAATTTAGACAATTATTTTTAGTAACCCCATTCATCTTATTCATAGACCATGAGGTGGTCAAATACCTCATGAATAATATTTTTCTCCATGGTCATATTTGTAGATGGATAGTTCTATTTTAAGAATTTTAGTTCTCCATTATCATCAAGCCTAGAAAAAAGAACTCAGGACGAAACCATTTATCTTGTATTGAATTTACAATGCATATTTCCTATTGAAGATGATATGCCAAATGCATAAATCCTTAGAGTCTATTTCACCCCTAAGGACTTGGTGGAGATAGTCTCTTTTCTAACATCTAGATATGTGCCCCAAATAATGACAACCCAAGAAAAAAAACAATTCACAATTCATGCCACCCCTTTTTATCTTATTAGTAGGGAAATGTATAAATTAGGATAAGATGAAGTCCTATGATGATGTGTCTTGGAACATTAAAGGGATTCCATATTACATGAGGTGAATGAGGGTATAATAGGAGGCCATTATGTAGGAGATGCAGTGGCATACAAGGTAATACAATCAAGCCTTTGTAGCCAAGTCTATTCTAGGATGTGAAATATTATGCCAAGGTATGTGATATATGTCAACACATAGGAAAGCCCAACCACTAAGATGAGATGACTCTCATTCCCATTATTTTCTAGGATCTATTTGAGAAATGGTCCATTGATTTTATTAGACCAATTACTCCCATAGCAAGGTGCATAGGCATGAGATATATTTGAGTGGCCACTGACTATTTCACCAAGTTGGTTGAGGCCATGCCAACCAAAAATTTCATAGCTACCATAGTTGAAAGTTTCATATGGGAGAACATCATAAGTCACTATGGGTGCCCACTCAGCTTGACTAATGATAGAGGCACATAACTCATTAATGAAATTATGTAGATCCTACTGATATAATACATCATGGTGCACCATAAGATAATGCCTTATCATCCCCAAGTTAATGGCATAGTTAAGGAATTTAATAATATATTGGGGATGTACCTCACAAATATATGTAACATTAGTCAAAAATATTGGTATGATTGAGTTTCATTAGTGTTATGGGCATATCTCACAACCTACAAGTTCTTGAATAAGGCTACACCATTTCAACTGATGTTTGGTAGTGAGGTGATTTTATCAATGGAGTTATTGGTGCCATCATTTTTCATCACATTAATTTATTGATTAGATGACCAAGAATTATTAAATGTAAGGCTAGAGGTCTTGGAGCACTTAGATGAGGTGCACACCTAGGTAAGGTGGAGATAGCAAATAAAGAAGGTGCACTAGAATGTCTAATATGATAATCATATCAAGTAAAAATTACTAACTAAAGGAGAATTAGTCTTGATCTATGACTTCAAGTACCTAAAGCACCTAGGCAAGCTATAGATAAGGTGGATGGTTCTATATGTCATCCACACTATATTAGAGACTGGCCCATACAAGCTATGTATGTTTTCAATTGAGATGTTCCCAAGGAATTTAAATGGCAATTAATTAAATCCTTATAGGTATTAGTATGGTAGTTTCACAATCAAACACCAGTTCCCTAATCATAAGTCAATGGTATTATGCGACTAGAATAAATTTTGGCATAAGATAAATAGTTTCTATTAAATTGATTTGTTTTGTGTTGTTATAGTGATGAGAGAATAAGTAGTACTTTGAGGTCCAACTATAAAAATTTTCTAGTTCCTTCATGCATAATTTCATCCTTGTGAGTTGAGCATGGATGCTTTCTAAGCATCTGAGGATAGACATCTATGTTATGGGCACATGAAGTTTGCCAAATTTAGACATAATCCACACCAATCATACACAATATTCATAAAGAAAGGCACCTTGAGGCCCAAATGAGGATTATTCTAGTGATTTAATGTATAATACCTATTGGTTAAATCGAGTAAGGTTATTTCCTAAGAACCTATAGCTAGACACCTAAGTATCTAGGAGGATGGAACTCACTAGACTTAGAAAATAGCAATACCAAGTGATGAAAAAAGATGCACAAGATGATTGTGTGCATAAGATAAAAATAAATAGCATAGGATGTTATGTGTACAAAACACCTAGAGAGTTATGTGTTTTAGAACTAGTGCAAAAGATTTATATGGGATAGGACAGGCCAAAGCAAGAGATGAAAGCATAAAGAAATCAACCAAGATAGGAAAGCATTCTCGAAATGAAATAAAAATAGGAAGATGAATTCAGACTATGGATGTTTAATTTTGTACATGTGAGGTGTTGTTCCTAGGTTGCCATAAGGAAGGTGAAGGTCACACCATGTAAACCAAATTATAGGATAAACATCATCAAGACAAGCTCGCATTCACCTAGAGTGAGGTAGGAAGTGATTATTTGAACTACACATCACTTCATCAAAAAACCATTAGGAAAATTAATTGAAATGATGCTATAGGCACAAATATCTACATCAAATTCATGCATCGTAGTAGATTTTCATGGATTTGTGGGTTTTGGTGAATCCCAATAATTCTAGGTGCCTCCATGCCATTACATACCTATAATTAATTTTGTAGCTAGATTAAGGGTATAAAGTAGTAGAGGGATAATTGGTTAGGGTTAAAAACTTGAAATTAACTTCAAATTATAGTATCAAACCAAAGCCAAACTAGCAAACTAGAGCTGAAGCAAGAAGATGCTACTAGAGTGAGAAATTTAGAACCCATAGATCCCAAAAGTGAATGAATGGATAGAGGGAAAAATTATACTCTCTTTGAGATTGGTGTAGAAGAGTGTAAGGTAAAAAATGTGAAATAAATAGGTAGTAAAAAATATTAGTAGTTATAAGGCCACCATTAACGAAAATTGAAACTCAAGAGCCAAGGTCACAGTCTCAAATCTCACAATTGTGATTTACACCATCAAAAATTATAGGCTTTGGTAATGTGAATAAAATTCACTTCAACACTATCCAATTTAGAATGGGGATGAAACACATGAGTTAAAACTTATAACAATCACTAAGGGACACCAAGATGGTATGAGTGATAGAATAAATGGACCCAATGAATAAGAAATCAAAACTAGTGGAAGGAGGTAGCATCATTGAGGTTGATCTAGAGGCACTTGAAAAAATGTCCTACCAAGATATGTAGTTCTCGAATGAAGTCTTGGTAGGAAAAATTTGGGCATTCTTTGTGCACACTTGTTGGCTCAAGGAATATAACCACCACACCTTGAATAATGTGCAAGATTTAGGACAAGACTAGATGGTGGACATGGGGGCCAAAATAAAATCAGGCATGGCATTGTTTGATGTCTCCATCCAAGATAAACTTGTAGCCACCAACATAGCTCAAATATATGAGTTTCCATGTTTTGGAAATTTTAAGGAACTAATATAGTTATTCTTCTCATGCATGTAGATATTAACATCTATTTCATAGGGAAGTGCATGTAGATATTAGCATGCTTAATAGGCATAATTACCAGGCTCCCAGACTTTGGTGAAAACATACACTAGATGATGTTTGATGATGTTAATTTTTTTGGTATTCTTGATGCACAAGGATTCCCCAACACTAAAATATAAAAAATTTACCTACCCCCCAGCCTTCTCCTAGAAATAAAAGACTCATGTGATGGGGTGGTGTGACCAGTACATAGAGGAATGTAGAGAAGAATGGTGCATTCCTGAGGACATCCCTTAGAATATGTTTGAGATGGAAACCTTTGCTGTAATGAAATAATTTTCTATAGTGGACTTGGTGCTCAAATAATGTAACAAATCTAGTTGGATAAACCTCCCTTTCACCTTCTCAACTAAATAATTTAGGGTCACACTTTGAAGAATCCCCAATGCATAATAGTTAGACATCTCAGTCAAGACTATGGATTTGGAATGGATCATGTTACAACACCAATATGTGCACCTAGGGGATAAATTGACCAAGGATGAGGAGGATGAATTGGATCACACTAACATCCATCCCCTTCAAAAGGAGGTCATACTCAGGCACATCCACATGCTTTACAATGAGATGAAGCCAAGGAAGAAAGGAACATTCTTAAAGAAGGATGATGACCTCCCCCTCAAGATTGGTGATGAAATGAAGTTGGCACTAGTATCATTGAATAAGTCTCCCCAAAAGAAGAAGAGGGAGACACTTGAGGAGACGTAAGAAAACATCAAATTGAAGATCACCTCTAGTAATGAAGCCACCCTTTTTTAACTAAAGAAGAAACATGTGGACTTCATGCCAGGGATTTCTTCACCCAAACCAAAGGAGAAGAAAAAGAAGAAATCCAAGGGGTCAGTGGCAATGCCCAAAAAAACCTTGGTAGAGATGGAAACACAAGAGGCATGCAAGCAAGTAGAGGCAAACAAATCACTTGAAGAGATGGTAGAGGAAGAATAGGAAGAATATGGAGGGATGAAATTATACATCATTTAATAAGAATAAACAAGAGGTGATCCCAACACCTCATTAAAAGAGCCCTCTGCACAACTTATATGAACTAAGGAGTAAAAGAGGAGCTAGTGGAAGGAAATGGGCCTTAGTGAGGAATAGATAAAGGTAAAACTAAAGCTATATAAAAAATTATAGGCCATGAGGGTAGTTGACATAACCTAATAGAGATTGATAAGGCTGAGGTTGAGGAAATAAAGGCTAAGGATGAAAATATATCCACAATAGTAAATAAAATGAAGGAAGAGAAAACTAAAGCCCAAGAGGAAAGGGCCAAGAGATAAAAAGAATATAATAGGTTTACTTCAAGCACATAACCCATATGGTAAAATCTAGTATAGGTGCCTATCATGATCCAAGCAACATTTTAGATGACAATTTGGGTGATGGTTCTACCCCAATTAGTGGAAGAACTTATGAGAGTTATAACATTTTCACCATAGCTCCATTTGACTCCCTGTTTGAACCATTAGAAAGATAAGAATGAGGAGAACGTAGTGAGATGGAATTGAACTCCAATTGATAGATTTTGACCCCTAAAAACTCAATGAAAGTGCCCTAAATTTCAATTTTAGTAGTGCAGTCTAAAAATAGTAATTTTCTCAAAATAGTAATTCCTCAAATTCTATATTGTTGTAAATCATGGAAGTCAAACCACTTAATTTCACTCAATATTGGTGACCTTACACATCCTCCTCCTACCTTAAAAACATGTATAAATGAATATGTAACCTGAAATGGAAATGAGACATCTCTTCTTAGAGATAGGCATATGTTTGGGTCTACAAATTTAATGAATAAAACTTCTCTTCTCAGAGATAACATTATTATTATTGTGTTTTTCTTATTTCCTGAATTATATTTCAACTAAATCTTTTGTGTTTTGGATCATAGCACCTCCTCTAGCATATAAAAAAAATATTTACCATAGGCATGCTCAAGTAGTGAAGGGGTGATTGGAGATAAGTAAGGTGATATTGGCACCTTAAATAGAAAATAAAGAGTGTATAAGAAACCCATCAAACATAGGAGGGTAAAACTACCACTAATGAAGAGGAAGAAGTAGACAAAGGGGACAAGTTTTTAAAAACCCTCCAAAATCAAGGAGGAGAGACATCAGAGGAGGACACTAAATAAAAAACTAACATTAAAGAGGAAGAATAGATAGAGATCATCATCATTGAAGAGGGTGTCGAGCTAAGCTAGAGGGAAAAGGTGTAGAAGGGGTGAAACGATAAGGACTATTAAATGTTAGAGTACATTCCCCTTGAAACAACCATAAAAAAGATGTGCTAGCATCTATTTTTCACTTTAGATAGTTATATGGAGGAGCCTCATTTCAAAGTACTAAAAAAGTGTATCCTAGGGACAAATCAACTAGAAGAAGGGCATGATTCCCTTCTAATAAACCCCTACACCATAAACCCATTCAAGTTAGCTAATGCACTCATTCAGATGGCCTTCAAAGTAGCACATAAGAAAATCATCAAAGATGTTAAGGTTGTAAAATGAAATAAGAATGTGCTAGAAGAAGAAGAAGAAGAAGAGGTAAAGGTCATGAAGCTCAAATTAAAACAACTAGTATAGTGCATCGATAAATTTGAGCCATCCCTCTTGGATGGCATTGACACTTAAAAGTTTCTAGAGGATGACAAGGTATGCACACTAGTGGAGTAGATTATCCCAAAGTTGAAGGTAGGGTTGATTCTAGAAGAGGAGGACCCTTTCACCATTGTAAAACAAGAGCTATCTATAAAGATTGAAGAGGTGGAAGACCTCTTCTCATAGCTTAAATAGGGCATAGATGTAGCTAAGCCATCTTTTACAAGTTCTCCAACTAGGTGTCAATCATAGATGCATTCTTTAAAAAGGCAAAGGGGGAGAAGGATTAATTGATGATGAAGGTATACACTACTATTAGGGTTGAGTGCACATATATTATGTCATAGTTTAATACCTTGAGTGCCTAAATAACAACCTAGGAGTAAGACTCATAATAACTCTTATGTGCTTTGAATGTTTGTGATTAGGGAGCAATCCTAAATAGAGGGGTGATGAAGGCAAAAAAAGTCTAAAATCCTTTAGGAGGGAGTTAGATAATATGGATGAGATCACAATCAGTTCCACCTCTATGGCTATTGATAGCACCATTGAAGAACTCAATCTCACCATCAAGGGCTTTGAGGACTTTAAAATAGAGCTAAAGGATAACATGTTAGAGTTTTATGAACCTGTGTTAAAAGACTAGTTTGAGGATGGTCTATGAATTTTTTATGAGATAATGTTGGGCCCCAAATCTAAGTATAAGATCCATGCCAACTCAGTGAACACTTGGTCATGAGTTAGTCACTTGGTATGATTATTATTTTTTCATCTTGTGGCACTAGTTGATAGGTGACTAACCAATTCCCTACTGACTCAAGCATCATCAGGAAGTCGGTACATAGGATAATCATGGCATGATGGAATTAGGGTAGTGGAGTTGGTGGAATGATTACATCAAATTCCATCTTAGCCCTTGGAATGCTCTTTTCACCTTGACACTAAGATACTCCTAAGTGATATAAATCCAACCTTAATCTAATTAGCAAAAGAGGCAAGTTGGAGTAGAGAAGATTTTTAGGATTGATTTTGAATGTTATATTTTCCATTTAGCATAAGTTTTAGCATGGATACATATAAGGCTCCTCATTGTAGTGACTAAGTTCACATGTGATCCTCAGGGCCTTTAGTAGCTTTAAGATGAGAATTTTCCTAGTTTCTATTGATCTATACTATGTATTTGAACTTTGTTTAATGATTAATGACATTATTTCTAATGATTTTTAGTCTGGATTACATGGTTATGATTATAGGCTTAGAATGAGAATGATTTGCACAATGTTTATGATAGTTTTAATGCTTATATTTATATTATGAATATTGAGTTCCATCAAGCTTTCATCCCTTCCCTTTAATGGCATCTATATAGTTTATGATGACATCAACACCCTCTATTAAACTATTCTAAGTATAGGAAAGGCCATGCACCTCACGATGATACATATAACAAATCTTGAGCCTAAACCTAAGTACTCCATTCAATCCCCTAAAACACTTGACTGATTCTTGTAGAGATTATTATATAAAATGATTATTCAATAATTATTCTAATAAATCAAAGGAATAATACATAAGAACAAATTTAATTTAAGCTTATCTATTCATGTGGGAATCACAAAGGATAAAAAGAAACAATTAAAAGAAAAAAAACATCATATGACCTTCCCAAATGGATTCACCATACCAATGTGGCTCAAAGTAATGTTCTCCCTTGATCAAGATATCTTTTTTTCAAAAAAAATGGTGGCAAACTCCTCAAATTTATCAATAACTCCTTGTAAAACCTAGGCTCATGATTTGGAATCACTAAACTAGCCTATCAATGAAGGTTGGATACAAAATTAATGATCAAATGTAAAGGATTGTGGAGACAATTTAACATAATAAATTTGCATAGATCAAGCTTAAAAATGATGTTCATGGCCTCTCTATTTATATATTTTTGAGATTGGTTAGAATCAACCATGACCATCCATCTCAAGACTGAGATATGTGGTCATGGATTAATTAAATTATCTAATAAATATCTATAAATATACCTCATAATAATTTTGGAAAAAGGGACATTTAATAGGCATGAAGGGTCATTAATGAGGCATGGGAGACCCATAATCTTGATATTTTTTGGATTTATGGCTTATGGATGCCACCCCATATGATGATGTCACCTGATGATGTAGTTAATAGAAATTAATTTCCAATAAATATTTATTCAACAAGCCCCATGTAAAATGAACTTAAGGCCCTAATTTGGTATAATTAGCCTAAAATACGATTAGTCAACTTTGGTGCAAATTTTGGCCCTTAGTGCACAAATTAATCAAATTGGTCAAAATGTCTTGTTATTAGCTTGAAATTTGACTGGATTGGAATTGAAAGTTGATGTTAGATACATTGGAACTATATTCCCATTTAGGATGTTTACAACACAAAATAATAAAGGTATGTGATGTGTAATATTTAATTAGAATAAAAGAGTGATCCAAAGCACAAAAAGGCAAAATCATCATTTTGACTCAAAATGAATTGGTCAAAGTTAGGTATCACTTAAAATGCATTTCCCTATTTAGGGATACTTTAACCTAAATAAACACTTGTAAATGATAAGTTTGAAACATTTAGGGTGTTTTATGGATTTTGACCTAAAATGCACATTTGAGTGCAATTCAAGTAAGATTGATAATTTTAACACAAATGGTATTAGGAATTAGATGTCTACATTTTACCCCTATTTGAGAAATTTTAGTGAGACATTCAGATGAAACAACATCTTTTCAAAGAAATTTTTTTTCAAAAATAAATTGGAATAGACCCATGATTCCCCCTTGAGAAGACATACTAAGATGAAAGAGAAGGATGGACTCTCAAAAAGAGAGGGAAAGTGATCGATTAACCCATGGAAAATATCACATCTAGATGAGCTAAAGCTTACACACGTGATTAGCATCAATGGTCAAAATATAATTAGAGGTATAATAGGCCCCATTAGATAGGGGGAATGGGAAAGATACAATCCATAAATGTAAGGGATAAACTTTAAACATACCCAATTTGAGAATACAAGTTAGGTGCTTATGACATTGATCAATTATGAAATAAGTTTCACACTAAATATTGCCATCATGCATAGTAGTGTGTAGAGCTTGGAATTATAGGAAAAGAGATAATGTTATACTTCAAGAAAGGAAGCACCACTAGAATGGGTTCACCAAAGAGAAGATAATAAGAAGTTCCCTAGTAGAGCAAATATGATTGTGATAAAAAAGTTTTGCCCTAGTAGGGCTAATTTTGATCATTGATAAAGAATAATTAATCATTTGCCCCTATAGAGCTGATTTTATTTTGAGATTTTTTATATTATTTTCCCTAGCATGGGAAATTGGCAAGAAAAATATCTCAAGGATATAACCCAAAAGATATGTTAAATTGAGTGGGCACAAACATACATGTCATGGTGTAATAGCTTAGAAAGCCACATAAAACCCAACATATGAGAATACATAAATTAATGGAAGATATGAAAATAAGAATAAAATGTAGCTAAGATGAATCCACATGTATAAGAAAATTGGACACTACCTACATAGTTTCATGGACTCATGTTACAACATGAACTTCAGGCCAATGTAGTTCACCTAAGTTTGGGAGATAATGGAATGAGAAATGATGAAAAATGACTAAGAATTGATTAGACTCACAATGTATGTGAAGAGATTAACATCTAAGAATAGATTTTAAGCTACTAAAATTCATGATACGTATATGCCTAATTTAATATCATGAGCCTGGATTATGCAAAGTGTTCTTGAGAATCATTCATTAGAGCTGTGTTGACATTTAAGACATTGAAACCTGAGCACAAAGTACTTGTCATAGCAAAATAAATTAGGAATCATAAGTATTAATAACTTAGAATGACATAATATTTTAATTGCATTGAGCCAGTTCAAATGTGAATACCTATAACTAAGGATAATGGTAAAATAATGACCAAAACTAGAGTTACAACTATATACATTTAAACAAAAAAGAAAATAAAAAGAAAAAGAAAACAAGAAAGCTTAACAACATGAGATCAATATATGAATAATAAATATTTATGTGGACCATCAATATGTACTTGGAAAATTAAATAAAGAAGCAAGACCAAATCGGAAAACAAAAGACTAGCATGACAACGAATATTCAAATAAACACATACAAAATATTTTTGATTTTTTTTAATGTTTTATGAATGTTTTGCAAAATTTCTAATTATCTCAACTTGATTAAGGATTAAGAGATATATAATGGTCTAGGTCATGAAATGGTGAGAGTGCACCAACTTAAAATGCTCACAATATGCTGAGAGTGTATGATAAGAGGGACTGAGTTGACCTTGACATGAATCAAGCATGGCCTATATAACCCCAAAATAATCCCAAGTCACAGTAATTTAGCCCTCACAAAAGGTGATGAAAAACTGACTAGGCCACAATAAGTTCACAAATAAAGGTGAATGAGAATAAAAATGATAATAGTAATGACTAGATGATGCGGTAATGCATGGTAAAAGGGCATTGTACTTAAATTACCCATAGATAGTTATAATTAGGAAATAATGGGATAATATTGATTTGCCCAAAGGTGGTTATAATCAAGGATACCAAAACAATATTGATTTTCCTATAGGTGGTTATAATCAACAATACCAAATAATATGATAGATGAAAGATAACTTGATAGATAAAATACCATACTAATTCTATAAACTATCAATCAACACAAAATTTAAAAACTCCTAAAACCATATTGGAATCCCCTCATAGAAAGTGTAGGATGAATTGAAGGAACCAAGATCAAAATGGGATGAGATAGGATGACTAAGAATAGGCTTTGGTCAATAGTAAATAAATGGTATAATAAAAATGGTATAAGAAAATTATAATAAGATAATTGGTTATAGTATCAATAAAGGTTTCCTCTAAGAAATTATTGGCTTAAATTGTTGCAAAATAGTGAGAGCATAGGTTTAGGTTGCTCAAAAAATGGTAAGAGAATTCAAACCTAGAATAATTACTTGCAAAACAATGAGTATAAAAGAAGACTGAGCTAACCTCAATAGAAATTGAGTGCTACCTACATAGTCTCAAAGGACCTCAAGTCAATATAATTCAAATGACATGGTTCATGGATTACAATGGTATACTAATGCCTAAAAATGGTCTATATGGTTTCCCCTAAGAGACGAGGAATGGTAATGGTAAATGGTAATTCGAAAAGTGAAAAATGGTTATGTTGCTCTTGCTGACAGGGAGATGCACATCCTAGTCAATATGTGAGACAATAGAGATAATCAATTATAAAAGTTGTTATCTAATTCACTTTTGGAAAAGCTTATTTATCAAGAACTTGCTGCCAATTTGGATCTCAATAATGTGTTTGTGATCTTTTTAGATAGTTGATTTTGCTTCCTTCAAATGTCAAGTTAAGATATCCTTATAACCTTGACAAAGGAAAGTGCTACCAATGATGGTAAATAATGTTAAGATAAATGAGATAAGTGGGTAATAAATAGGTGGGTGATAATGTAATGTATAGTTAATGGGAAATAAATGAAGATTAGGACTTTCAATCACATGTAATGTTTTTAATGCTAGATTTGACATAATTTTTGTTATGGTGAGGCTAAAGACCTTTGAAGATGTTATCAATAGGACCACCAAATTATTCTATTGCTTGATCTTTAGAGTAGCTACCATCTAATTATGTTATAGATTGGAAGCTATTTTATTTGATCTTGAATAATATCTTTAGTAAATAGTGAAGAACTTTTTTGCTAATCTATTTATGCCTCAATTAGGTTTTCACCAATGAATTTATTTTGATCATCCCATAGTGACTCCAAGAAAGTTTCACAAAAAGATGCTAACATTTGACTTTGATTATCTTCTAGTGCATGCAAAAAGGTTTCACTAGAAGATGTTGAGTTTGAACTTTGATCATCCCCTAACACCTCTAAAAATGTTTCACTAGGATACTATTATTCTACATGAATTTGGTCTTGATCCCACTGTCATTCTACAAATGATATGTCACCATAGATGTAGCTTAATGAAGTGTGATTATATTGATCCCAATCGACACTTGTGGGAGGTGTAATGTTAATATAATGACTACGTTGGGTGGGAATAATGGTGGGATGATGAAAGGTATCAAAATACTCATATAAAATAATAGGATAACTTATGTCTATGCTGAAGTAATTATCCTCAAAAACTATACAGGGATCACAAATATATTCAAATTGATCTAAAAGGTAATTGTAACCAATTTTTTAACAATCATGACTATAATCTCTTTCTGAATCTAATTCTAAAGTAAGGGACTCTGAATCCAATGCCACAACTAATGTTGATTCTATTTCTAATGCTAAATCCAATGTCAATTCAAAAATAGAACCTGACTCTAATTCTAATTTTTCATCTGATATGGTTGTTTTGATAATGTTCTAATAAATACTAAATGTTTAACAAGTAATGATTTGTGATGACATAATGGGATCAATACAAACTGATTCATCTTGGAAGGGTTAAACATAGACTAGATCATCTAAGTGAATCCCCTCAAAGAGAGGATACTACTCAAGGGACATCTCAACAAAATCATGTCTATCAAAGTGAGACTCCTCAACAAGTGGGAAAAGATCAAGAGACAACTCTACCGAGACTAGCTTGTCAAGGAGATGAGGGTCTTTAATGATAGGTAACATATGAATAGGTAACTTATCATAGGTTAATTTATCATAAATGGGTGTTTCAACAATAACGTTTTGGTTTTGGTTGACAATTATTTGTAAAATATCAATTTTGAACACATTTTGATCCTCATAAGATGGTTTTTGAAGAGGTCATGGTTCTTATTTTGGCTTGAAGATCAGTAAAAAAATTTCTAAAGTGGGGAATTTTTGGTTTAATGGGATTAATGGTTTGTGGTTCAATAATGGACTCTCTAAAAATTAGACTATTGAATAAAGGATCAAATACAATTGGTTTATCAAATAGAGGTTCTTCAATAATAGGTTCATCAAAAATTGGTGATGGGCCAAGAATGGTAATGATTGGATGCTTCTTAGTTTAGTTTCTTGTGCAAACCAAAGGACGAGGTCCTAAATTGGTGATGACTAGATGCTTCTTAGTTTGGTTGCTCATGCAAACCAAAGGAGGAGGTCTTAAAATGGTGATGAATATATTCTTCTTAGTTTGGTTTCTCATGCAAACCAAAGGAGGAAGTCCTAAAATTGTGATGATTGGATGCTTCCTAGTTTGGTTGCTCATGCAAACCAAAGGAAGAGGTCTTAAAATGGTGATGACTAGATTATTCTTAGTTTGGTTACTCATGAAAATCAAAGGAGGAGGTCCTAATATGGTGATCTTGGCACATTATGAAACCCAACTACTTACACAAGCCAAAGCATCCAAGTCTCCAGATAAACCCAATCATTCCAGTCTCGAGTTGGATCATAAGTTGGATTGTGATTGTGTTCCCATGACTAATTTTTGTGAGGTGGATACAAATATGTCTCACAAACCATATCATCACCATTAGGGTCTTGACTAAAGTCATAAAAGTCATTTTTTATGACCATTATATCATAAGTTGGATTATCTGTGACTCCACCATAAGTTTAACTAGACATATCTATATTTAATGAAAAAATATTTAAAAACAAAAGGCTTAGAGTTCTACAAACTCTAAAAAATGATGCCCAAAAGATAAAATTTTCATCCTTGGTTGAAAGGGTGGATCTGTATTGCAAAATGGTTTGTGCCAAGATTTGGCATAAAACAACCTAATTTCAAATGTCTAACATCAAAGGATTTTGTATAAAGGTTGTGTTCTCCCAAATAAAGGAACAAAAAATGATGAGGATAGGCACTTAAACAAACAAATAATCAATAGTCTTTACTTTTTAGTAATCATTTAACCATAGTTATGTAACTCAAAAGAGAAAGATCTATGTATCAGCCTCATGAATTGAGGCCTAAATAGAAATCAATCAGTGTTCAGATCCAAACTTGACAAGGTTAATTAAAACAGTAATGTTAAAGACTAGGAATGGACCAAACAAGCTAGACAAGAGTGAACAACATAATGACACATAAACAAGGTCCAAATGGCACACACACAAACATGTTTAGAAAAAAATTCAAGGCATAAGTGTGGTGTAAAATAGATAGCAAAAAATCTCTTTAAAAAAAAGAGTGGCATATAAACAAATTGATTTTGACATGGATTATAAACAGATAAACAAGTTTTAGTCTCAAAATATAGCAAGAAATAATGAGCAAAATACACTAAGTATAATCATCCAAATATTAACAAGGGTATGGTAATGTGGGGTTGACTAAACTAATTATTTTTCAAACATCTAGATGGATTAATTGCATAATGGATTTCATGAAAAATGATGCAAAATAAGTGTACTTTAATTGGGTGTCCATGACACTTGGCTTGTTGCAAAAATGTCTTACCCTTTTTGTAACCACTATATCCATCACTTGCTTAGTGTAGTGTGATATCTAAATTACAGATACATCCCAGTGATTTAGGCTTAGATAACTCATAGGAGGTGTTGAAATCCCCCTCACAAGCCAAATTTGTATAAAATAATAGATATAATAGAAAGACATTATGGTCACCTCAAGATCACCCAATACTATTACATGTTTTTGGGGAGTGCTTTAAGAGACATTCTTTCTATGCCTTGGACTAGACATGATTACAATAAGGATGGTGATTTTGATTCCAAAATTTCCTTAAAGGGGATGGATGGAAGAGCATACATGCAATGTCCCTATTTTTCTAATCAATTAATTAATCACCTATTGCATACAATATTGACAAATGAGTTCAATTTTAAGCATCAAATAAGAGATTAGGTGATGTTCTTTTTGGACCTTAGCCTTAATTGATAAAATTGTAAAAGATTACACAAAAAAGGTCACATGAATCAATAAAGACCTAAGTTCATTTTAAACCCAAATTATAGATTCAAGACTTACCCTGGATTCATGATTAAAACAACAAATTTAAAATGTTGCAGGAGTTATGGTGTGTTTTAAGCACTAAATGAAATGTATCTAAGACTTAGAAAAATCTTAGGTTCATTTTAAGAACTAATTTAAATGTGTGGAATTAAGCATGCTCATTTTAAACTCAAATGAAAGTTTGTTTGGTTAGTCAAAAAAATTCAAAACAACTTCCAAACTACCCCCTCAACTTGTAAAAACATAATTATAAGGGCCTGCTTTGAAGCACTTAAGAGTTTGATCAATGATATTAAAAATTTAGCTCTCAAGTTGATAGTTAAGTTGGGTTGATAGTTGAGTTGGGTTGACAAGCAAGTTGGGTTGAATAGGCGAGTTGGGTTGAAAAATGAGTCAGGGTAAGTCAGGGTGAGCTAAAGGCGAGTCAGGGCAATCCAAAGCACAAAAAGGCAAAATCATAATTTTGACTCAAAATGAATTGATAAAAAATAGGTATCACATAAAATGAATTTCCCTATTTAGGGATACTTTGACCTAAATCGACACTTGTAAATGATAATTTTGAACCATTTAGGGTGTTTTATAGATTTTGACCTAAAATGTGCATTTGAGTGCAATTTGAGTAAGATTGAAAATTTGAACACAAATGGTGTTAGGGATTGGATGTCTATAATGATAAGATAAGTAAACCAAAGGATTTAACCCATGAATCTATAGAATCATATCATATAGGCTTGCACTTAATAGTTAGTTGGATTTCCCCAAAATATCTTGTGCTAATGAACTTACCACCATAATTACAATAACCAAAGTCCCTATAAGATAGAGTTACATCATGGTAAAACTAATCCAACATATCCTTAGTCTTTTTTCTACTATGATTCAGGTGAATTCATAAGGATTGTGCCTTATGTGAAGTGATTCTAGCATAGTCGAGTGATAAATATTGAGCACTACATGATTATTCTAGGTTTGTGCCTAGTTGTAACATGTTTAGACCTGATTTGTACACCCAAATAAGTGCTTGACAGAGCCAATGACTTAACACCCTACATTTATTCAATAGTTATCATTGGCCATGTCATGTTCACATTTTCTAGATAAAATTTTACACATTTTACCAAAAGCTTGGGCAGTTTTGTTTTCAAGTTCTTTACAATTTATGAAGTGGGCCAAAATGTTTTTGGGAAGATCACTAGTTTGAAATTATTGAACTAAATCAGTCACTAAATCTTTCAAACTCATAATAAAATGAGTTCTAAGTTATTTATACCAATCTAAGGCATCACCTATAGGAGTTTTGGATAAGATCTTGGTAGATGTAAAGGTATTCAAAATGTTTTAAAATGAAGGATAAGATCAGTTGATCCATTATAAGAAATGGCAAGGGTGATACCTCCTATATCTATATTATCAATTTGAGTTGTAAGAGGCTCATTTTAAATATATTAATGGTTTTGTTGACCAAAGGAGGTTACTAAATGAGATTGACTTTGGAATATTGAAGAGGAAGAGGCGGGACATTTTTATTATGTGTTCCCTAATTCATTGGTTGAGGGTGGGTTTGAAGATAGAGAAGGTGATTTTTCATTCTCATCATTTGATTTTTATTATGAGATTGAAAGGTATTCATTTGATTAAGTGTTTATAACAAAATTTGGTGGGTTTGATCGACATTATTAGTATTATTTGAAGAATTAGAGTTGGTATTAGTGACTTGGTTACCACTATTGGTGTTGATATGAGCTTGAGAGGAACTATGAGAATGTGAGGCACTAGTGGCAAAAGTTTCTTGTGTGGTAAAATATGGACTAGTAAAGGGATGAGAAGAAGAAGCACTAGAATCATGATTACCTTAGGTATTAAATGATACACTAGTGGAAGGATTAAGGATAGTGGATTTAATGAGAGGCCCACTAGATGTAGAATGTAACATATTAGTGGAGATACTAGGCATGGAGGTAGAAAAAGTTAAATAAGAAGAGATCATGATATGATAAGGGGTCATAATCAAGGGAAGAAGCTAAGAATCAAAGAAAGTGGTTCCCCCAAATCCATTTGAGAATGTGTTAGTAAGGGAATGAGGCTCTTTGAATTGACCACTAATCTTGAGATGGTAAATGATAGAGGGATCTTTTCTTTGATGTTGAGGAAATTTAGAAATAATGAAAATCATTTTAGGGGTATACTCTAATTTAGTTTGATCTTCTAGGGAGAAGAGAGGATTATGTTGTGAAGAGGAATGAGGAGGGGTCCCATAGTTTAGTGTGCAAGTGACTAGGTGAACATTACCCTCATCTAAGAGAGGAGCCCTACTCTATGTATGGTATACCCTATGAGGGTTAGTAAAACTCAACATTTATGTTGAATTCAACTCAATGTTGTCTTCAAATAAAAAAATTATGATGAATGATAAAGACTAGACTAGGACAAATAAATGAGAAAGCAAGGTAATAGGAAGTGAAAAAAACTATACAAAGTTAACTGGGTTGATCTATCAGAGGAAATAAGGCCTAAAAACTATATAAGGTCAATTGGGTTGATCTATCATAGCAAATAAAAGATAAGAAAGTGTATAGGGTTGAATGGGTTAACCAAGCCTAGTAGATATGAAAAAATAGATAATCTATAGGAGACTATGTCAATTGAAATGATAATGTACTAAAACAAGAATAATTTTGTAGGTAGTTTGAAAATCAATAATTGAAGGGAAACACACAATCAATTGGATCAATGAGGTTGATCCAATTGAGGCACACCACAAAAAACTTTGCACTAGTACTGCCTAATGTAAGTTTTTACAATAAAACATATAATTGAGCAAAGAGAAAGAAATCAACTTGGAAAGTAAAAGCTAACTAAGTGGTCAAATTGAATGTTGTTAGATTATTAGAATATAATTTTAGATGTGATAGGAAGTTGGCTATAAGTAAGGATCTATTAAGCAATATAAGAATAGTTTCAAGATGTTTAGGCCGAAAGGGATATGTATTGGCAATGGTATAGGCTTGGTATTGGTTTTTACCCCTCACTTCACACACCATAATGATAAGGGTGTTGGGTTCATAGCCAAAATATACCATTGACCACATGTTTATACTTGTCTATAAGACCAAGTCAACTTCCCCCTTGATGATGAGTTCCAAGTAGGTAGACCTTGGTTAGATAATTGTTAAAATGCATTTTAAGATTTTATGATTTGGTAGTGTGTGCATAAAATATAAAATAGTGCAACTAACCATTCTATTGAAAACCATGTAATTAGACTATGTGATCTATTCTAAGCATGCAGGCAACAAGAAATGAAAGTGTGAGCTAATTACTAGCATATAAGGGTTAATTCCAACTTTGATACATAGTAAAATGGTAATTTAATTGATAGTGTATGCAAAGAATATAGAACAAGGTTGATAGGGTCACCTCTATACTACAAAAGAAAAAATCTAAAAATGAATTGTGTTGACAAGGTCGACGTAGAATTCTAGATAGAATAAAAAATACATAAATACATCGATAGGGTTGATCTATTGGACTATATGGGGTCAGTTTTAAAGATTACAACCTTTGAAAAATAAGACTATAAGGAAAGAGAGATAACAATAGAAAGGAACCTTGGTGGGTTGGAGGATGTAGAGAAGTGAGATTACTATTGAATAACCTTGATAAATGCTTGTAAATCTTGCTAACTATGTTGACTAGGATGACCTATCTTTGTAGAAGCATGTTGTTGAGTGGTTAAAATGTATAGGGTTGACCTAGTATCTTGAATTTGATGCCTAGAAGTGTATAAGGTCAACTAGGTTGACCTAATAATCTATATTGGATGTCTAAAATTCTAAAACTTTGTATTATGTTGACTCTATCAACCTAGAATATTAAACTTAGAAAATAACCTGCATACATAGAATAGAGTCATTTTAATGTGACTATATGTTAAACTTATGCATAAGAGTTAGGACTATGTCGATATAGTCAACCCAACATTGTAAATATATGAAAAATAAAATGATGAAATAAGTTAAACAAAATGTACAAGGGTTCAATTCATGTTGGGTTCACCAAAATGTATGAAATTAGAAATGTATCATGTCTATAAATAAATATGAGCTTAGAGAAGATAGATCATACCAAACACTTTTTATTGGGGACACATTTATTAAGTGAGAGCATGACCAATATAGGTATCTACTAGACTCTATTATGGGATCTCTTATGGAAATACATGATGTTAAGGAGGGTTATAAAGCCTCCATTCTAACACCATCACACAATAACCCTAATGGGTCCTAAGTTTTAAGATTTAACCTGTACTAATAACAAGTAAAGTAAATCTAATCTAGTGCTTAACAAAGCTTGTGGCATAAAGTGGGGGGTTAGAAACAATAAAACTAAACATGCATAGAAGACATATACTCATGTCAATGTATACTAAATCCTAATGTGGTATAAAATCACAAACTCATATCTATCTACTCTTACAAAGGATAAATAAAGCTAGGAATACTTACCTTTGTAGATGAACCCATCAAGCCTCAATTTCTACCTTGGCCAAGGTGATTCATAAGAGGTTGTTTAGGTATGTAAGGATGACATAGATAAATTAAATCTAGGCTACATAACCTATCAATGCATCTAAAAGACTGATCTACAAGACAAGATCTATATCTCTAAATAAAGTA
The DNA here is from genome assembly GCA_037957365.1 of Torreya grandis. Classification (NCBI taxonomy): domain Eukaryota; kingdom Viridiplantae; phylum Streptophyta; class Pinopsida; order Cupressales; family Taxaceae; genus Torreya; species Torreya grandis. Next base: position 5,602,531 of record JARHVA010000161.1, on the reverse strand, counting down.
TGAAACCCTAAGATTTACTTCTCAAGTAGAATGTTCAATAAGCAAATGTTTGATCGCTTTGACTTCTTCTTTTACTTCTCCTTGATAAATTATGGGAATGAACGTGTGTGTGTGTGTGTGTGTGTGTGTGTGTGTGTGTGTGTGTCTATATATATATATATATATATATATATATATATATATATATATATATATATATATATATATATATATATATATATATATATATATATATATATGTAATATCCCTAAATATATATATATATATATATATTTGTGTGTGTGTGTATATATGTATATATATATATGTAATATCCCCAACCAATAGGGACTCTAGAAAGACAAAAGCTCTGATACCACTGTAATATCCCCTGTTTCCCCTGAAATCTGAAACTGAATATTATTGAATTGCTTATCTTTATTCGTGCAAAATATCTCCAAATAGATAAATAAATCACAGTATAATATTTTATTTATTCGCTCAGATGATTACAATAGATGTCCTCTGTCATGAATATAAAAGAATATTCAAATACAGTCTTAATAACCTGAGTATTCCACAAACTAGGAGTAAAACCTGAATCTGGTACATCTCAGCCTATTGTGTCAAAAAAGTCACCGATGTCAATTATACTGCCGCCATCAGTTTCTTGGTGTCATTATCCTGCTGATGTCGGTGAGAGGGTCAGCCGATGTTAGTCACTGTCGATCTCTGCCTGCCGATGTCGGTCTCTGAGTCGACCAATGTTAGTCACTAGATTGCCAATGTCAGTCTCTGTGCTTCCTGTGGCACTTTTTGGCCTAATGCAGAATGATACAGATCTGTACAGACTTCGTATGGCCGCCAATATAGCACACCATATTTGATGGACCCCTGATCTCAAGATATATAGTTCTAATACAAAAGATCTTTATCTATGCAATATCTGAATCAAAATCCTAATAAAATAAATCTCTGTAAATACCTGTGATAACTTCTATGTGAAGTTATCTCTCAACCTGGCAATAAATCAGTTGATATCTCACAGCCTCTGAATCACACACACTGAAGAGTGGACGTTCTCCAATGCAAATGGAATCCTGGAACCCTTGGCTCAGTCTTCTTAGAAGAATTCTTAGCAAAAATCAATAATCATAATCTCATAATTCCAACTCTCTCTCATGAGAAACCCTCATACCCTCAAAAATATGTGCTTGCCCTAATTAGGGTTTCTTAAATTAGAATTAGGGTTTTTTAATTAAAAAATAGGCCAAATAATTAATATTTGATTAAATCAATCAAATATTAATATCTCCCTTAATACATGTCTGATCCTTGAACTGACTAAAGTTGGTGAATCAGGGAGTAATTCTGCACATGACCATACCAAAATAAGGGTGCTCTGCTGCATGTCAGAAGTCCCTAAATAATAGGAGCTTAGGTAAACTTGTCTAAAAGAGCCCGAATGAAAACCAACTGTAGAAATTCTGCTAATCGAAGCTAAGCCAAGCTCCATTATGACCCTCTATCCATCCTATTAGCCGATGAGGGTCATATAATAGGCTAACCATCAACTCTGAACATGTCAACTAAAAAGGGGACATGACAATCCGCACCTCCTAAAATTGCTTGCCCTCAAGCAATTGCTGAATGTTAAACCAATCAATCCACCTGGATCCCATATGTAATCATGATCTATGCTACTGACAATCATCACAAGCTCCTGCAATATCCTTAGAAAAATGTGAACAATACTAACTGACTATATGCAGTTGTCTCCTGTACCCACTACAATCGCTGAATCTAGAGTGTGAACGCTAGACATACTCATATCAACATGTGACTCAACTATAGAAGAAAGCTGAGTCCCTGCCACATGTGATACCTCCTGAACTATACTCACCTCAAGATAAGGCTCATCCACATGTCTCTCCTATATTGGTGCCAATGTGCACTCAACAATGCACTCTCCCATATCATGTGGTATGAGTCTCTCCATCTAATGAAAAAACATATGTTTGAAGCTGCTGCCCCATATTGCCTTAAGAATATGTGTCTTCCCACCAACATCAAAATGAACCTCCATGTCCTTGAGATGAAGAGTGACTTCCTCAAATGAATGAAGCCACTTCATACCCAAGACTAAGTCTATATTCCTCATGTTTACCACATAATAATTAGCCTTGAACTCATAGTTGCTCAAGTGCAATGGGAGGCTTCTAATCATCTGCTCACACCTAAGAGTGTGACCATCAGCCACCTTAACTCTAATGCCCTTGAAATATTTGGTAGCGAGTCCATGCTTCTCCACAAATCTGGCATCTATAAAATTATGTGTGGCCCTTGTATCAAGAAGGGTGATGACCTATTGTCTTGCCAAAACTCCATAGAGTTTGAATGAATCATCTGACTGAATGCTGGATAGGCGTGCCTCCTATATGTGAAGCTCTAAATTTGCCTCTACCTTAGGCTCTGAAGCCTCTACCTCCTTAGAACTATCCTGCTATTCAAAATCTTTTGATTCTGAATCCTCATAATATGCCCACATCACACGATTTGCCTTGCCCTTATGCCTCAAAGGACAATCGTGATTGGCATCATATGGACCTTTGCAGTAAAAGCAAATCTTTTTCCTATGTAGATCGTTAAGAGCCTCTTGATCCAAAGGTGGTGCTACTAGGTTGGCCTTTGAATCATTCTTAACACCTGATTTTTATTTGTTGAAATGTAATCCCTCTCTATCTCCGTTGGAGCACTTATGGTCCCTAGGTGAAGAAGTACCTCTAGAGTTAAATTTACTAGATGGGGCTGCCATCTCCATACTACGTGCCTTCTTCATAGCTACCTATAATGAAGGGGGATCAAAGCCTTTGATCCAACCTATCAATGGTTCTGTCAATCCCTCCATGAAGAGTACTACAAGTCACCTCTCTGAAATGTCAGGAACCATGACTGATAACTTCTGAAAGTCACCAATGTAAGACTCTAGACTGCCACTCTGGTGAAACTATGCCAACTCTTAGAAATAGGATTCTAGATCCCTCCTATCAAAACACTCCACAAGTCTATCCACAAACTCCTAATAAGATGTGATCTAATCATGATGGAGTGTCACCATCCCATGGTGCCACCAATCATGAGCTACTCCCTCAAGATGTAGTGTTGCATATCTGATAGCATCTCCCTCAGCCATTGGATGCAATGTGAGAAATGTGTCTAGCTTACTAATCTAGGCATGTGTTGTGACCTTGCCACTACCATCAAACATCACTAGTGTGAGCCTACTCATAGCATGCTTCATATCATTATTTTGGTGTCTAGGTCTCCTGTCTTGTCTAACCAATCTATAGTGCTCTCTCCTCTAATTAACAAAATGATCAAAGGACATCTTCTCCTAAACTTGAGGAGCTAATAAGTCTCACTCATCATTTGCAGCCATGAGAACATCTGTAAATAAGGAATCTTCTACATCCTCCTTTGTTGGAACCTCTAGATCCTCTTAAACAAACGTAAGACATGTAGGTCTATCAGCTATTCTGGAGTGGGCCTATTGGGGTCTCTAATTAATAGTAGCACTCATGTTATCTCCTTGTTCCCTATTCTGTCTATCAGGTGGGTTCATCCTCCTTACCATAGTAATACGTGCCTATAGTGCCTGTGTCATCTCACAGTAGACTTCTCTAGTACTCTGATCATCATTATGTCAGTGGCCCCTGGGTGGGCTACCCTCATGCCTGTCACTCATGGTGATTGGTTGTTGTTCTAACACCTAGGTACCTAAGCAAGGCTCTACTACATGTGTTATACCTGTGTGGTCCCATCTCTTATGGATGCATAAGATTGTCAAACCCTCAGGATGGTAGGATTTATCTCTAATACCACTATAATATCCCCAACCAATAGGGAATCTAGAAAGACAAAAGCTCTGATACCACTGTAATATCCCCTATTTCCCTTGAAATTTGAAACTAAATATTATTAAATTGCTTATCTTTATTCTTGCAAAATATCTCCAAATAGATAAATAAATCACAATATAATCATTTATTTATTCACTCAAATGATTACAATAGATGTCCTCTATCATGCATATAAAATAATATTCAAATATGGTCTTAATAACTTGAGTATTTCACAAATTGGGAATAAAACTTGAATCTGGTACATCTCAGCCTACTGTGTCAAAACACAGTCACCGACATCAGTTATACTGCCACCATCAGTTTCTTGGTGTCATTATCCTACTGATGTCGGTGAGAGTGTTAGCCGATGTCAGTCACTATCAGTCTCTGCCTACCGATGTCAGTCTCTGAGTCAACCAATGTTAGTCACTGGACTACTGATGTCAGTCTCTGTGCTTCCCATGGTGCTTTCCAGCCTGATGTAGAATGGTATGAATCTGTACGAACTTCGTACAACCGCCAATATAGCACACCCTATTTGTTGGACCCCTGATCTCAATATATATAGTTCTAATATAGAAGATATTTATCTGTACAATATCTGAATCAAAACCTTGAATCAAAAACCTAATAAAATAAATCTCTGTAAATACCTGTGATAACTTCTATGTGAAGTTATCTCTCAACCTGGCAATAAATTAGCTGATATCTCACAACCTCTAAATCACACACACTGAAGAGTGGATGTTCTCCAATGCAAATGGAATCTTGGAACCCTTGGCTCAGTCTTAGAAGAATTCTTAGCAAAAATCAATAATCATAATCTCATAATTCCAACTCTCTCTCATGAGAAACCCTTATACCCTCAAAAAGATGTGCTTGCCCTAATTAGGGTTTCTTAAATTAGAATTAGGGTTTCTTAATTAAAAAATAGGCCAAATAATTAATATTTGATTAAATCAATCAAATATTAATATCTTCCTTAATACATGTCTGATCCTCGAACCGACTGAAGTTGGTGAATTAGGGAGTAATTCTGCACATGACCATACCAAAATAAGGGTGCTCTGCTACATGTCAGAAGTCCCTAAATAATAGGAGCTCAGGTAAACTTGTCTGAAAGAGCTTGAATGAAAACCAACTGTAGAAATTCTACTAATCGAAGCCAAGCCAAGCTCCATTATGACCCTCTATCCATCCTATTAGCCTACGAGGGTCGTATAATAGGCTAATCATGAACTCTGAACATGTCAACTAAAAAGGGGACATGACAATATATATGTGTGTGTGTGTGTGTGTGTGTGTGTGTGTGTGTGTGTGTGTGTGTGTGTGTGTGTGTGTGTGTGTGTGTGTGTGTATGTATATATATATATGTATATATATGTATATGTATATATATATGTGTGTGTGTGTGTGTGTATATATATATATATATATGTGGATTTGAACCTTGACCCTTCTAAAAATCCTAGCCAATAGGGTAGACCTAGTCAAATATATATATATATATATATATATATATATATATATATCTGTATATATATATGTATATGTATATATATATATATATATGTATATATATATATATGTGTGTGTGTGTGTGTGTGTGTGTGTGTGTATATATATATAGGTGGATTTGAACCTTGACCCTTCCAAAAATCCTAGCCAATAGGGTAGACCTAGTCAACCTAGCATAATTTTGAATAATTATTCACTAGGTCATGAGCTAGGTTGGCTAAACGCTAACCTAATTCCTAAGTGAGAATAACCTAAAACTATATAGTGTGGACCTAGTCAACCTAGTACAACTGAATGATAAAATGGGATTTAGTTGAGGAATAAGAGGATAAAATGTAGAAAATGCCTAAAATGGGTAAAATTGAGAAGAAAAATCTTAGGGATAATGGTTTTAAGAGACAAGTGTGTAGATAAAAAGTGTAAAAATGTATAAAAATCCTACGAAGCTCCAATGGTATGCCCACTCCTTTCCTAGTGCATCTCTTAAGGCATGTACTTAGAGAGAGTGAGACTCGATGGGTTCTTGTAAGTTACAAAGTTTCAATAATTGATAAAAGTTTGAAAATATTATTTGTATACAACATCTTCTATAGTATTTAATTAATTCATAGTGTCTTCATCTTATTTTCTCTTGGCTTCCTCTGCTATTTTCCTATTGAGTTGTTCCTCTGTATCTTTTTTCCCTCATCTTCATCTTCTTAAAGATTTTGTGCATGCTCTTCTTCCTTTTTATATTCCTCAAGCATAGAAACATTGTCTTGATCGGCTTTAGCCTATGATTATGCCACTAAGTTTTCCTATGCCTTATCTAAACTTTTTGTTCGTATGCTTGACCCTGATATTTTTATAGGGATTCATCTTCTTCTTCTCCTTTCTTTTTCTATACAGCTTCATTGGCTTGCTATTGTGCAAGAGTGGCATCCTCCAAATCTTTCTTTGCCTACTTTGTTGTGTCTTGTTGTTGCTTATCTTCTTCTACCATGGCCTTGGTACTGAGTGTAGCCTCTTTATTCCTATATTATTTTTCCATCTTCTTTTGGTGTGCCTCCTACACCTTCTTTATTTCATTGGTAAATTATTGTGCCATCTTTGCCTCCTCAATACCCTTTTTTCATTTAGCCTTTATGTCTTTAGCCTTTTCCATATCCTCAACTTCTTTAGCTTGATGACATGCTTGCTCAGATTGTTATTATTAGGCTTACTCCTTATGGTGCTTATTTTCTTCTTGTCAAACTCATCATTATGCTATGCAAGCTATTTCCTCTTATGAATCCTTTTACTCTTCAGCTATAGGTTGATCTAGAATTATCTCATCAGCCTTTGGGGCTTATTCTGAGGTTGGCAAATCACTTGGCTAGACTATATAACTATAAATAGATGCTTTCTTACACCCCAAAGTAAACAACTTGCATTTGGGTGGTGGTGAAGTCAAAGAAGGAGAAGGATGCACTTCTTATGCAATGGCTACCCTCCCAAATGTGCATTCTTCTAGGTAGGATAAACCATAACCTCTCATCAATTTATGGGTCTATACACTAGAGGATATTATAAACTTTTAGGTAGTGGCATAAATATTTCAATAGATGCATAAGTTGTATAAGGTTGATGCTCAAAGAGGGTAGCCATTCTTTGTATTTGTTCATTCTCTTCATGTATAATGTTAACAACAATAGATGTGGGGCATGGTGGTAGTTATACCCAAAGACTTGGAGGGAACTTATTATGTACTTGAACCATGTTCACTACCTTCCAAAAGAAGAACTATTTTTAATACTACTTTTCATAGAAGTCACCTATCATATCTGTGATCATGACCTAGTAGACCTCCTACTTGTTCATTATTATTTGAGGTAGGTCACAAGATCTTATGATCTGAGGTACCTTAGGTTCATCCATATAGGTTTCCATGATCCTTGTCTTGTGCTCTGGAGGAGGTGATTATGGTTGTTATTCAGCATAGATCTTGTGCTTACCTTTCTACTACTATGAGGTTATGACTTCTAGTTATGACTGCTCTAAAGGGACTACTACAATAGGTGGCTGCATATAATTTTTATTTGGTGAGCCTAGCCTATACCATGGCCATGGTAACAAAATATGGTAGCAGTCTAAATGGAGACCTAGGTAGTTCATGAATGTGAATGAAGATGTTAATCAGAATCAAGGTGCTAACAACATATTATCCCAAGTACTTCATGACATCTAGAGGCACCCATAGATGTGTAGCAATCATATATAAACACTCTTCTCACCATGTCTTAAATTTACCCTCATGAGTTAGGGTACCACACTCAAGTATCCATATCATATTGTAAAATTACTACACTTTCCATTAATTGATGTTAGAGTGCACCTCTCTTTTAGGGGACTTACATTGGGTGAAATAGAGTAAAAATATGAGAAACTATTACTAAAAGGTCTACTTATAAGTAGTGTAGAACTTGTTGATATTTGTAAGAAGATCATTTATAAAATATCTTGCCCAATTTAACTACTCATTATGGTGGATCATGTCATGTAATGTTAACCAATCCTTGAAGTATTTTCTTCACAGACTTGGTGGTCTAATAGAATCTCCTTATGATGCACTCGACCAAGAAGCACACTGGTTCATCTTAGATTACTTCAATTGGGATTCCTTTAGATCCTTAGAAATATAAGTCTTTGATCTCCTAAAGGATAAGATGTGTTATTATCGTGTATGGAATAAGAGAATCACTCTATGTAGACATGACTAAAGCTCAAGCCATTGATTTAGTGTTGATAGCTATAATGGTGTCAAGGACAATGTAAATGTTTCCATCATTGTAGTAGTCAAATAGAATTTACAAAATCTCCCCCAAGTTACTGAAGGTTAGCATTCAGTTCAAGTTATCAACATCTATGTTCTAGAATCGATGTAGATCTATACAAGAAAGTGGTTACACAACATCTACTAGATCTAGATAGAAGAGTTTCTATTCTACCACTAGAATATAATCAAATAAATCTAGGTCAGTATATTTGGTCTATTAAAGTGTAATACTGATGTCCATTGACTCATTCTAAGCATCGATCAAGTTTTGGATGAGCTAGGAATGATCCATGGTATAAGAATATTAGAAATGATAAACTCTTTACTTTATGTTTAGTATAAATTTGCTTGGCTCTAAAAATTTAACTCATAAAATGTATGCAAGAATGAAATTCAGACTTAGTTTAAAACCTTTTTCCTTTATAGATTTCATGCCTATTATTTTCTACATAAATATCATGTTGAGCTATCCCTTTGATATCATTGTGAATGCTAATGTGGAAAATCTTATCTAATATGGCCATTAAGGTAGTTAGTCATTGGCACAGGCATTGAGATACACTGTTATATTATTTGTTTTTTTATATTAGAGTACAAATTGATGATGTTGATTGATTGAAGATTTAGTAAATATTAGATCAATTAAACCTTGGATCTAGTATTAACTTCTTGGGATGACTTTTATATGGCTGATATCTTAGTAGATTAGACTTGATTATACATTTCCTAAACCTAATTATTTTATTTTGATAATGCTAACATAAAAAATTATGCACTTGAATTCATTTGTGCATGGGTGATCTACACTATACTTGTCATCTTGGTTCTAAAATCTATTGAAGAGATCATCTACAAACACACACATGCACATAGACAAAAATAAACACACAAGAAAACATACAAAAATAGGAAATCCTAATCTACTTGGTACTACTCAACATCCACTCATTTGGTAGAAAGAGATAAATTAAGACTGTTAGTGATAGAGCTTAATCCTACATCCATTCACCCACCCTAGTAAAATATTTACATGTAAATTTCTCAAAACAATGGTTCCCTACTATGATATTTCGTGTATAATGTAAGGCCCTTTCCACCTGATCTATAATTTACCAAGAAATGTTCAGAAGTGACTATCATATAGCAAAATTGGTTAATCTTTATAAAAAAATTTATGTCATAGTTTCCTATTATGCCATGAGTTTTATCTCTACTTATGAACTTCCTATATTTAAGATGCTTTACGTTGATACTCATCCATCCTATTCAATTTGAGAAGCTTGTTTATAAGAGACTCATGATATTCTAGTCTCATAACCATTAAAATACATAGATTGGGTACTAAGTATTCCATAGGCATTGCTGCTTCAAGCCTATAGACCAACTAAAATGGAGTAAACCCTGTAATCCTCTTATAGTTCATTTAATAAGCCCAAAGAATCATAAGAATGTGTTCTTCCCAATCATCCCTCTGGACATCATAGATCTTTATCAACATCTTTCCTAACACTTTATTAAAAGCATCATCTTGTCTATTATCTTGTGAATGGTATGCAGTACTTTTGTGATCAAAAATCATGAATTCTTTAGTAAGATCTTTGATAGTTTATTTAGGAAGTGTGTCCCTTGATTGATGGAAATATTGATAGAGCATCCAAACCATGTGTTAATATTCTTTTAAAATAACATTTCTACATCCTTGGCCCCATAGCTAGGTGTCACATCAGCTTCAACCCATTTTCTAAATTAATTGATCATAGTGATAATTTATTGAGATTTATTGCATTTACTCAAGGCATTGATAGGTCCTAAAAAATTGATGTTCCATTGTTCAAAAGGTTGTTTAGTTAACAAAGGATATAAAGGCATTTCATCCTTCTAGAGTGGCTTACCCATTCATTAACATATGTCACAATACTGCACTACTCTATGGGCATCTTGAAAAAGGTTTAGCCTCCATAATCCACTTTTTAATAATTTTCATGAGTAAATTCTCTGGTAAAATGACCTCCTACTATTCCTTGGTGTGTTTTTTGTAAGAGCTATGGGTGTTCATGTTCCATAACCACCTTGTGTAGTACTTTATCCTTCCACAAATGATACAAGATCCCATTTATAATATTATATTAGAAAGATTTGGTGATAAACTTAATCTTGTCTTTTTTTTGGTAGTGCATAGGGAATACATATTGTTCTAATAAATTAAAAAATGCCTAAAACTTCTTAGTTATCATAGAAACTCAAAATATATGGGAATGAGGAGAATCTTCCTATAGTTCATTTGGTTCTTCCCCATTCATGATGTGACTAAGATGATCTAGCCCAACATTTTCTATGCCTAGCTTGATGTTGATGTGAAATTGAAATTCTTGAAAGAGCTTCAACCATATTAAAATTCATCCATCGAGCATAGGCTTACTAACTAGGTAGTGTAGAGCTTGATCATCCATGAAAACTTTGAATGGTATCATAAAAGATAATATTATAATTTATGTAGTGTAAACACTATATCCAATTCTTACCTTTCAATTCTCATGTGATTATTTTCTACACCAAAAAAAATTTGTATTGTGAAATGTATGGGGTGGTCCAATCCACCATCTCATAGTTGTGTAAGAAAAACACCAACTATGATACTAGAAGCATCAATGTGCAAATTAAATGGCTTAATCCAATCTAGAAAGATGAGAATAGGCATAGTGACTAGTCACTATTTTAGTTCTATTAAGGCTACTTGACACTCAAAAGTCCAAACAAACTTTATACCCTTGCACATCAAATATTTCAATGGGGATTAAATGGATACATATCCCTTGAAAAAAATCTGATAGTAACCTATGGACAAGAAAGGATCACACTTACATGGAACTAAATGGTGGAGGCATACTAAGAATGACTACAATTTTGGCTTGGTCTACCAAAATCCCTTCACTGCACACCATAAGACCTAGCAAGACACCAAAAGGTGTAAAAAATAAACACTTTTTCAAATTTATGGAAGTACATAGTGGTCAGCAACATTCTATCATAAGGCATAGCTTGGACAAATTCCATTTAAACAAAGATAAGATTTCCCAATAATATAGATATAATTCCAATAAGTCATGAATAGAATACTTAAACATGGTCACCACTAATCTATAAAACATTGTAGGTACATTCTTAAGGATAAAAGGCATTACTTTGTATGTAAAGCATCCCCATTCTATGTCAAAACTTTTTTTATCTCTATCTTCTTCTATGATGGGTATTTGATGATATCCATTGAACCCACCCATGAAAGAGAAAACTTCATGACCTAATACATATTCCTAAACTTCATCTATGAAGGGAATAAAAAATGGATCATTCATACATGCATCATTAAAAATTTTATAGTCACCACATACTTTGATCTCCCCTATTTTATTAGGTTGTAATACCATAATACTAACCTAATATGCCTTCTCTATGGGATAGATTATACCTACTTCTTACATTTTGTCTAGTTTAGCCTTCAATTTTAACTTCATGTTTGGATTCAATTTATATGGCTTTTTCTTGATGGGTCGTGTGCACTTTTTGAGTTCAATATAAATTTCACCTAGGGAAGTATCTACTCCTCTAACTTATGAATTTTTTTCAGTAAACACATCTATATAATCCCACAAGAGTTATGTAACTTATTAAACTTTGTATTTAGTCCAATAGTCACCTATATGTGAGAATTTAGGAATCTCCTTAATTTTGATGTTTTTCACATGCTTTATAATAAGTTACTGATAAATATTTCACTTTTCCTTGAAACAAATTCTTGTAACATTATTTTCCCTTCCTACTCAATAATATGTGTGTTGTACAACTTTTCTTCTTGAGTGGGTTTTGTGATTAGATACTTTAATGGTTCTACTAGTTGTTCAAGTTAAAATAAATCAATCAAATCAATTTCACCGTTAGTATCTAAATATTTAGTTTCCTCCTCTTCATTATATATTCATTGGCATGGTTACATAAGATATTTTTCTTTCATATTGGAAGATTTATATATTTATAGTGTCGTATTTATATCATATGCTACATTATTTTATGTATTAGGATCCATCATGGTGCTTAAATCATCTGCACACCCATGACATAACAAATTTTTAATTTTAAGTAGTACATTATGAACCATGAGATTCTCATCTTTAAACACAAAAGTTTGGATGAAGTCATTTCTCACCTACACCAAATGTTTTATCTCCCTCCTACATTATTGATGCATATGCCAACTTAATGGTAAGGTAATAAGTGTATAATGAAAGATATGAACCCATTACTTATGTGCCACACATTCTTCAGTCCAAACATCAACACATTTTTGGATATGGATTTCAAGGCACTCACCTTCCTAAAAATAAGGCCAATTACCTATTATGACCTATGATATTTGAAATATTATAATCATAAGTTTACATGCATCATCCCAATTAATATGATCATTTTTATGAATTATCCACCATGTCACTACAACTTTCTTCAAAGCATAATTTAAGGCACTAACCCACTAACTAATCATAGGAACATGAACTTGTAGGTACAAAATTAATTGATTTTTATCCTTGATCACATAGTTTGAAGGAAATTGTATTTCTATGGTAAAGACCATTCTACTAGGCTAACATTCATGATCACCATGAGCCCAATTTAGTAGCTGAGTACATGAGTCTCCACTTATAGATGAAGATATTTCATAAGGAAAGGTGCCTTATTTGGTTAGCTCTATATAATTTTGCATATGATCATCTTCTTGATAAAGAAAATTAACTCTTAAGTGAATAGGGGATTTAGCAAACATGGATGCACAATCTTCTATGACAAATTGAGGTGCTAAAGGCTGAGTAACTATTGGTTTGGGATTCCATTATGAATTTATTCAATTATTGATTAAGTAAAAATTAAAGTTGAGTTTTAGTGTGGTCATACAAGAATTTCAATTTGTTGCAAGCAGAGCTTATGGGTTCTCCTCAGAGTTTACCTTCATCTAACTAGTTTTTGTGTGACATAAGGAGATTTTGGCTTAGCTAGAATGATGTAAGGTTTGTTCACCTTATGAAAAGTAATGAATATAATATTATCTCCCTAATGCACATATAACTAATTTTTCATTGTATTGATAGTCATCTTACCATCATATGCCCATTTTTGCCAATCAATGTAGGGTAATGAATTGATGTTATATATAGACACTAAAAAATTGTACACAACAATTCTAGATGTTAAAATACACCTAGACCACATTATGACCTCCTAGGAACCATCCCCTAACCATTTGACCATAAACTTGAGTTAGTTAGCTGACTAGCTAAACTAGCCTAGTAGCCTTTTTACCAACTTTGGCCTTAGACCCTTGACCATCGATGATCATCTTGATCATTGATGGTCAAGGCTAACTATCGATGGTTAGGTTTTCACTACCTAAAAAATCAAAAACCCACTTCCACTCAATTTTATTTTTTATAACTAGACTATCTAAATTATGTGTGAGCCAATGCATATGAGTGTTAAATTTTGACAAGTTAGAATTCTTGTTAATTTATTATTGTACCTCTCCTTCCTTCTTATAAAGAGAGAGGAGGAGAGGGTGAATAAGGATCTATAATAAATCAATCATCCAGAGCTAGAGCTTCTTGCATCAATTTTTTCTTTTCCAAGTATTCTTCCAGCAAACTAAAAAGTGCAACAGAGATCTAAAGTGATACCATCCATCATCCAATAACCAAGTATTGTTAATATATCAAAATTGCTTTAGGTTATACCACCTCAAACCATTCATTAGACCAAAAAATAGCAAGCTAAGTATCTATTTTCAATCACTCAGTTACTTTATTTCAATTTCTCAATCAACCCATCCTTTAGATCCCCAATCTATTACCTCATCCAAATATCCTTTTTCTTAACTAGACCCAACCTATAGTAACCATTGATGGTCACTCTAGCAGCTGACAGTCTATCCCAAACATCGATGGTTACCTCAACCACTAATAATTACCCTAACCACTGATGGTTAACCCAACTGTCGATGGTCACTATGTCATTAAATAATAGCAAGTTATTTCCTCCTACCAAAACTCCAAATCCAAATTTTAGACCCTCTGCTTGATCATAGAATCCTCCCCTATTTTTTGAACCAAACCCAACCTATTTAGCATTAGTATTGACCCACTTATTGCTATAATTAGTCATTTTCATTTATTATTTTATCAAACACTTATTTTACTTAATTTTAGTGTCTTCTATTGTTTATGTAAATACTTTATCTTTCATAACTTGATTATTTAAAAGTGTGGATTGACATCCTCCAAGGAAGCTTATGCTTCTTAGATCTAGCTTTCTAGGCAATCCACCCTACCATATAACTAATCAAACCATTCTTTTGAGTGATGTTTTTATCTATAGTTCATGCCTCCAAATCCAAAGAGGAGTATCTACAACCATCTAGATCAAACATATGCATGAACATATTAGGGTTTTATAGCATACCTTATAAGGATTCATTTCTCTTTCTTATAAAGAACATAATAAAATTTATCTAAAACATTCTAGCATGCTTGGTGGGACCCTTGAGTCTTTTCTTGGGTTCATAGTTTCATCTAGGAATTTCTTTCTTCTTATATCTCTACTCATACAATAAAATCAAATTTCCATTTTTGGGCTTAAAATTGAATATATCCATTATCTACTTATTTGTTTCTACTCACATAGATTAATTAAACTTAATTCAATAATAGCTTCACTCTTACCACACATACAAGACCAAACGACTCACATATAAACAAGGATTAAATGTTGACATAAGGCCCAACTAGGATTTCATTACCTAGCGGTCACCTTTTTCAATTATCCTACTTGGATTTCATCACTAAGGGGAGAACTAACTTAGCTCTTTGGTTGAGTATAAACTCTAGCAATCGATATATCTTGGCTAATAACCTAAAACCCTTATCATTGTGCTTCTGAAGTGAGGGGGTAAGGCCCAATATCGAACCAATTTCCAATACAAATCCCTTTGAGAACCTAAACATAACCTAAAATCTACCATAGACTTCATTTATAGTACCCACTCTACAAGCCAATTTTAGTCATACAATTCGGAAAAGCTTAAGGCATAAGCCAAAAGAAAGAATAAAAAATATCTTAAGATTAATTAGTGTGTGTTTCTTTTCCTTGAATTTTTCTTATCTTCTCTCTATTTGAATTGTGAGATTGCTTGTATCTTCTTCTTTCCCCTCCTTGCATGGTTTTAACTAGGCAAAAACTAAGGAACCAAGCAAACCAAGATTTGCCTCCTGGCCATCCATCCTCCTCTTCCTCTTCATCCATGTATTATGTCTTGAATCTAGATGGTTCACCACACCCTTCTAGTAATCCTAGCATCCCTTAGATGGTTACCCAAAGAGATGCATATTTCACTACCTTCTTGGATAACAACCCTATAACTCTTCAACATTACCTCAACACCATCTCTCACCATACCCCTACTTCAATTTTACCTATTGACCCACCTTATGGGTGACACTTCTATTTCCACCATTTCCACCCAACCTCTGGTCACCCAGGCATCATCCTCTACCAATAACCCCATCGATACCACCATTTAGAACTAACCCAATCAATAAAGTAATACCAATTCATTTTCATCCCCAACTAATAACCCTCCTAGTGTATGCGTAACCTAACCTTTAGGCACTGGTACTTCCCTTAAGATAATAGCACCCTCTTCTAGTGCCACCAACATTCCTCTCACTTCCAACCTACCTACCTACACTCCATTTTAGAACTTGGTGATTCCATTACCTTCCACCCATTAGTATTGAAGTGACCACCTACCCTCTATCTACTAATACAACCATGCCTCCTACCCAACCTACATTAATGTCTCAATAATTACCCATTACATAGAACCTAAGCTACATCGCTAACCCATAAGGGTATGTACTTCTACCTTCCACTCAAAGTCCTATATCCACATATTCATATGTGGCATCATATTAACTACCCATGACCATGGAACAATATTTGGTAGCTTCTCAAGCCCCTATTAGATACCTATATGTTGTACCTACCCAGACCCAACATAGCTTACCTTACAACTACAAGAGTGCACAACCCCACATTGACCTTGTCAAAATGTAAATGGATAAAATGACTACTTTGCACTTATCCATTTTTGGAGCCCATAATATTTTGTCATATGACCAAATCTATAATGAACCAATTCACCCATCCATCCCCATTCGACCATATCCTCCTCAACGAGAAATTCCAAATTTTTTGAATTTTTAACATAAGGAAGATCCTCAACAAAACCTAAGAGAATTTAGGCATTTATGTTATATGATTGCCTATGATGATTCTCTTATTATTCATACCTTTCCCATGTCTCTATTAGATCTAGCACTAGACTAGTACAATACTCTTACAAAATACTCCCTCTTTTATTTTGCCCAACTAGCTTAGATTTTCTTAGATCACTTTTCTATAAACATCTATAAGAAAGTCTCCATCATCGATCTCTACTCCATATATAAATTTGATGATGAGTCTATTGATAACTTCATGGCCCATTGGATAAGTCTCATCAACCAACTCTCTTTCTCTCTACCTGAACCTGAGTTAATCAAACTCTTTGCTCAAGATTGTGCTAAACACATTGCTTCTACTTTACAAGTTTAGAGCTTTAGGACCTTTGTAAAGGATTTCACCATGGCTATTAAACTTAAAAATATATTTGTTGACATGGGAAAACTAAACTTTAAAAACAAGAAATCCACCTTCAAATCAAATGAAACTTCATCCTCCAAACCCAACAACCAAAATAATACTTAACTCAAAAATAAGGGAGCTATAAACGTGGTTGTCCTTAAAACCACCCCTCCACCCACTATTAACTAATATAATTCTTCTAATTTCCTAAATCAAAATACTAAGAATCCAAACCTCAACAACTAAAGATAATTCACTTTGATAGGTGAATCATACACTTTAGTATTGGAGAAACTATTAAAAGCTAATGTTATCTAACTTCCTCTGATCAAACATCCATAATAATTTGACTCTTCTCATCTTGCACCTATTTGGTATAAAGAAAATGAATTATGTGCCTTCCACCATGTCATTAGACATGATATTAGTATATGAAACACCTTTAAGAGTGTTGTATAAAATCTCATTGACAAGGGGGAGCTAGTAATGGATAACCCCGATGCACCCCCAAACTAATAAATTGACATCTTTAGACAACCATTTCCCAACCATGATCCGTCTGGTAATAAAAAACAAATAATAATCCTCCCATGAGGTACACACTATTAATGTGGTGCTTAGTGAACTTACTACTGAAAAGACCACTACCCAACCTACCCTACTATCCCCTCCACATATTGAGGTAGTAGAGTCACCAACCTCTCCTTTGAAATCATAAATAAAGGAGATAATTTTTTACCTTCCTCCATTTTTAGGGATTATGGAGTAATCAACCCATTTGGAGGACATACTAGAGGAAATAATCATTCTGACCATACCTTTTTATTGTATTCTACAATAGTCCACTCTCGTTTTGAAAATAATCCCTTAAGAAGAGATCATTCTACCTACTCATCCCAACAAGGAAATACCTTTATAAGCCTCAGAACCTTTGATTGAGATGAAGGATGAAATACCCACTCCCATTTTTCCACCCATGGGTTTATCTTTTAAGACCAACACTGAGGGGATCAAACGTATCTAACAATCTTTTTCTCGATTAGTCTAAAACTTGGGATACCTATCCCAACCTAACATGGATCATGCCACATTTTGACACCATATTAAACTTCCTTACCCAACCAAGCAAAACCACCAATCAAACCATTAACAAACCAACCTATCAAATCATCTTGATCTACCCTACATGAAATAACCAAGTCACACCCTATCATTCCAACTAAGTCTACTATGAATCTTGGTATCTTCCCTGCTGAAAACCTTACTCACCCATTGGTAATGGTGGATTTAAATCCATCAATCCCACACACCAAAACCCTAACCAAATCAACCAAGAAATCAAAACCACCCAAGATCCCACAAACCAAAACTTTACCTCACCTCTCCGCTAGGCCTTCTATTCTAGGACCTCACCCCTTTACCTTAGTAAGGAAGCTAGCCACTTCAAGAAAAAATCAAACCCAACCACCACTCTTGATTACACCATCACTCCTACATTCATTCTCACCCATTTTTACCACACCTCTTATAACCAAAATACCTATCCCTTAGATCTCTACCCCAACTCCTTAAACCTCTAAGTCATCCACCACCAAGCTATCCACATCTAAAGCATCCACCATGAAACCTCCCTCACCCAAGACTCCCACCATCAAGATTGATCCTAAAAGGGCTCCTACCATAATCATCAAACCTAAGAATCTCATATTAGAGTCTTACTCAAACATATTTTAGAGGTTATTGCAAGCATCCTACTTAACCTTATTTCCCATCAAACCATTTGACCCACAAAGTCCTAAACCATCTTGATATAATGACAAACTAGTATGTTCATACCATAGGACACCAGGGTATGATATAGAGACTTTCAAGGCTCTGTAAGTCTTAGTCCATAATTTATATCATGAGGATGACTTTTTATCTAATGAGCCTCCCTTAATCCCACCACTAACCCAAGAACCAAAAATCATCAACCAACACCTACCAACCCCTCCACTCTCACCTTAGAGTGAAGAGGAATTGAAGAAATCACCTAGCCTAAATCCTCCCCTAATCCATACCATCCATGTGGTCATATGATTATAATCTCAACCAAAACATAAGGGGAATGTAAAGGTGCCCATTCTATAGACATATCTCTCCTCAACCACCCAACCAACACCAAGTACTTTCACCTTCATCAAAACCCAAAGTATATATCTTAGGACCCTCTCACCCCAATCCATCTCAATCAATCCAATGAGTATTTATGAAATAGTTTCACCAAAACCTACTGAAGATGAGTTTGTATGAAATTATCAACACCTCACCATACCATCACTAATAAATGATAGATGCATTACAATCTATAGAGGTTAGGCCAAAAGACCCTCAACCATTAGTAGCTTTTGTTGGAGCCCTTCAAATTTCTAACCTTGTTACCTTTAAGGATTTAGAAATACTTTCTATCCATCTAAATGACCCATATCCTCTTCTTTTCATTACCACCTATATCAACCAGACCCACATCAAAAGGGTCATGATTTATAGGGGAGCCAACATTAACATCATCTCCTCCCATGCCTATGATCAGCTCAACTTGACAAAGAAAATCATGTCCAAAGCATTGGTATTACTTTGATAATTTAATGATACCATGACCACAACTTTAGGAACTATCATCCTTCACATTCACCCATACCTACACCCTTCATCAACACTTCTATGTAGTAGAAGGTGAATTCTAGTACAACATATTTTTTTGGATGCCCTTGGATCCCTTCCATGGGATATGTTCCATCCACTCTACATCAGTTCATCAAATTTGAGTATGATGGTCAAGTTGTTATCATATAAGCTTATCCAAGCCCTTTCATGTCATTCAACATAATGTACCAACCTAATGACATTCTCCTTCCTTCACCTAATAAACCTTCACCGGTGATAGATAAAACCCCATATTCTTCTACTAACCAAGCATCAACTAACTCTTCCATCCCTTCCATCCAAATCCCCATAATAAAACCTTTAGAATCAAACTTATAATGTCTTTAATTGGTGGAGTAACACCTTCTCACCCTTGATGCTTTTCATACTCCCCAAGAGTATGGAAAACTTGACCACCAACCTAGTTATGACCTTAATATTAGCACCATTATTCCTTTGAAACCCTCATCTTATCAAACCAATTTCATCTATGGGGGAATTGATAAACCCCATGGCACTTTCACCACCTCTTTTTCACCTTGATTATTCACCTCTAGCATCTCCTATCTAGATAATCTAGAATTTTCCAAAACATACTTTATAGATGTGCTTAGAAGGGATTTTGCCTAGGTTGGTATGAACATGGGCCACATAATTTGCTTCCAATCAAAACCCAAAAACCTCATGAAAAACATGGCCTTGGTTTCACACCACCTAAAAACAAACTAACCCACCTCTCATTACCATCATTGATGAAGACATCCATTCCTCACCAACCCCTTCTCTATCAATAGTTGAGGATTCTAACATCATCCCCAATAACATTTTTTTCATCAACATGATTAGCCTTAGACATGGTGACCATAACCATCCCTATGACTTATCTTTAGATGATAAGAGATGACTCTCCTACCATTAATACCATTCAATTTTAGGATGATGATGCCATTCTCACCTACATTGGTGTATTAGATTCTTCTATCCACAAATCCCTACCTCCTAAGACTTTAACCATGTTGAATGAACCCACCATGGATATCAACTTGGGCACTCAGGATGACCCCTAAATTATAAAAATTGGCTATTCATTGAATTATATGGAGCTCTAGGACATCCCCTCCCTCCTACAAGAGCACAACATAGTATTTTCTTGGTCTTATAATGACATGCCAAGAATTAACCCCTCCATTGCTACCCACAACATAGTCACCAACTATGATGCTAATCCTATTAGGTAGAGACCTTGATGAATTCACCCTCACATAGCCTTTCTCATCAAAGAAGAGCTTCAACATCTCCTATCAATAAATTTCATTCAACCTATTGACTATCCCCAATGGTTCTTAAACATTCTACTTTTCACCAAAGCCACA
Organism: Torreya grandis; assembly: GCA_037957365.1. Classification (NCBI taxonomy): domain Eukaryota; kingdom Viridiplantae; phylum Streptophyta; class Pinopsida; order Cupressales; family Taxaceae; genus Torreya; species Torreya grandis. Next base: position 5,581,555 of record JARHVA010000161.1, on the reverse strand, counting down.
AGGGGACTATGTATTTGTGTGGAATTTTATGACCTCAACCTTTCTTTCCCAAAAGACAAATTTTCTCTACCAAGCATTGACCAAATGGTTGATCTTATAACTATCCATGAGATGTTATCTCTCATGTATGGATTCTTAGGCTACAATCAGATCCTAATTACCCCCAAATATTAACACAAAACTACATTCATCACCCCATGGGGGACCTTCTAATATAGGGTCATGACTTTTGGCCTAAAGAATGATTATATAACTTAAAAATGTGCCATGACCTACATCTTCCATGACCTAATCCACAAAATTATCAAAGACTATGTTGATGACCTTCTTAGTAAATCCAAATATTATAAATATTATCTGGTTGTTTTAAAGATTATCTTTAAGTGACTCATTCATTACCATGTCTGCCTTAACCCCAAGAAGTGTATTTTTGGGGTCTCGTCAGGAAATATCCTTAGATTTATCATATCCCTTAAGAGAATTTAAATTAATCCAACCAAAATTAAATAATTCCTTGACATTCCACCTCCTACCCACCTCAAGCAACTCTGCATCTTGCAGGTGAAGCTCTAATCCATTCATTTATTTCTCTCAACTCTCAAATTGATGCCAACCCTTTTACCACATTATAAATAAGGATGTATATTTTAAGTGGAATAACAATTGTTAAAAGGCATTTTATTTGATTAAACAATACCTTTTGTCTCTACTTGTCCTCACTCCCAAGGATGATCAATCTTTATACCTTTATATATCCACCACTAACCACTCCTTAGGGGAAATGCTTTCTTATCAGGATGAATAACATAAAGACCAATCTATCTACTATAACAACCACATGTTTTTAGAATATGAGACTCGATACACCCATATCAAGAAAATTTGATTAGCTTTAGTCTTCATGGCCATCAAAATTTTCCACTAGCTTCTTAACCATAAGACTTATGGCATAAAAAATATTAAACCACTCAAGTATATAAACTCAAATCCATACCAAAACCAACATATGGCTAAGTTTCTCATGTTTTAAGCTAATTTTGACCTTAATTTTCTTTAGTAGAAGTAAATTAAAGGGTAAATCATAAAAAACCAATTGGTTGATGCACCATTAGTAGATAATTAACCTCCTCTTCTTGATTTTCCTGATGAGTTCATCATAATCATCTCTTATATAGAATTCACCTATCAAGTAACCATGTTATTTTATAGATCAAAGTGTTAACATGGTGATGGATCTAGCATCATCCTTATCCCCCTTCATGGTGAACCTCTTCTTTTATCCTTCAATATAAATTTCAAATGTACCAACAACATGACTAAGTATGAATCCCTAATCATAGGCCTTCAAATTACATTAGCCTTGGGAGTCAAAACAATCAAAATCTTTGGTGTATCTCAACTTGTGGTCAATCAAATCAAAAACTCTTATAAATGTAAAAATGATGTTTTGTAATAGTAAAAATAGCTAGTTTACAAACTCTTAACATCATTTGAGCATTACCATATCCAAACCACCCCATGATCTATGAACAAGTTTTACAATACCATGGCTTCCCTTACCTCTCAAATCCTATTTTCACCCTTTGAATATGAGCTATATATCATCATCCTTCAACTTACTAAGCCTTCCTATGTCAAATCAGACTCTCCTACCATCTTTAATGTGGAGGGGACTCAACTGACCTTTGGTATAAGCAGACCTTTGACTATCTCAACATTTCCATAATTCCTTCTAGTCTTTCCAAGAATGCTTAAAGATATTTTATATAAAGTACCTCCCATTATACCATTCTAGGGGAAATTCTTTATAAACATGGCTTTGATGGTCTCCTTTTTTATTGCCTATGTAGTCATGAGGCCTCTCATGTTATCAAGGAAATGCATGATGAGATATGTGGGAGACACTTTAGTGTCTTAGTCATTACTAAACACATCCTTCACCTTGGCTAATACTGGCCTACCCTTAACCAAGACTATTGTGATTATGTGAAAAAGTGTGTTGAGTGTCAAAAACATGCCAATTCGTATTACACACCTAGCCATAATCTATGCATATTTATAGATTTTTGGGCCTTCTCACAATGGATTTTAGACATCATTGGGAAAATTAACCCCCATTCTTCACAATGACACCATTATATCATCACTATGATCGAGTACTTCACTAAATGGGTAGAGGCTATTTCTCTTGTCTCAACCAAAGAAAAAAATATTTTCATCTTTATCGATCATCACATCATCTATCATTTTGTTGTTCCTCACAAAATCATCACCGACAATGGAAAATCTCTTAAAAATAAAAAATATAAATGTATTTATGATGCATTTGGCATCAAGTTAATTTTCTCTTCACCCTATCATCCTCAAGCAAATGGATACACAAAAGCCTCTAATAAAGCTCTAAACAACATGTTAACTAAAATGGTCAATGCATCTAGTCAGGATTGGCACTTCCAAGTCCCCTTCACCTTATGAGCATATCATACTAGCATTTAAACCCATATGAGTGCTACCCCATTCTCTCTTACATTTATATTAGAGACCATCTTACCTCTTGAAGTAAAAATTACTTTGCTTTGCATATCCCTATAGAACATTGTTTCTGACTATGATTACCATCAACACCATTTAGCCACCCTCACCCATATTCATGTATATCAAGAATGCATCAAATGATCCTATAAAAAACACCTTAAAGTGTGAGAATTTGATATCAGAAACCTCATCCTAAAGGAAAAACAACATGTCACCAATATAGAGAAAAGCAAGCAAGGTAAATTTACTTTTAATTGGCTTGGACCCTATATCATAATGCACAAGTATGGATTAGGATCTTATTAGTTATCCTCTTGAGGGAAACCTATAATTTTATCCCCTCAATGCTTTATATTTGCATCCTTTCTTTTATTAAAAAGTGATCAAACTGACCTTTTTATCTAACTTGAGTTCATCTCTTGCTTTAAAACACATTCATCTCTTGATTTTAGGGGAAAATAGTTAAAACAAAATCATGTAATTATTTGTCATGATCATAGACTAATATTTAATGATGGTACCATGACTCCATCCATAGAATGATTCTTATGGTACTTTCCACCCCTTTCTTAGGATGGATTCCCAAGGTCATTGGCACCTAAACCTCTTTGAAACCTACTTAATCTTCTTGTATTTTAGATTTTCCTTCATAAAGGACCATAATCATAACATCATCATCATCAAAATCAACAAAAAAATCATAATGTCAACATTATAACATCATCATTATATCATGAACAAAGACAAACATCATTAGCATAAACCATATCCATACACATACTTATTACCATCAACATCATAACATCCATGAAAAATAACACAATAAACCACTTTCAACACATGTATAAATCTAAATGAGAAAGCATATACTCATTAAAGCAATAGACCACTTTCACCATAATAATATCATCATATCAATATCATAGAAAAATTCATCCATAAACACAATCATTAAGAACAATAGTCATAGCTACATATAACTCCTCCATTGTGGATATATACCATGTCATGAGGATAGTTCCCAATGGTTTTTTAGGTGATGTTACTCCTCCTTCGACGTGCCTTAGGGAATCTCTCTCCTAGGTAACCCGAATAAGCTTATTTTGAAAAGTGTTAAATTTAGGAAGGTATGTATAATCTAATCACTAGCTAAGAAGGTATGTATTGGGAAAGATATTTGAACCAAGCTGTTAGAATGATTTTGCTTGATTTTGAGAAAGCTTATGATATAATTGAGTGGTAATTCATCAAGAAAATGTTGTGAGATTTTGGGTTCTAAGATAGATTCTATACAATGGTCAATGTTATCTTCAAGGATTCTTTGATGGGCATTAAAGTTAATGGGGAACTAAAATGTTCCCTTTTGCTTCAATGATATATAATACAAGGTTGTCTACTTACACTAGCACTCTTTGTATTATCTGTAGAGGTGCTACATTACCTCCTTAGGTTCATAGACATTGGGCCTCCTGTTAAAGGTATCTTGATCCTGAATAATGAATCTCTTCTTGACATCTTATTTGTCAATCATACTTTAATATTTGTTAACTTAGACTAGAATAATCTAGAATAGGTTACAAAAATGATTAATATCTACTACTCTACCTCAATTTCTAAAGTTTTAATGCATAAATCATACATTTTGGGGTGGAAGGATCAACCACCTAATTGGTTGAAAACATTTGAATGGAATTGGAGAGGACCAAAAGAGATGGTCAAATATCTAGGGATCATATTTTCCATAACCCCATCCTTCAAAAACATGTGGGAATGGGTCTTTTATAAAATCAATAAGCAAATTGGAAAATGGTAGGGCCACTTGCTATCACTACCAAGTAGAATCCAAATTTACCATAAAGTCCTTTCTTCATAGAGCATATACTATTATTCCTATTGGTTATTTGGAAAAACACAAGTCAACATGCTACATAGAATTATAAGAGATTTCTTTCAATCAGATGGAAAAGGGGGAAAGCGGTCTAATTGAAATTCTATTCAAAACCCAAGAGTATTGGTGGACTGGGTTTAAAGGAAATTTAGTTGTAGGGGATAACCTTGGCTGTTAAATGTATTGTAAGAGCTTCTATTGGGAATGAGCCCTAGAAATTACTAATTTGGCATAATATCATGTCTGGCTTTCTAAAAAGGAAACCAAATTGGAAAGGATTGAATATTGTTGATCTACTCATAGGACCTTTCTCACTCAAAGTTATTTGATCTCCTATATTTGAATCCATCTAGTATACTTGGGATTCTTTGAATCCTTTAATTTATTCAAATAGGTCTTCAATTAGCATGGGACTATGTGTTAAGTCTATAGATCTATTTGGTGGAACTTGAGTTTCAACAAGATTCCAGTATCCCTCACTAGTGGATACTCTACCTTTTATTGATACACTAAAGGATTAAAAATATTTAAGGATCTCTTCATCCATGGGTGATAGGCTTCATGGTCTAAAATTAAATGCAAATTTTAGCTCTTGGATTTTCAATGAAGAATGTTCACCCTACTCCAAGAAGCTCTCAAAGAGAATAACAAGGTGGTTTTTATGGAGGATGAGGCTGAGTTTTGGGATAGTGTGAAGTGGAAGAAAGGTCTACCTCTACTCAAAAACTCAACTCAAATGATCTATATTAAAATTTCTTAATACAATGTCCCCTACATTACCCTCAATTGTATTTGGTTGGTGATTGACCCTTTGTATGTTTGGTCCTTCAGGTTTGCAGTAATTTAGTCTTCTTGTCTTGAACCTAAGAAGTCTTTCTTTTGGTTGTTGCTAATGTACCAAAAGTTGGATATGGATGTTGTTTTGAATAATTATGGTATTTTAATCCCTTATGTGCCTTTTATAATGGTTTTTGAAACTATTGAACGTGTGTTTTATTCCTACCCATTTTCTATTAACCTAGGGTAAAAATGTCTTAAACCTTGGAACATTATATTCGGGTGTGAACTTGGATGGCTAAATATTGATTTTGGATATGCTTGTCCCAAAATTAAAGTTCATCCTTTTTTCCATAAACTTTGACTTGTTTTTTCTACTAAAATTCTTTGGTTTTTATGAAAACAAAGGAACCTAGAGGTGTTTCAATGTAAGGATAGAATTCTTACTAACTTTACAATTGAAGTCATTCTTCATTTTCTTTCCTTGTAGATTTTCCTTCAGTTGAATATTACATAGGACTAGCTTGAAAATTTTCTAAGGATAGGGCTACTTAAGGTGACTTCATATTACTTGATAGAACTAAGATGATACCCAAGATTGAGCCCACATCTAAACTGGGTAGTGTCTCACCTGACAGCTATAGAGGTATAGATTTTTGAGTTTGAGTGGGAGTACATTAAGGATACTTATTTTGACTAAGATGATAATCTAGTGAAATAGTATATCATCCCATCCAAGTTAGACAATAATGGTATTTGTGAGTGGGTGGCTGCAAATGATAGTGCTTTTCAAGATCTTTGTAATGAGGAACATGGTAGGTACATTATTAGGGAGGCCAAGGAACCTCACACCATTTAACTTGAACCTTTGTCTAGAAATTGGTGATTAGAATGTAATGGAAAGCCCCTCATCTTAGACTCCCTTTCTTGATGTTTATATCTAGGAAGTGTAGGCATAAATTTGGCAATAGATTGATGAGAACACAAACACCTTCTCTAGAAAATTAGACAAGCTGATTTAGGGAGGCAATTCAATGGACATGGAAGATGGACTCAAATATGTAAGGCAAAAAAATATGAAATGCCTCTTGGATAAATTTGATCATTACCCTATCAAGTTGCTCCCTAGACATCAATTGATTATAAATGCTAGTGTTAAAAGCTCCTTAAAAGGGAACACCTCATTTGGTTTAGATGGTGACCATGATGGGGATGACACTACTTGTAGCAGGGCACTATAATCACACCTATGATTCTACCACCTTTGGGTGGCATATGTTTACTTAGTGTCTTCTCTTACGATACTAATGTGACTATTCTACTTTTGGATACCTATTTAGCACCATTTTCAGATATATTAATGGATCTTTTTTCATTGGTTGCCTAGTTGGTGCGTTTTACTTTGATATTATTCATTTTTTTTTGCTTTTTATAGATACCTATTTGGATCCCATTTTTAATTGAATTATCAATTATTTGGACTATGAGTTGGGGATTCCTCACCTCTGCTTTTTGTTTAATTTGATATTTTATATATTTTTGGCATCTAGGATGCATATATTAGTAATCAATTTTCAATATTAAAAAATAAAATTTTTCCACCCTTTATCAATCATTAATGGTCATGGTGACCACCAATGATCAGGTGACCAACCTATGATGATTTTTTATCGACCATTAATGCTTGGTAATGACCATTGATGGTCACTATGCATGATCACTAGTAGACCAAAAAATACCTACCCCCTATTTAACCCACCCAAAAACCACCTATCCTTGAAAATTTATACAAATATCTATCCTTTACCCTACCCTAACTACTCTACCCTGACCACTTGATCCAAAAATCCAAGTTATAAAAATATTTACAATCTACTTGGATTGGATTTAAAATTAAATAGAGTATTTTAATTTCTAATTTCCCCTTTTAATAAATATAAAGATCCTTATATGGTTTTTCAAGATGATTACACTTCATCAACATAATTTATCCTTAAATTCCTTTTAAGGAAATTGAAAGGATTTATTTTTAAAGAGACTCCCTTTGACAAGCCAATCTCTATGGATTTGTCTCTTAACCTTTTTCCCCTTGTTGAGGAGTCTCACTTTGACAAACCAATCTCTATGGATCCCACTATGCCATCACAGGCCATTAAATTTCCAATACCAAACATTCAAAAAGACATCATTGTAGTAGCATCCACACCAGATGAAGAATCAACTTTCAAGTTAGGTTATATTATTGATCTAACATCAAATTTAGCATTAGAAGTAGAATCAACATCAGTCTCAACATTGGATTCATAGTCCCTTGAGTCAAAATCAGCTTCAGAATCAAAATATGTTCATGGTTGTTACAACATTGGTTACACACACCTTGCAGATCAATTTAAATATATTTGTGATCCTTATATGGTTTTTCAGGATGATTACTTCAACATCAACATAATTTATCCTAGTATCTTATATAAGGATATTTCTACCTTTTTCCATTCCATTACAATTTCATATGCCATTAACACCAACCAACCTATCCATTATATTAACATTCCACCTCTCACAAGTATCGATTGGGACTAAAAAAACCATATTTTGTTGAACTACATCCATGGTGATATATTAATTATAAAATATTAGCGGGGTAAGACCACTTTCATGTAGAAGAACAATATCCTAGTGAAAACATTTTGGAGGTGCTTGAGGGCAATCAAAGTTCAAACTTATCATCTTCTAGTGAAACCTTGTTTGAAGCACTAGAAGATAATCAAAGTCAAAATTTAATGTTCCTTAATTAAACTTTCTTGAATGTGCTATGGAACAATCAAGATAAATTCATTGGTGAAAACCTCTTTAAGGCTCCAATAGCTGAGCATAATAGTTCTTCACTACTTGATGAAGACATTAGAAAAAAAAATTTAAAGGAAATTGAAAGGATTTCTAATCATAGAGAGGAAATTAAAAACAAAATATAGTACATAAGATTGTTTATGGGGTTCACCAAATGGAGATGTCCTCAGGTCCACTCTATGAGTGTTCTGATCTTATTAAAACTCTTTGAGACTAATTAAAAATATATATCTATGAGTAAATAATTATTTCCATACCATATATCTATTTGTGAAACAAAATAAACCTCTTAGAGGTTATACTACCCTCTATATTTAGATATATCTATCTATAATTTATTCTGTGTAAATCCACTGCTTCTCTACTAAAATCCTATTACTACCTTTGTAAAATCACCTTGCAGTTATATCTATATTATATAAAATAATTTTGGTTGGGCAATAACAAATTTCCCTAGGGTGTTAAAAATTTCTCCAAATTGGAATTTTTCCCATTTCAACATCATGGCATTGATTCTATGGGATTTCCTACTACCTATATCTGGTTTTTGCTCTGCAATCGATCAAACCCAAAAATCCCAAAATGGAATTCAATAGTAGAAGGCCGTGCATGTAGTTGGGCATGGATAATGGCATAAGGTTAGTGCCAACACTGATATAATATATTGAATAATTAAACTTCCCCACATAAATGGATAATTAATAACCAAAATGGCAAATGGTTCCATGCCATATTATTACCCAAGATCTTTGCTATGTAAATCAAGATTCCAAGATCAAGAAAAAAATACCATAAACAAGATTGGTAATTCTTGATTAATTCAATATTTCTTGAGATTTTTAATTCTTGATTAAATCAAGATTTCCATGGGATAAAAAAATAATCAAGATTCTATAAACATGACTTTAATTCATGATAACACAAGAGTTCCATGCTTAATTAAAGTACATGCAATCCATGTGCCTTTTCTTTATTGTGTTTCACTTGAATAAATCAAGATTCAAGATCAAGAATCAAGAAATGCCTTAAGACTTAGTAAATAAAGATTACCACTTGATACACCAAAGATTAAATAACATAAAATGTTTTTATTCTCATGAATGCCAAGAAGAATAAATCAATGCCATTGTCCATGTGGAAATTAAAAAGACTTTAATATGCATATAGTTTCTTTTTAATGTCTTTAATAAGCATGTTTTAATACCACCTTTCTTCATGCATTTTTGGCACTTAAGATTTATGCCATGTGTCCACATAATAATTTTCTTAAAAAAAGCCTTTTCTTTTAAAGACAATCTTTATTTTATTTAAAGATAATCTTTATAATGGTACACATTTTCTTGTTTTTTATTTCTTTTCTTTTTTAAAAAAAATGGAATAAACATTTAATTAAAAAATGTATTTATTAATTTCTAATAAACATATTAAAATATACAAATAGTTAATTAAATATTTTAATAAAAATATAGGTATCAATAAATAATAAATATATTAAAATATTTTCTATTGGTAGCAATTTAAAAAATATATATAAATGTTATAGGTGGAGGTGTGGTATTATTGGCCAGATAATGCCACACCTACATTTTTAACAATAATTAAATACTTCCAATGATTGATTGGAATTTTTAGTGAGAAATCCCCTAGATCATTCCTCCCCACTAAGAGCTTTTGGAACTTTAAAAGTTGGATTTAATTATCAACCAAGTGATGGTAGTTTTCCCTCACTTTCTCGATTTCCATCAATTTTGCCTTACTCAGATGCATCCCTTTCAAACTCACATGAAGATATTCCATATCACCCCTTAAGGTAGTTCTAGTTTTCTTGTTAATAATAACATCTTCCTATAACTCATTAAAAAACTCAAGAGTAAAATCATCAACATTAGGAACCTAAATACCCTCATCTTGATCCATGATCATAAGAGGGTCATATAATTTTAGGTGTTCCACATTAACCTTCACCTTTCAGTCTTTCTTTGATGATGTGAAGCCAAACTTGATCACCCACTTTGAATTAATGATCAACTCTATGTTTTTCATGCCTAGCCTTATATTTAGCTTGGCTCTTCTCTAACTATTCTTGAATAGCTTTTTGAATCATCTGAATCTTCTGAATGAACTTTTTAGCCTTCTCAGCATCACTATTTCTATCCACCACAAAATTAGATTTATTTTCAAAAGAGAAGTCTAAATGAGACTTAGGAAAATAACCAAAACAAGTCTCAAAAGGAGACTTTAAAGTAGAAGAATGCAAAACATAGTTATAATAATGTTTCACATAATATAAATGTTCATCCCATAATTTAGGATGTTTACCACAATACCCCCTGAGCAAATGTACCACTATTTAGTTGACCACTTCTATTTAACTATCAATTTGTGGATGAAATGCTATACTTTTCTTTAGCTTAGTATCCATCAAATCCCACAAATTTGACCAGAATTTTCCAACAAATCAAGCATCATGATCATATATAATAAAAGTAGGTAACCCAAAATGGATCCAAACATTTTTGAAGAATAAATGTGTAGTATCCTCACTTATAACTTATTTAGTAAAAGGAACCATGATACACATTTTGTTAAATTTATCCACAACCACATACAAATAATCATGTTTTCTTTGTGAAATAGGTAAACCTCATAAAAAATCCATAGAAATACTTTCCCAAGGATGGTTAGAAATAGGAAGAGGTGTATACAATCCTAACTTCTAGCTACTTGGTTTAATTATGGAACAAAGAATGCAACCTTTAATATATTTAGATACATTTTCAGTCATACGAAGCCAATAACAATATCTTTGTAACTATGCAACTATTTTACCAATGCAAAAATGACTTGAAACAAGAGAAGTGTGTGCTTCTCTAATCATGTGAACTCTTTCATCCTATGGAATGTATATTTTTTCAAGATGATATAAAATTCTATTATGCACATGATATTCAAATGCTTTTATTGATTTACCATTCATCAAATTTTCATAAACATCCTTAAAATCAACATTTCTAGCATATTGTTCCTTATAACTTTCATTAACAAAAGTACTATGATACAAAATAGTAGATGTTACTAAAGGAGGTCTAAAAATCATATCTACAACCTTATTATGTGTTCCATTTTTGTACCTTATCACAAGATGGACCTACTACAAAAAATCCCATCCATCAAAAGTGTTGTGATTGTTGTATCTTAGATTATGATTGAAGGTATTGCAAAGGTTGATGATCCATATGGATGATTGTCTCTTTGAACATAAAATAGTGTTTCCACTTTTTCACACTCTATATCGAAGCATACAACTCTTTATAATAAGTAGGATAATTTTAACTACACTTGTTAAGCTTTCTGAATGAAAACACACTGGTTTTCAATTTTGCATTAACACTGCCCCCATTGCATACCCAATAGCATCACTTTATATTTCAAAATATTACCATAAATTAGGAGGTGTAAGAATTGGGTCTATACTTATCTTTTATTTCAAGGTATTGAATGATTTTTCATGATTTCCTCCCCATTGAAAGACTTGCTTAACATTTTTTAAATCATGTAAAGGAGATGCAATATAAGAGAAGTTAGCAATAAATTTTCTCAAAAATTAAACTACTATGAGAAAACTCCTAACTTCTATTTCATTATTAGGCCTTAGCCAATTTACTACAGTTAAAAAATTTGGAGGGTCTATTTTTAATGAGCCATTCCCTATAACATATCCTAAGTAAACCAAAAATGTTTTTGAAAATTCACATTTTGACATCTTTAGAAATAGTTTCTCCTTTTGCAAAGTATATAACACTTTCTTGATGTGTTTAAGATGATCTTCCCATGTGTTACTAAAGATTAAAATTTCATCCAAGTACACAATTATAAAATCACCAATAAATGATCTTAACACATCATTCATAACCTGCATAAATGTGGTAGGTGCATTACAAATCCCAAAAGGCATAACAAGCCACTCAAAAAGACCTTTTCTAGTTCTGAAAGTAGTTTTCCAACTATCACCATCACTTATTCTTATTTGGTGATAACTATTCATAAAATATAACTTATTAATATAATTTACATTTTTCAATTGACCTAAAAAATCATCAATATGAGGAAGAGGGAAGCAATTTTTAACCATGATTTTATTCAAAGCTCAAAAATACACACACATCTACCATGTACCATCTTTCTTTGTTACCAAGATAATAGGTGACCCGTATGGAGAGGTACTTGGTGAAATGACTCCTTTCTCAAGTAACTTCATCACTTAATTTATTTCTTCATTCTATACTAATGATAACCTATACATGCCAATATTAGGGAGAGAGTCATCCTACTACAATTGAATCTCATGCTAGATTTTCCTCTTAAGGGGTAAACCTTGTGGTTCCTAAAAAACACCATTGTAGTTAGAAATAATATTTTCTATTTAAAATTAATGTTTAGGATCACAACCCTCTTAGGCCTTGGATTTTTCATTATCCTTGGCTTTCACAATTATGAGAACAAAAGTTTTATTTGAGTTTACAAGTATTTTCATTTGTCTTATAGAGACAAGAGTCAAACTGGTTTTGATACGATGGTATCTTAATATGTATTCAATCCCATACTTTACCAACATTTATTTGTTCTCTTCTCTATAAAATATTACCTTTTTATCATATAATTAACGAATTCCCAAAATAATTCCATAAATATCCAAAAGAACTACATTTAGCTCTACTTCATTAATGAATTTCTACATAATAGAAAATCTCAAGGTGCATGTTTTTGTGACCTGAAATTTTGCATCATCACACACCCATCCTAAAGGATAAAGTTTTGGATGTGGTTTAGTTTTGAGTTCTAAATTTTTAACAACCTCTTTAGAAATATGATTAGCTTATGATCCACTATCAAAAAGAGTATCTATTTTAGTATTCTTAGATATGACTCTTATGTGAAAAAGCTCATTTGTTTTTCTTTCAGCATGGCTAGATTTAGTTTTAGAAGATGAAGCAATAACATAAGGTTTAGGGTTAGAAGAGGAAGAAGTTGAACCTCACAGACCCATAGCAGTCACTTTTGTTTCATCACTAGAATATGATCTTAGGTCTTGTTGGAATCCAACATTAGCCTTCTTTTCCTTTTTATTCTAGAACCTCTTTGGTTTGAGTTCTGGATGGAGTTTCCAACACTTAACCTCATCATGATTCCTCTTATAGTGATTATAGAAAACTTTTCTTTATTCTTTCTTAACAGTGTAAATAGACTTACCCTTATCCTTTCCTTTACCTTTTCCTTTGTTTTCAACTAGATTGTGAGATTTCTTTCCATAGCCTTCCTTGGTCATCTTAACCCTAGCTTCCATGTGGGTAGCTTGCACATAGACTTCATCAAGGTTAGAATGATTAAACATGAGAATAGTATGTCTTAAATAATTATGTAAATCTCCAATATACTTTAGAAATGTTTCTAAACTATACAGAGGAATGCCCAACATTAATACCTTCTTTTTAAATTCATGAGTATAATCCTACACACTCTAACCTTTATTTTATCTCAAAGTCTACCAATCCATAGTATCTTGTTGCATATAACCCAAAGGATAAAATTGCTTTCTCAATTTAGAAACAAAATCATTCTAAGAAGAAATTACCTTACCATGTTGCTTGAGATCTTCTTGAATCTTACTATCCCACTAGATGAGTGTTGTGCCACTCATACAGAAAGTAGCCAACTGAATCTTGGATTCCTCACTGAGAATATTCTAAATCCTACAATATATCTCAATTTGCTTGACCCAGTTATCCAATTTCTCTACACTAAGCTCACCATTATAAATTGAGAAATCAAATTTAACATCTAATTTCAAATGTGGGATAGTTTTACCCTCTACAGAAGAGGAGGCCTTTTTGGAAGATGAATATGAAAGAGGAATTTCTTCTCTTTTAGCTTGATCTTCCTTTTCTTCTTTCCCCTTTCTATGTTTCTCATACATTTCTTCAACCATGTTTTTCATGTTGAGGAAGTCATGTTAGAATTTTGAATCAGACATGTCTGCTCCCATATTTGACTATTAGGTCATATGTCTTGCACAAATTTTAGGATTAAACTCTTGAAGTTCCCCTTCACCATATCTTATTTGAGACATGGTTAACATATAAGACTATTGTAATTGTCAAACAATGTGTCAAATAACCTTGATCATAGGCTTTGATACCAACTAATCCAAAAATCTAAGTTATAAAAACCTTTATAGTCTACTTAGATTGGATTTAAAATTAAATGGAATATTTTAATTTCCAATTTCCCCTTTTAATAAATCCAAAAATTAAATTACAAAACTTATTTAATTTTAATAAACAAAATTGAAAGGATTTATGATCATAGAGAGGAAATTAAAAACAAAATATAACACTAAAGATTATTTATGGGGTTCACCAAATAGTTATGTCCCCGGGTCCCCTCTATGAGTGTTTTGATCTTATTAAAACTATTTAAGATAGATTACAAAAATAAGTTATAATATACATTCTCTACAATAAGTTATAGATAAATAAATGGTACCCTGATTTCCTATAGATAAATAGTCTTCGCACATGCGCACCTTGTAATGAGCACCCAACGTGGGGTGGTTCCCCTTCTCCACTAAACTAGTGGGTGCCTTTACATTCTCTCTAATTTTTTAAGCTTAAAATATAACTTCTAATATTTACAATGGATTGGATATAATTGGAATGAAAATGATTATTAATTGAGAAATTAAGACACTTGGACATATATAAAAATAAGGGGAGTATAACATAATATGCATAGAGGAAACAAAATAAGTTATAATACTATACTTTATATTTAAAATTTTATTATTTATTAATAATTTAAAATTAAAATCTAATACATTATTAATAAATAATAAATATTTCCATATTATATATTTATCTGTGCAATAAAATAAACCTCCCATAGGTTTTCCTACCTCTATATTAAAATATCTCTATTTGTAATTTCCTCTATGTAAATCCACTGATTCTCTGTCAAAATATTATTAATACCTCTATAAAATCACCTTGTAGTTATATCTATATTCTCAACAATAATGTTGGTTGGACAATAAAAAATTTCCCTAGGGTACTAACAATTTCTTAGAATTGGGTTTTTTTCCCATTTTGACAACATGACATTGGCTCTCTAAGATTTCCTAGTACCTGTACTCAGTTTTTGCTCTGCAACTAATTAAAACCAAAAATACCAAAATGGAATTCAATATCAAAAGGCT
This sequence comes from Torreya grandis, assembly GCA_037957365.1. NCBI lineage: Eukaryota > Viridiplantae > Streptophyta > Pinopsida > Cupressales > Taxaceae > Torreya > Torreya grandis. The sequence goes on along the minus strand of JARHVA010000161.1, from coordinate 5,566,256 downwards.
ATACATGTAGCTAGGCATGGATAATGGTGTAGGATTAGTGCCAACACTGATCTAATCTATTGAATAATTAAACTTCCCCACATAAATGGATAATTAATACCCAAAATGGCCAATGGTTCCACGACATATTATTACCCAAGATCTTTGTTGCATAAATCAAGATTCCAAGATCAAGAAGAAAAATACCCTAAACAAGATTGGTTATTCTTGATTAATTTAAGATTTCCTAAGATTTGTAATTCTTGATTAAATCAATATTTCGACAGGATAATACAAGAATCAAGATTCCATAAACAAGACTTTAATTCATGATAACTCAAGAGTTACACGCCTAACTAAAGTACATGCAAGCCATGTGTCTTTTCTTTATTGTGTTCCACTTAAATAAATCAAGATTCAAGATCAAGAATCAAGAAATGCCTTAAGACTTGGTAAATAAAGATTACCACTTAATACATGAAAGACTAAATAACATGTAATGTTTTTATTCCTGTGAAAGCCAAGAAGAATAAATCAAAGCCATTGTCCATGTGGAAATTAAAAAGACTTCAATATGCATGTAGTTTATTTTTAAAGTCTTTAATATGCATGTTTTAATACCACCTTTCTTCATGGGTTTTTGGCACTTAAGATTTATGCCATGTGTCCACGTAACAATTTTTTTAAACAAAGCCTTTTCTTTTAAAGACAATCTTTATTTTCTTTAAAGATAATCTTTATAATGGTATGTATTTTCTTTTTCTATTTCTTTTCTTTTAAAAAAAAATGGAATAAACATTTAATTAAAAAATATAAATATTTAATTAAATATTTTAATAAAAATATATTTATTAATAAATAATAAATATATTAAACTATTTTCTATTGGTAGGAATTTTTCAAAAATAATTATAAATGTTACAGGTGGATGTGTGGTATTATTGGCCAGATAATGCCCCACCTACATTCACAATAATAATTAAATATTGCCAATGATTGATCAAAATTTTCAATGGGAAATCCCTTGGATCACCACTTTTCTAAATCACCCAAAAATTTAATCACAAACTACACAAAACCCTAAAACCTAGGTCAACCCCACCCAATAATCAAATAATCAACACATTTGGATCTAAACTACTGAATCAATAAACACATTTGTAACTAAAATACAAATTCACAATATGCCTTACCTCATTCTTTGACCATTATCAAGGAGGAATTATGGGACCCACAACCTACTAACCTCTATCATGACCATACTACATCCTCGATAGTCCAACATCTATCACACTTAGTCAAACTTGATCCATCTTGACTACTCACCCAATCACTCACCCTTAGCCATGATCTCTTTTTTTCATAAAATGCCAAATTCTATCACCAATAGTCATGTGATCAAATGAGCCAAATAAGACCCCTGATAGTCTTTTTGACCATTCCCTTTTAAGAATGACACCTGACCACCAACGATCAAGCTAACCATTGATGGTCGACCTTGGGAACCCTGGCCATCAATGGTCATAATAGTAGGGTTTTTCCCCCTCCTCCAACCTAACAACATTTCAAACACATTTTTCCACCAAAACACTCTTGTCACTCAACCAATTAGAGATTGACTTCTTCACCAACCTTGTCAACCACCACATCACCTTGATACTAGCCATTTTGGCCCAAACTATTACATACTTTTGTGATGACCTTATTTTGGTCCTTTTGATCATATTAACTACTTGCCAAGTTGAACATTTTTTGAACTTGCATTACCTTACACACACCTAACTAATTTATGTTTTCATGGGCACACTTCCTACCTTAGATACCCACAACAACACTAACCTTCTCTAGGAGACTTGCATTTAAGAGTGTTCTTAACCATCACATATAGTCATGTGGTCCACTTGTCACTTGTCATTCTAGTAGTAACCTTGTCTAGGAGACTTGAGTTTATGAGTGTAGCCCAACCATCACATATGGTCATGTAGTCCACTTGTCACTTGTCCTTCTAGTACTGACCTTAATTTTTACCAACAATGGCAACATAATCAATACATCATCTTGGCTACCACACTTAGTCACACTTTGTGCACATGTTTTCACTTTAGTGCCAAACCTAGCAACCACTTATTAAACCTAAACCTAAATCATTTCTACCTCATCACTTATTGGTTTGAGGGGTAACAACTCCTCTCATGCTTAGGGCAACCAAACCTTCAACCTACACTTCATTTTTGTTTTTCCATTTATTGATACAAACTACATAAAAAAAGGAGAAAATATAGACATTATAAAACCATACACAATGGTTCTAGATGTTAAAATACCACTAAACCACCTTCAGACCTCCTAGGGACCATCCCTCAACTATTTGACCACAAACCTAAGTTATTTGACTAGATAAACTAGCCCACTAGCCTTTTTACCAAATTTAGTCTTATAATATTGACCACCAATGGTCACCCTAACCATTGATGGTCAGGCATGACCAATGATGGTCCGTTTTACACCCTCTAAATAATAAAAAAACCTACTTCAACTCAACTTGATTTTTATAATTAGACTATCTAAATCATGTGTGAGCTAATGCATGCAAGAACTAAACTTAGAAAACAAGTTAAACTTCTTGTTAATGTATAGTTGCACCTCTCCTTCCTTCTTATAAAGAGAAAGGAGGAGAGGTTGAATAAAGATTTGAAATCAAACAATCATCTGGAGCCAAAGTTTCTTACATCAACATTTTATTTTTTAGGTGTTCTTCTAGTAAACCAACAAGTGTGAAAAAGATCTAAAGTGCTACTATCCATCAACCAATAGCCAAGTACTATTACTCTACCAAAATTAATCTGGACTTCACTGCCTCAAACCATTCATTAGATAAAAAACTAGCAAGCTAAGTATCTATTTTCAATCACTCAATTACTTTGTTTCTATTTTACAATCAACCCAACACAAACCCATCTCTCAGAGCCCCAATTTTTGACCTCATATAAATAGCCTTTTTATTAACCAAACCTAACCCACAATTACCACCAAAGTCACTCTAACCACCAATGGCTACCTTAACTACCAATGGTTACCCTAACTATTGATGGTCACCCCAACCATTGATGGTCATTATGTGACAAAATAATAACAAGCTATTACCACCTACCAAACCCCAACCAAATCTAACTTTCAAACCCTCTGCTTGATCATAGAACCCTACCCTATTTTTTGAACCACACCCAACCTATTTAGCATTATCATTGACCCACTTATTATTATAATTAGTCAAATTTATCTATTCTTTTAGAAAGAACTTATTATACTTAATTTTAATATATTCTATTATTTATGTAAGTAATTTATCTTTCAAAACTTAATTATATAAAATTGTGGATTGATAGCCGCCAAAGAATCTCATGCTTATTAGATCTAGCTTGCTAGAAATCCACCCTACTATATAACTAATCAAACCATTCCTCTGAGTGATTTCTTATCTATAAGTCATTCCTCCCAAGACAAATAGGAGTATCTACAACCATCTAGATCAAACATGCACTAAATATATTATTTTTTTGTATCATACACTTATCGAGTTTCTTTTCTCTTTCTTATAAAGTACATAAGTAAAATTTATTTGAAACACTATCTTCATATAAATGACTTCAAAGTCCCCTCATAGGCTCATTTTTATGAATTTAATCTTGTTGTCTTGTAATCTACCAATGGGTTTAACTCTTCTAGAGTCTATTAAACTTAGAATCACTAGACTATAACTTAGAACTGGCCATCCAATTGCCTCCCATATATACCAAGGGATCATGTTAACCATGTTGCCAAAATAAAAAATAGCATTTGGAATTTCATATCTTGCAACTTCAATGTCGATTCATGCATCTACATCTCATGGCTTCTTTGTTTTTACATACCAAACAAGTTTTTATGTCTTCTATTTCCATCACTACACACACTCTAGTAGATTATGTAAAAAGCTTGTGATGTTCTGAGAAATGTCTTCATTATGCAGTGTACTTAGCAGCTTTAGTAAATCTATTAATATAGTAACAACTCTATCCTGATGCATAATGCACAAAATATAAACATACATTTTGGCATCTATTATTATAAAATCTCCTTTAATAATGTCTTGGTGTTGAATATTTTTCAACATCTTTGTAGCTTCATATATGAGCCCTTTTTCTATATTTGGGTTTAGATATTTGTCCTATTTTACTTTCTAGATGCCCTAGTCTTGAGGAATTTAAGGAGGAGGTAATCCTTTATCTAGGTGATAGTGTCTTATGATGACATTCAAAAACACATCCTCCTTAGGCTGGACATTCACCATATTAACATTCTTGATAGCCTTTTCCTTTCTTTGCTTTTCCAAAATAGGATAGTCTTCTATCTCATGTTTTTTATATATCTTACAATATACATAGTAATATTGTATTTGGGGATTCAAAGGGAAATTATGTTTCACATGATGATACCCTCCACATAAGTAACATTACAAAGGAGGGCATTGGTAATTATTTCCTTTGCCACCTTAGTAATCCCCTCTATATCCACCCCTAGATCCTATTTTATTCAATTGATAACCTCCTTTATAACCTCCTTATTAGTGTGTTATATTCTAGTGTTGATGTTATTGGTATTATCTCCAATCCCAAATTATTGCTACACAACTTATAGAATCGAACTAAGTTTTTGTTGATGTTTCATTATCAAATTCTAGGGTGTTAAGTACCAATATTATGGTGATTGTGGTGTCCACCTCGATGAAGGATGGGTTCATCCATCTAGACCTTAACATTGGTACTATGGTAAACTTGGAATACATTATGGATTTACTTGGTTTGCACAACCCTTATCGACCTCTAGGCTTGGAATTATCTACTTCATTGAGGACACTTGTTTTGAAATGATGGAAAATACATTCTTTGTGATATATTATTTTATATCTTATAAATCCCTATAATTTTTTTCATCGTGATTGTGATATTTATGAAAATTATAATATAAACTTTGTGGGCTTTTTACATACTATTTTAGGATATGAAACTACATTATTGCATGCCATACTACTCTAGAAATTTCATAGAACTTCATATTGGTCTTAGAATAACCATTATTATGATGTCCTTCTTTCCCACACTCCATGCACCATACATTTAGCTTAGACTTATCTTCTCCATGATATTGTTCCATCCTCTTCATAAAATATTGCAATGCATTTTAAATCTTAGAATCCAATATGGGATCTTTCCCATAATCTTTAATTTGTTCCACTTGAATATCAATAGCTCTAGCATCTATCTTAGTAGCATATTAGGTCTATGATATATCAAAACTAATCCTGGAGCGTATTCTTTAGACAAAACACATAGATTTATCTTTATATTTAAGGAAAAATCCACCTTATTTATAACATCTAATAACCTACAATCATAATCATAAATTTATTCTCCTAACTTCTGCCTAATTTCCTCTAAGTCTTAAATAGTTTGACTTGTATATTTTTTTATTTTAAATTTTATAATGAGCCACTCCTTAGCCTACTATAGATTTTCTTGAGTAATATCTCTATGATATATAAATTCAAATGCTCTTTCATTCAATGCCCTTATTAATTCTCACTTTTTTATAGCCTCATCAATAATACCCTTATCTTTCCATCTTATCTCATATGTTATTAAGTATTGTTTAGGGTCCATAGACCCATCATATGTTTCTAGGTTGATAAATGAACCTAAACCACCGATATTATAAAATGGTGTTGAAGGGATTTGCTATGTAGTTACTACAGTGGGAGATTGCATTCTATGTAATCCTACCTATGTACTATGAATATTTACTTTCACTCTGGGAGAGTTATTTTATGCACTCTACTTTTTTATATTTTTGGATTTTCTCTACTTGGTTTCAATTAACCCTACAACCTTAAAATCCTTATTAATTAAGGCTCTTTAAATTTCAATACCCCAATAACCACTTGTTCTAAAAATGGACCTTCCCAGCTACTATTTGCCTATCCTTCTAAGTGAATTTTTTTTCCAAACAATAACAAATTGGGTTACATGGATATGTATTCTTCTAATGAATGATTCTTTCCTCCAAATTATTATCCTTCTAATCTTGAACCTATGATTAATATATGAATTTATCCTACTTCATGTCCTTCTTATAGTAATACCCATTCTTGTAGATGCACACTACATCTATCATCTAATTGATCTACCTCTACACTATTCTTATCTTCATCTTTGGACATCTCTTCTTCCTCTCATTCTTCATCACTTCTTTTTATCTATCAGCATTCATATTCTTATTTCATATTGTACTTATTCATCCTTCATTCTTTTTTTCTTTATTTTCATTCATCATTTCTTCCTACTCATTGTTCATTTATTTTACTATTACTCTTAGCTCTACTCATAGCTACATGGGTATTTTTATATTTACTCCATCTATTCTATTTTCATAGCTCCCATTATGAATCTAGACTCTTCATATGACTCTTCTTCCCTTATGTCTCCATTTTAGATTCAAGTTCAAACCTTATCTACTCATATAATTATCATTCACTATCATTTCACACACACCCCAATATACTCTAATTGACTAATCCATATTGACTAGAGTAGGCCCCATGGCCTTATCCACAACCAAAATCTTTAATATGATAGGTAGTTGCTAAAAAAATTTCCTTTGAATTCTTATGATGAACAAGTCTTTCTAAAATTTAAAAGCTATGTATCCTTTTAGTACAAACTTTGTTATATATCCATCTACTTTAGTAGAGACCCAATTATTTATTACTCTTGTCTAGTCAGTTTCTAATCTTATCAATTGGTTTATCTTTTCTTCAATTTAGATTATAATCTCTTCCATCCTTAGTTTAAAGCAATAATATTCCAACCATGCTAACTAGTTAGCTAATAATTCAGGTAATTAACACTAGAAAATTTCATAAATTTCTCCATAAATATGCTCAAAAATGATCTATTGTACTGTAAGATCAGTCCTTTTTTATTCTTCATCTATGAAATCACATATCCTTTGGTCTAACCATATCTCAATATCTCTCTACCCTGGTAACCATCTTAAAATAATTTCCTCTAAAATAAGTTCCACACTCACCATACCATTATTAGTAGAGGTTATTAAATCATTATAACATGCTAAGGATGAGGATAGTTGTGAGATAATTCATGCATGTATAGTAGTTTTACCATTAAATGTAGTAATTTGGATGACAAAAACATAAAAAGCATTAATTATTCTACATTATTGAGGAATTAAGATCAAATAGTATATGATAAATTAAATAATGCAAATATAATAGTTTAGACAAAAATTAACCAAAACATTACAAACGAGAACATACACAAGGAAAATAATAAAAAATCACATAGGTAACTATAACTAGACCATCTCTATTTATATCTTATAAAAAATATAACACCCTTCTTCCTATAAATAAAAATATTTATGGTCTTTTTAAATCTATAGTTTTTCATCTTCTTCTCATACTTGACACCAAAATTAGAGTATATGCATATTCTAGCCTATTAAAAGTCATGAAGATAAGAAAAATAGACTTATATAATGACAAAATGAGTGCATAACGCATGAATATAGAATAAATATATTGTAAAACTTTACAATCCAGTTTATTCCACCAACATCAATCACATTCAAGGCATCCAATTCCACTCTCATTCTAGCATTCACTTGCACTTGCATCAAGCACTAGGTGGGAGAACTACATTAGGCTTGATCCCTCTTCAAAGTATTGGTATATAAGAAAATATCTTCACAAGGGTGTTGAGGATGTCAATCCTATCCTAATAACAAACACATAATTATTTATCATTACATACTTATAAGGAGTATTAGGGTTTGCATACTAAATCAAGTTTTCTAGGCATAACATAGAGTTCTAAATTTTGTGTGTGTTAGAATAGGACCTAAAAATACAAGTGCAAGTGCTCCTAGAAAATAGGAATAGTCCCACAAAGGGGAAACTAATACCACTTTGAGTACACATAACAACATGGTATTAGTATCCATATGGGGCACTATTGTCTAGTGAGCAAATAAATTATATAATTCTACTGATAACACTTAGAATTATCTAGAATTCAATTTTCAAAAACTAGATCATCTATGTCAGTCAGTTTTTAGATAAGCATATATTTATGCCTATTTATACTATTTTTATAATTTAAAAATAAGTCAAAATATATAATAAATTAGTACTTAATTATTGCATATTATTTGACCGATTTACACATCTCAACCTTTTAATCTAAACATGGGATTTACATAGTTAAACCCTAAAAGGTTAAATAAAAAAGTAAGTTGCTTATTTGATATTAATTCAAATATTGATTAAATTGAGAGATATTCATTAACATATGCAAAATTCACATCCACAAATAAAAATCAAGATACAAAGTTCTATAATTTCCTTGTGTTCTTAGTTTGAAGACTAGACATAGTTTCATTTTCTTTCCTTTCAAGAAAAAATATGAAGGAGATTAAAAAACCCTTGTATAATTTCCATTTATATTATTAATAGAGACATGATGGAATGGGTTGACCCTTTACATAAAATTTTACCTTTGGTACTCACTTTTTCATCTTATTCTCTTTTTACTAAATCTCAAAATTTTATAAGAAAAATACATTTTATAGAAATAAAAGAAGACAAAAAATAGAAAATAGTTTTGAGCATCTTGAGATGTATTATTTATAGTAGAATTTGGTGTCCAATATCTTGGATCAACAAAAACACTTTTGTCTTTATCTTTTACTTGATCATATTTGAATTTTTTGGATTTATTTATTGCTTGATCTATAGTTTGTTAATAATCCTAAAAATAACTTGATCATGACCACTATAGTTTGTTAATAATCCTAAAAATAAGGAAATTAACACATTGAGTTTAGTCTTAGACCCATCAAGGGCTTAGTTTGTGGAGATTATTGAGTTAAATGTTGATAAAAATGAATAAGAGATGACTACAAGTGAGTGTACTTTGAAATGAGTATATATAAGAGAGAGAGAGAGAGAGAGAGAGAGATTCCCATAAATTTTGGACACTATATAAATAATTATCAATATATCTAAGCAAGAATAACTCACTCAGGAGCAATTGAATATTTAAGTTTAAAAGTTGGCTTGATATGTTAACTATCTTCTCAACCCAGTCGAGACACCAATAGATCCTTAGGTAGATTCTGCTACTCAAGTACCTATAATAATTAAGGAATACATATCCACCATCATTGGATACAACACTTATAGGAAATTTATTGTATATTAGGTCGAATAATTACTAGTGGATGGCATGAAATATGTTAAAGAAGTGATGAAGATGAATGGCATAATTTATTATGAAATTATAAATATCAACCAGTAAATAAAGGCCTATGATATGAAGTTTTAGGTCTGGGAAAATTTTAAAGGTGATGTTCAATAAATGATCAATATTGACTATGAACTGATGGCTAAGTATAGAATTTTTTAGAAGTTTGAACATGCTACCTCTTAAAAATGGTCAGAATGCATCATTTACAAGATTTATTAATAAAATAACTTTGTTGAAAAAATTGATCTAGTAGTTTATACAAAAAATTGTTAGAATATTTAAAGTTAGAATGAGAAACTAAATAAATAAGATCGATCTAGTGTGCTAAGAGGGAAAATCTGATCATAGAGAGCTGAACAAGATTGAAAGGTTCACCTTAATTGAAAAACCTATAAGATTATGCCCCAAATATTTCAATCAGATCAATGAAGTAGAAGATTACTTGTAAATAATATCTAACTAGGTTGATCAGATCAATCCAGTTATTTGTAGAAGAAAGTGACTTACACATAGAGCTAAACTAAGTTAATTAGATCGATTGAGTATTAAGACCTACACATAATATGATATACTCAGTCATTCAAATCAATCCAATAGTATAAAAATGAAGTTTAAAAATCTAAAGGGGTTTATTTACAATGAGTTTACCAAAATGTATGCAAGCAAAAGTGAAGATGATCTATAAATCAATGCTGATTCAAAGAAGATAAATTAACCAACTATACCACTATTAATACTTAGATAATCAGGGACATGACTAATATGGATCTATTAAACCTACCTAAGGGATATCTTATCGTATAATTTGGCAATAGAGGGTTCCAAATCCTCTAGTCAAGTAACACCACACAATAACCCTATCTTAGTTTGATAATAATGTAATAATAAAATTAAATAAATATAATATAATGCTCACTAAAGCTTGTGGCATAAATGGGGGGTAAACAAAATAATAAACATGCAAAGCAAAACTCTACTCAATTTAATATAGAGGTAATCCTAAGAAAGGAGTGACAATACATTTGTTACCCATTATACATGCAAATATATTTATCAAAATAGAAAAGTAAGAGTTATGAATACTTACCTTGAAGATAAACCCATCGAGCCTCAACCTCTCCTTTGGATAATTATTCTTTGCAATAGGTTGTTGTGTATTAATGAATAAACTAAGGATGGACAATGGATTATGGTCTAGCCAAGGACCTCCTAGTGAATATCAAGCCTTCACAAGAGAAAAGCTCTCCTCTAAGGAGCATAAAACCCTATTTAATGACTTGTCAAGTATAATGGTAGAAAAATTGATAAAAAATCATAAATGAATGGTTTTATCTATTGTAAATGGGGTGAAAGATGTGTATATATAACCTAATTTGACCTTAAGCCCTTACATAATTTCAACCAATGTAGTTGACCTAGTCAACCCAGTTAGTTAGAAAATAGAGTCATTAGATCTTAGACTAAGTCAGCTTAGGTTGACTCAGTCGTATAATGTGAACTATTCTAAGAACTAGGTTGACCCATTCAACTAATTTCATAAACTAGTAAATTTAGGTTTTGTTTATGCATGAGATATTTGAGGTGGTGAATTATTTGGAGAAATGTGTAATTGAGGTTTCAAATATTAATGAAATGTATAGGAAGGATTTGTATTGGTTTTAGATGGAGGTATAAGGAACACCAATATTTTGAATCACCAAAGGTTTGCCTACCCCTTTCACAATGCACCCTTTGAGGAGTTCACTTAGAAAGGTTGATATTCAATGGGTTCTTATAAAAGATAAATCCTTAGTAATTGATAAAGTTTTAAAATATTATGTGTATATAGATGCCCATTCGACATGTCAATATAATCATTTTTTAATATAATTTATGGTAAAAGGCTTATATTGGGGCCCTCACCTATATAAATACATTAATAAGTTAATATATTCAATTTTTTAATATGATAATAAATATAGAGAGTATACTAGAGGAATTTAATGTTGAGGAAGAAAAAATAAGGTATGTAATAGAAGACTTAACAAAAATATTACATTGATTAGGTAGTTTAAATTTTCTTTTCTTTTTTAGACATCATTACATTGTATTGGTATAGTAATTCCTTCATACAATAGTATAATTCACCAATTGTGCCCTTATCCATGACAATCCATGAAACCTATTGATAAAATGTAACACACATTTTGAACTTTTAGATAAGTTGATCCATTGTCAATTTTTGGATAGAGAGAATGGTTTGAATTGAAGGTATACATAGAGGGTGACCAACATGATAAATCATATAAAAATGTCCATCAAGAAGGTGAAAATGTTTAATTTTTTTACCTCCTTTCATTGTATATATTTTAAACATTTAAAGGGACACCTAATGGTGTTATATCAATAGTCAATTTTGATACATTAGGATTCACATGAACTTTATTATTGACATTAGAAGCCTTAAACTTAGAATGTTAGTCCAAGTATTTGTATAGATTAACCTCAATGGATTGAAGGTGAGAGAGAATTGAGGAGGATGTGTCATGCTCTTATTTCATTTTGAATGTCTTAGATCTTAGATAAATGTTTAAGTATCTCTTAAAGTCATTTTTAATCCACCATCCATAGCCCAATGATACTTCCTTTACCTTAAATTTATTAATTTGGTATAGCTCCTAAATAACCTTTAATTATTTGGTGCCATATAGATTATATTCTTATCTCATCACTTAAACCATAATGAATTAGAGAGTGTTAAATTCCCATATAATTAGGGAAAGAGAAGTGATTAGGTCATGGCTCATATTAATTTTCATAAAGGGTGGATTGATTATTACTCAAAATACTATTATTTCTTGATAAATCAATCCTTTAATGATGATATCACCATGAAAATAATTGTAAATATATTCAAAAGATGACAGTCTAGTGTGAGGATCAAAATTATGGAGAGATGACATATTTACAAACATGAAGAATGACATGATTTAGAGTTGAAGGAGCTTATCAATTATATAATTTATAAAGATGAATAAGTTAATGGGTAAAAGAGAATTGATGTCATAACTACTAATATGATTTCCATCCTATGAGTGTGGGAGATTAAATACTTCATTTTATCAATTCCATCCTATATGATGATGGGAGAGTTAATAATATCTGTTGTCACATTTCCATCAAGCCTCTCTAACATGGGAAAGATAAAATACTCTTTTTCATTACTATCAAACCTCTGTGAGCATTCCATAGAGTTAATATTTTGTTTTGTCAAATTATTATTAATATCAATGAGGAAATTTAAGTCTTCTATTTTTGATCATTATTTTAAATTTCTTCCATTCACTTTTTGTAAGTTCATGTTCCCCCATATTGGCTATACTATTAGCAGCTTGACTAGCCTCACTAAAATAATGATTAATTTTAGTTTCATTGAATTTTTAGAAAATACTTGTAGAATTTTGTTAGTTTTAAATATCATATAAGCTCAACTTCCAATTTACGGACGAGCATTTATTTGATTTTGAATTGATTACATCAAATTAAAATATTAATTACTTAATTATTCTTTGAAAAAAAATTGAATTATTTCAATAAACTAGAATAATATATGCTAGTTGTTTAATAACTTTGAATTCAAAAAAAAAAAACTAGAATCTATAAAATGTGATATGTAATTATAATAAACTCAAAATTACAATCCAATAATAGTGAAACTTGTATCTAATATTTGAAATAACTGATAATATAAAAATAATAGTTTCAATTTTCAATCTATATTAGAATATGTCAAAATTTAATGAAATGATGGTTACGAGTCTTATGCAACTTGTACGTGTCACCAATGTGTTGAAAATATTCATAAATGCATAATTTTAATAGGTGATCTAGTGTTGAGGCTTGATAATAAAATTGACAAGAAATATATGAAACACTGAAATGTTAGACTTGATTGGATTGGTCCCTACCTAGTCACATAATATTTTCTTAATGTGGATATCCATTTATGGACTCTATATTATGAGGATTTTTTATGAATAAATCAAATAATTTCACCTCAAATTTTTATATATACATAGACATGTATGTATGTATGTATTTATATACATGTATATGTATATATTCTAGTTTTCAAATTTTCCCACAATGCCCTCCTTGCATTATCTTTTTTATTTTGTTTACAATTTTTTTTGGATAACTATCTAGCTATTTTATCACTTGGAATAAACCTCACATCAACATCACATCACACATTCATTACTACTTTTATCTCCTTGGAAATTTATCTCAATACCACTTTAATTATAATATTGATATTTGTTTCTCATGAGTATTTTATACCTTATCTCCCATAAAAATTCTAAGAACTATCAAACATTATATCCCATGGCCTTGTCTATAAGTTTCCTCATGGCATATCTTCCCCATTTTTATTCTCTCTAAGCTAAGTTATATCATGATTTACCTATGTTCCCTTGCTCACCTACCTTGGTCATTTATGATGAGCACACTTATCCTTCCTAGTCTTGGGTGTTAAGCCATTGCGTCCTCCTATATGTGTGGAATTAGGATTGGGGGAGGTTCCCCTTACTCACCTAAATTTAACCTTTGATGATGAGCCCTTACTTATCATTATCATGGTGATAAATATAGGGGTTCACAATTATAAAAATAAAGTAATATAAATAAAAAGTATTAAAGTTAAATTTACTAAAAAATCTTTCCTAGAATCCCATTCTAAAGAGAAAACTCATCCCTTCACAAGTTATTACATTGGTTCAAAAATTTTAGATAAAATTATACAAAAATACTATAATTTTTGTATGCTTTAAGCCCTTGTTCTAAGAGAATCCTGAAATAAAATAAAAGATTTTACATAATTCTACAAATTGTTTGGACCAAAATTGATCTTCCTCCTATCCTAGCTTTTGTAGATTTGATCTTCCTATTCATTTTCCATTCATCCTTTTCCCACTCTCCACTCTAGATACAAATTTTTTTTCTTATTTTACAAGTGAACATTATGGTTTAAAAATTATTTACAAAACAAAGTTATTAGTGAATTTATGTTATCATAAAACCATCATATATATTTTAATAGATTTTATAATTATATCCAGAAGACATATCAAAAATTATTAACTATTTGAAGTGCATATTATTTATAGAAACATTACAAAAAGTAAGAATACTAGAGATACCAAGTCAAAATCTCTCTCTCTCTCTCTCTCTCTCTCTCTCTCTCTCTCTCTCTCTCTCTCTCTCTCTCTCTCTCTCTCTCTCTCTCTCTCTCTCTCTCTCTCTCTCTCTCTCTCTCTCTCTCTCTCTCTCTCTCTCTCTCTCACTCACTCACTCATATATATATACTCATTTCAAAGTACACTCACTTGTAGTCATCTCTTATTCATTTTTATCAACATTTAACTCAATAATCTCCATAAACTAAGCCCTTGATGGGTCTAAGACTAAACTCAATGTGTTAATTTGCTTATTTTTAGATTATTATTAATTATATTATATATTACATCAAAATATATAATTTCATCCTCAACCACCTTCTTTATTTTATCCAACATTAGCTACATTCATTAAAATGACATTTGGAAAAAAAACTAGTAATTTGAGAACTTGAAGGTGGTGATGGTTGCTTCAGAGATGAAGACTCTAGAAGTGGTGGAATAGATGGAGATATTGTGGGAGAAATATATGTATATTCTATTACTTTAACATCACTAACACCTATATGTTGAGTTGTTCCTTTAGTAGAGGCAATATATTATTAAGTAATGGTATCAATTAGGAGAGATGTATCACCAAGTGGGGAAGAGAATTTTAGCATAATCAAATTATTGGTTGGAATATTATTAAAAATATAATGGATTTATTCATAAGTATTACTATGTTTTTTGGCTTCTTAGGATCCTCACCATCTCCATCTTTAAAACTTTAAGTGTTGGATGACTAGATTGTAATACTATCACTACCCATCTTGTGAGTCTTGGAAGTGGTTGTAGGCGTCTATTTTTTGAGGTGTTAAACACTTTTATGTATTAAATCTTAATTATATATAAAAATATATAGTTTTATTATTAAACCATTCCATATATTGGTCCAATAGTCGATTATTCCAAACCTATAAATCTAATATCTCTTTGATAGACCAATAATAATTGGAAATGGGTAAGCCATGAATTTTTTACACTTATGGGGTCAAAGAGGTTACTCCAATAATAAATCATTGCATCTTGAAATAATGTATCATTTAAGGCCATTATTTGATCTAAAATCATTATAACCCACTCACACCTTATTACTTCATACTCATTAAGACAACAAAATTAGTAATCATTAAAATGTGGAACATGCTCATAAGAGGCACCCATTCTAAGGCATTTTAATAAAAACCTATTAATATTAAAAAAAAATCCTAGTTATCATATTAATTTAATGTGAACTATGCAATTTTAGATTCAATATCCTAAACA
Source organism: Torreya grandis (assembly GCA_037957365.1). Taxonomy (NCBI): domain Eukaryota; kingdom Viridiplantae; phylum Streptophyta; class Pinopsida; order Cupressales; family Taxaceae; genus Torreya; species Torreya grandis. The sequence goes on along the minus strand of JARHVA010000161.1, from coordinate 5,550,451 downwards.
TTCATTATGTTATTACATGAAAAATGTTGCAAAGAGATTGGGAATGCAACACCCAAAACATGCCTATCTATGCACCACTTGTGCACTACACCCAACTTTATACATAATTTAATTATTATTATTGGCTAACTTGGGTAGACACATAGTGTATCCTTCAAATCCTCCAAATTTAATATATGTGAATTTATAGATGTGGATGAAGTATTTCCCATATTGTGAAATCAAGTTATTTGCTTCATTAGAAACTTGTCTTCCCCAATATTTGTCCAAAGTTTTCACTATTATAATTTTGAAGGCAACATTGAACTTTATAAAAAAATTATTAATTTTCTCAATATTCAATTGAGAATATAATTTGTATACCTGGGTGGATGCATCTACATTATCTAGCTGAGTGAGATTGGGTTACACTCCTTTATAGGCGAGTGACTATACTAAGTATGAAGTCATGAATTGTTTTTGTTTACTCGACATTGATCAATTGTCAATGTAGAGATATTTTTATCATCTCCCCCATTCAATAAATTTTTTCCCATTTCAAATGATGTTCATATCAATAAATATCCATGGGTAAAAAATAATTTTGTTTTCATTTTTTACCATGAAATTTAGAAGAGTTATCATGTTTGATAGGTTTTATTTGAAAATGTTTTTTTATTTCTACCATACTCATCATTACATAACTTTCATATACTATGATTCTTAAAATCATGCCCATTGATTCCCCATCCAACTTATCCATTAAAGACCCACTATTTGATTTAGTTTCTTGAGTCTTCAGGTCATAACTATAAGTGTAGGAAAATACCAAATTTGAGCATTACAGAGAGATATAAAAAATATATACTTAATAAAATCCACTCTCTATGAGGTGAACTATCATATAATTTGTGTTTTCTACCTTCAAACTCTTATGGAAATATTTGAGGTATACATTCCCAATCTATAAATTATTTATTTTTTGAATGTTATTATCAAAGACCAATAAAGGATCAAACCTCATATACTTATATTTAATGTTTACCTATTTTAATATTTATAAGGCTACTTTAGTAAGGACATGTATATTAAAAAGATTAAGAGGAAAAAATTGTTGATGTAGTTGTAATCAACAAACTATAGTGGTCATGAATAATCCTACATCTATTCAGGATACTTATGAATGCATATGGTAAAAAACTATAATTTTTTAGGTCCTAAGTCATTGTGGATCTTCCTCTAGATATAAACTCATCAAAGAGTTAATTAATTTTGATGAAAATATATTCACTAAGGTGTATATGGAGAATTGAATTTTTGGACTATCCTTATGCAAAATTTTATCTAGGTGAGAGATAACTAGAGTTGGGTAGAGTTTCATATTGCATCTATATGTATTTATGGAGTATAATTATCCTTCAAAGGCATTTTTAACAACTTTGGCATGGTTTTCAATACATCAAGTTTGATGTGTCATGCCTTACAACTATGTGGTTGGTCTTTACATCCTCGTAAGGGTGATGGGATGAGGTAGAAACTATCCATAAGCATAGGCAAAACCTCACATATAATTTTTCCATTTGGACATGAAATTCAATTATGTGGTAATGGGGTACATGAAGCTATGGACCATATCATGCACATTTTTACACCCTAAAGGTTATGCTAGATGTGACCTCATGAACATGCGAGGCATTAAAATACAATATTATATTTATTGATTATTTATTAGATTCATTTAAAACCTGACTTCAAACAATTTTCACATAAAAACTTGATGTTGTTTAGCCAATTTTTTTCTTTGATGAAATTAGGGAATAACATCTAACTCAGGCTTGGGACATGGAATTGTGAAAGGACATAGCTTGACTCTCAAAATCATTGGTTTTGTTGGATATGTGTCTCATCCATTGGGTTAAGGAGTCTTTTCAAAATGAAAAAAAGAAATGAAATAAATAAGACTTGAAACATGAAAGGGAAAAGATAAAATAAATGGAATCATACAACAAACCTAAATCACCTATGGAGATTAATAAGCAACAACCTACCTTAACATTTTATAGTTCTTCAAAAAGTATTAGTTGTATGGTAGTGGATGATGAGTTCCATATCTATATCCCAAGTAATATAGGTTCTCATCATAAATATGATGAATTGATAAAGGCCTCATTCATATGGATTCAAACTTCCCATGGTTTCCCTATTGTTCTCTTCTTTTATCCAAAAGCAATACCCAATATTGTATTTGAAAATCATTTTACCTTACTTTTTGATCATACACATCTTTAATTTTTTCTTGATTTTTCATGATTCTATCAATCACCATCACTGGATACTCATCTCATAGAGCCATGTACATTGATGATTCCATAATATGACTCATCATATCCAAGTAATAACCCTTTTTTTTCTTTCATCTACCCTTCCTTAAAGTGGGTTTAGATGTCAATATTAAGACTCATAATTTATTTAAATTATAATATGGGATGTTTATCTTATATATGCTTTGAAATATATTTATACTCACTTTTAAAACTAAGTTATAACATATATGTGGAAAAATATGTTAGTTTTCCATATATAGGTCAAGATGAAGTATTCAAACCAAATAAATATGTTTTGAACATCCAAGATATCTACTAAGGAATAATTTTTAAGACTTAATAGCTCTAGAAGAACCCAAGAAAATTATCCTTGGATTTTAGTCTATGGAGGTCACCAATCTAGTTCCAAAGGTCACTAGTTTGGCTCTAGAGGTCACTAGTCTGGCACCAAAGGGTTCCAGTTTAGTTTTGGAAGTTCACATCTTGGCTCCAAAGGTTGATAAAATGAAAATACACCTGATTTAAAGATATGAAGTCGAATTTTAGAATATCCTGAGCTATTTTTGGAAATCCTATTATATGATAAATAAGACTTTAAAAAATAGTTGTTTCCATTTAAATTCAAGGTATTTGCAGTCCCTCTCAAGCATATATGTGAGCATTTTGAGCCTTTTGTTATTAAAATATGAGAAATTATATATAAATATTAAAATAATGTACTTGATTCATAACAAAAAAATAGAATATTCTAAAAGATCTAAGCTTTAGTGTTTTCCACCTTTTTTTCCTAGAAAAGTGGGAAGGATGCCAGTTTACAATAACAAGATCCTGGTTAAGGTTCTTAAAAAATTAAGTCCTATTTTGGAAGTTTTAAAAAAATATACAACACTATTTTTATAAGTAAAGGAGATGTGTATTTGAATAGAGATTGATTTTGAGATAACTGATGTATTATATTAATATCATTATATTCATATTTCTATCACTTGTTTTGACATCAATGAGAATTTGAAGTTGAACATTTTGAGAGTTCCATAATTTTTTCAAGGAGGATCAAAGGACCACTAATTTCAAGGAATAAGGATTAATTTTTCATTTTTAGATTAATTATATTTTGCAAGTGTGTTTTTAGTATTATATGTTGAAAATATTATTCAAAATATTATTTTTGTTAATCTAAAGGAGTGTGTATTTTAAATCATCATCATTTTTAGAGATTTCATTTATATTTCATTATGAATTAAATAATTTGAATTGAATTATTTAAACTTATAATTCTAGTAATTTCCATTTCAAACAAGATTGATTTTCATTTCAGATACTTAGATTCAAAGTGTGATTTCACTCGCAAGTAATTTCCAAATATCCAAAGTGTGATTTAATTTCATGACAAATATATTAAAAGTGTAATTTCAAATACATTAAATTTATAATTTCAAAAAGTGTTATTTATTGTCAATAAAATTAAATTAAAGTGTGAATTGATTTTAGTAATTAAATCCCAAGATTTTAAGTTAGTTGATTCAAGTAATTTATTTTCATTATATAATAATATTAGCCAAACTTTTTCATACTCTCTTGTATATAATATTTGGACACATCTTGGATTGATATGACATTAGATGAACTTAGTTGACCAAATTAAGAGGATAAAATGAACCTCATCATTTTTGGTGCCATTTCTTTGGGACATTTTATAAGTGTCATTAGGGTGTAAATTATCCAAAGTTGACAATTGATAGTTTACGTTTCAAATAATCATAGTAATTTAGATGTATGAATAGACATTGATATTTAAAAGGAAGATTTAGTTCCTAAAAATCAAATAAAATTCCACAACACCAACTTAATAAGAACCACAAACTATTGAATAAGAATAAAAATTATCATCACCTAAACCTTGGGGTGTTCTTGAGAAGTAGGTGTATATTTTTAGAGAAATAAATAAATTATAAGGGACATTTTAAACCAAATTTTTGAATTCCAATAAATTATTTTTCCATACTCATCAAATTATTATACACCACCTAGGAAAATCATTTATTATATATTGGGAAGACATGGTTAAAATAATGGTAACATCTTGAATCCACTAGGCAAGGATGCACAAAATATGTCTCTTCCCCCATAGAAAAACTTTGCCTATCCTTTTATGATATACCTAGATGAGAATTCACCTATGAAAAACATATCCTTATCCATACTACATACCTTTAGGGGTACGTAAACATAAGACCTTAACAAGTTCTTATTTGAATTCAAGGTAGTATGCCAAACATATGACTATGTGAGTGATAATTAAAAATTTAAATAGTTTTCATCCACACTTAAGAATTCATTCATGAAATTGTTCATTAGATTGCATTAAAATTCCATTTGTACATTGGTTGAAATGGAAACTAAATTCTTGAATAAATATAAATATTATTGTAGGGTGAGAGATAGGAGAGAACTCTTCTAAATAAAGAAAAAAGAAGATGAAAATATGGAGGATTACCTTGATTGATTTCTCTTCTTTTATATATTATGTGTATATGTTAGATGAGGAAATATGTTAATTAATTCTGAAAAAATTATTGGATTATGATTATCTATAATATTTGAACCTTTTGGGAAAATGGGATGCGAACAAACTTAATCTCAATGATATTTTTGAACTTTATATAAACTACTCATGAATGACGGATGGGGTTAGAAAACTAAAATTAGGATAAGGACCTAGTGATGTAATTAAACTCATGTAAGAATTTTAAAACCTCAAGAAATACATATTGGTATAGTTGAATATGAAACTAGATGGACTATAAGTATAAGATAAATTTTATACTAAATATTTATCTATTTATTTCCCAAGATGTATAGCTAAGCATGCCCTTCATGACTATCCTCTTGATAAAAAATAGATGTGTGGCCTTTTTGACAAGTACCATGATACTAAAAATTATAATCTACTTAATATCCTCAAGAATCATCTTAAGCAAATATCCTAACTAGAGGTGGAGCTCAATTATATCTCACATACAAGGGAAAAAATTACCTATAATCAATGTAAAAATCAATTTTCTCCTAGGACTCCTACAAATCCATGGGATATGACTATTAACAATATAAACTTCACCCTAGGAGGAGGTTTCTTAGGCATACTTCTAAGTTTGGGGTAACATGGGAGTAGCCCAAAGGTCATAGGTAACCTATGGCTGGGCCAAACCTCTAGTTAATGTGGATAGCTCCCCTAGTGTATCTATTAAGCTCAAAATCACTAAACCTACTAATTTATTGGGGTGAAAATGGAATAGATAAATTCATGAAAGGAAACCTATACTACTGGAAATGATACACCAATATGATTATCTGTTATATTTAACCTCTAACAACACTGATGAATAAGACAAGTGAATAAAACATTATCTCTAACTGCTTCTAGGCAAAAATATTTCAAATAGAGGTCTTGTTAGATGGTTATAATATGAGTTTAATGAAGGGAAGGTATGATTCAAGACACTTAATATTCAATCTTCCACTCTAAGCTCAGCCACCTATCACTCTAATACACTATGTGACCTATATAGAACCATACACTAGCAGCTAGGTGAAGAAAGGACATGTAAAGGGAGAGAAACCTACCACATATGTAAATCAAAAAATCATAACACACTGAACCATTATTAAATAATTAGAAATAGTTCTTGTATTAGTTCAAGAGGTGATAATTTACAAATTTGGGTAAAATCTCTTCATACCTAGTATAGGGATAGATCATAATGGCCTAAGATCATGAATTTATAAACCCATGAGAATATGGGAGAGGGAATTTGGCATGGAAGTGTAAATAAGTGGTCATTAATGATCCTCATCCAATCCAATAATTAGTTACAACCTTTATAATAGTCCCATCATCTATCCATATACTGTCTTAGTCCATTTGATGTTCTTTAATGAGATGTTTGAGCATTGGATGGAGTGGTGGAGGCTGATTCATTATTATTTTACCTCATCTAAGGCATGATTATTCAATTTTATCATAAACCTCTTCCCTTTTGATAGTTATAAAGGTGCATGATGCTCTAATTAGGCTTCCATGATGTATTAAGTATCCCACCATCCCCTTTTGCATGTTGACTAGGTTAAGAAACTACCCATTCTCCATGATGACCATGGAAATTGCATTTTATTTCCTTCATGAGGTAGTTACATTATTTTTATTGACCTAAAATTACTCATCTAGCATCCCCTCTACACCCAAAGGCATCTTCATTTATTGGCCAAGTAGGCATATTAGGTAACTAAGCTTAGTAACGTAGTGTTTATTGTTTGGTTGTTCATATGACCTAAATAGAAACTCAATAATAGGTGAATAAAAATGTTGTAGGTCTAAAAATATGTTATAAACCATGAATTATTCCTTCCAAGCACTACTCACCTATAATTCTACCTGATTTAGATGACTAGGTTACCTCTTGCTAGATTTTCTAGAATTGCCCTTTTGCTTAAACCTACAAGGCAATTTTTAGGTAGAATTTGGAATATTTTATCAACTGATAAGATGTAAGACACCTCATAATATCTTCTCCATGATGTTAATCTATTCATATAACTATGTACCTTGTAACTAATCAAAACCTTATAAAAATGTAGTTTCAGATGAGTCTATACAATAGGCCATATAAACTAATACTAGGTATGGGATCTCCTAAGAGTCTACTATGATATACATGTGTCTACCAAGCTATACCAATGCATTTGGATGAAAATTCTCTAACATATTCTCCATCAGATCACTATTAGGGTTTTAGGGAGGTTTTAATGGCTTATCATATTAATGATGGTTCATAAAATATAGGCATCCAATCAAAAACCCTTTTCCATGAATATATATCCCATATGACCCCTAAAACATATTAGATATTCCCTAGTCCCATGCAACTTATACAGTGAGATGTGAATGAAATTTGGTAGGTTTTGAGCTCTTTGTAGGAATTCTAAGTAGGTTATAGAGTTAATAATTATTCATAGATTTGGTATCCATAATAAAACTCTTTCATTAATGGATATTAAGTTAATATCGGTACTCAACTCCCCCTAATAAAATTGAGTTTGAATCCTCCTATCATGTGAGATATGAGTACCTGAGTTAGCAGCTTGACATGGTTATTTAGGATAGTAGAGATCAGGTGGGTGTTAATACCAAATTAGACTATTTATTTGTATTAATATTCCACAAATACCTCTTTTAGGATCCATATAAGCATCATACACCTTATTATGACTTAAATCTACTCAAGGTGGTTTGTATCTACCACTAAGAAGGCTATGGTTTTGAGGCTTAAGAGTGGTTTTAGGCCTTGTAGGCTTGGACTGAGTTTCAAGACCTGTAGGTGAGTTTGAGAGACAAACATAATAATATCACCCTTATTTACTTAATTTATACCCCTTTACATTTATATCTAGATATATAAACCATCATCTCTACCCTTCTCTCTCATAAGGTCTACCTTGAATGCCATTGCCCAATCTGAGTTATTAAAACAACTATGTTAATGACCTAAATATCCTTTTCTCCCATTTAATAGTGATGGTTGATTTTAAATAATTATGAAACATGACCTCATGGCTTGGTAAAAACTTAGGATCATGGCTTTCCTTCAACCCTACCCTCTGTAAACCCCTCACACCTTTATAGTTAGGCCTAGGGTTTATGAGAAGTTGGGTCTATGAGCCCTAATACTTGGTTTAGTGGATTCCTTACTCAATTTTAGTTTTTCATCACCTTTAAAACCATTATTTCATGTTTATCACTTCCATTTTTTATTATTTTAGACCCCAAATATCCACTAATCATGTAAATGTCTTTAACTTTTAGGTATAGGCCTATAAATACTAGTTTAGGCTTATAGGGATCCTTTTGTCTATCCTAAAGGATCAAAGCATTCAATTTAGATGTAGGAAATTAATTAAAAATTTCATATACCCTATTTATAGCTTTTTAATTTAAACCTATGTAGGTTTCCTTATGATTTTGCTTTGTTATGTAACCCTACCTACAGGTGATAGTTTTGTGCCTTGACTATGTGTAAGTGTGGGTTAATTGTTTTTATAGTAATTTGAAGTCATGTTGACCTTTAAATATATAGGTATTTCATATTCTCACAATTTTTAATTATTTTATAACATTCTAACTTAGTCTCTTCAATACTTGGTTTAAAACATCTCCCTTACCCTATCTACTTGTCTGTTTAGGCCTAATAGGCCTAATTACGCCACTAGGCTCTCTTCTACCTCAAAGGACTAGGAAACTTTTATGGGAGATATTTTTAATCATTATAAATAAATTTATGACCTTTTATTTAATCCATCCACCTCACATTCATAAAGGATTTTTCAATTTTTAAGCACATACATGTATATGACAATTTAGGCCTACTAGGCCTAATAGATTGTCAAGGCTTCTCCTTTGAATTAAAGGAAAAAAGGCACTAAATAAATACTAATAACCTTGAAATATAATCTAACATAATTTATTATCTCTCCTTTTTTCCTCTTCACTAAGCGTGGTTATTATGCTTAACTTTCCCTTCACCTACAATCAGATCTGTACATGCAACTTTGAGCTTGTTAATTGTGAATGCCCTTTTGAGAGGTGATTTTTTTTCACTTGATGCTAAATTATTCTTGTTGTCTCCAAATATTTCACCCTAGAAGAGGGTTTTTCAGGCCTCCTCTATATTTGGGAAATATTGGGACATTTCCAATCCTGTGGGTGTGTCTATAAGTGGAAATGAACCTCTAGGTTGAAAGGGCTAGCTCCCTATATTAGATTTTATGAAATAAAATATCTTGAACCAGATTGTTTGGATGAAAAGGGTCATAAATTTTCATAAATGAAAATCCTATTCTAAAATGGTGATACACCAAAAGTTATTATCCACATGTATGCCCTATAATTTTACATAATACAATAGAATACAAGCCTATTCTTTGAGCTCTAGAAGTTTCCAACATAATATTTCAATGTAGAGAAAAAATGAATGACATCACACAAGGTAATCAACTATAAAGACAACCTATATAGTGCAAAAAAGGGTTACACATATGCAGAATCTCATATAGCTAGAATACACTCTACATGATCTGTTGGATCAACTCTTTGCTCAAAATCATGAAGGGAAAAGAACAAAAGGATAAAAAATAAATTTATGTCACTCTATGTCTCTTGGATGCCTATGAAAATTTCAAAAACTTATAACGAAAATAGACTTATGATTCTTTGATCAAAGGTAAGAAAATGGTAAAACATTCCAGTAGGGCTTTGTCATACTATCTTTGGATGAAATAACAATAGCCCAAGGGTCTTATTTATAGCAAGGATAGAGAGAGAAGGGAGATCCCTTGCACCAAAGAGAGGAATAAAATCTATTGGAAGTCATTGTCCTCATCTACAACTAATTTTTTCTAATGATGCTTATTAGGGCATTCTGATTGATCTGTATCACCTTCTTGAATGCCATGGGCTCACCCTCTAGATGCTTCCCAACCACTTCTTGACTTATAAATTTGTGTAATGGCATGGAAAAGGTCACTTTTATTTATTTTGGATTTTTCTTTTCCTTTTGATTGGTCCTCAAGGAATGACTCAGATCATGATTTTTCATCGTCGATTATTGATTTAATCAAGCTCATAACCTAAGTAGTTCCAAAATTTTGATTTTATTATGTTTAGACCCTTTCAAGTGTTATAGATTAATTCACTTATAAAAATCATAAGTTAAGCATCTAATTAAACCTTTTTTACATCTACAGACCCATTCAAGTTTTCTTGCCTACTTTACTTATAAAACCTTATAAGTAAAACACCTTGGGAAACCTAGTTTACACTACCAAGACCCTTTCAGGTTTTCTTGCGTACTTTACTTATAAAACCTCATAAGTAAATCACCTTGGGAAACTTAATTTTCATTTACTAAGACCATTTTAGGTTTTCTAAGCTCTTCTACTTATAAAATTTGTAAGTCAAGCACCTTGGGAAACCCGATTTGTACTGTCAATGGCTAGTTTCCCACCTTAAATTTGACATCTTGTGGAATGTCATGCATCAACCCAAAGGCTAGTTTCCTAACTTAAATTTGATGTTTTATGGCACATCATGCAATTCATGGCAATGGCTAGTTGCTTTATTTAAATTTTACATCTTGTGGCATGTCATGGGTAATTCAATTAGGTTTATTACTCGAGTAATGGCTTGACAATTTTCCCAAAGTAATTCCTTTAGATAAAAGTCTAAAAGAATTCCTTCAAGAATTTTTATTTTAGGCTTTAGCTAAGCCAAAGGTCCCTTTTATAACTTTTCCTAAAGGAAACTTGGAGGAAAGTGTCCTTTGAAAAAGTTCTGAAGGACACCTGGGCTAAAAGTGACCCTTTGAGAAAATTCTCGAAGGGCACTTAGACAAAAAATGTCCCTTTGGAAAAATTTTGAAGGGGCATTCAAGAAAGGCTAGGGCAAAAGTGCCATTCAAAAAAGTTTTTAAGGGACACTTTGGTAAAAAGTGCCCTTTAGAAATTTTTTAAAGGGACAATTAGATGAAAAAGTGCCCTTCAAATTTTTTTTGAAGGGTCAATTGGGCAAAAAGTGCCCTTCAAAACCTTTCAAAAGGGACACTTAGATGAAAAAATGCCCTTGAAAAAAATTCTAAAGGGTCACTTGGGTAAAATAAGTGCCCTTCAAAAAATTTCCTAAGGGACACTTGGGGGAAAACAAGGAAAGTGAAGTGCCTTCAAAAAATTCTAAAGGGCACTTTGAAGGGAAGTGGTCCTTTAGAAAATTTTCAAAGGATACTTCAGGCTTAAGACAAAAAAAGGGGCTAAGGCAAAATAAATCCAATGAGAAAACAATGAAGGGAAAGTAGAAAAAGGAAAGACCAAAATAGCAAAAGCCCAAACATAAAAAATGAGTAAGGAAGAATGAAAACTAGTTGAAGAGGTAACACAAACTGGCTATGTAGAAAAAGGGAGAAACATTCTCACAATTTCCATGGGAGACATGCTTGCTATGTCCAAGACTAGATACCTACATCCTTCCATTGGGCATGGAGTCATACAAGGAAAACAAAAGCCAAAAATAACAAACCCATGTCTGTGAGAAAATATATGAAAAACATAACAAAGAAAACACAAGGAAAGAAAACACTTGAAAGGGAAACACCTGTCTTACAAAGCACTTAGCGAAAATAAAGACAATAAAGGAAACACAAAACAAGTATTTAAAATACATGGCCAGCAAGGTCTAGAAGAAATATTTCATGTGGATCCCATTCAATAGAATAGGTAGCTCTTATCCATCCATCTTGGACATCTAAAAGGAGTTTCTTTGCTTGCACTTGTTGATGATGTAAGGACCACTCCATAGAGTATCAAAATTTGTATGTCTACCTATTTTTAATTTATCCTCATCCCATTTCAAGACTAAGTCAACTTATTTGAACACTCTTACCCTTGTCCTTTTGTCAAAGGATTTATTCATGAGAAATTGATGGTGTTCCAAAGTTTTGTGTGCATCATCTCTTGCCTCCTGCAGTTGCATTAGTTATGTCAATCTGACCTCCATGGGAGTGTTTTCAAGTAATTTAAGTTGTTGTGAAAGTTCCAAGGTAAGGAGATCTTATGATATGGATAGCCTAGCTTCTCTCCCATAAATAAGTACAAAGTGAGAATTACTAATTGAATTTTTGGGAGTGATTCTTCTTGCCCATAAGGCTATCTTTAGCTTGTTATGCCATGCTCTTTTATTGGTTTTCAACATCCTCTTCATGATATTTATGAGGTTCTTGTTGATAGACTCAGCCAATCCATTACTTTGATGGTAGTAGTTGGATGAAGTACTTAAATAAACCCCACTCTTTGTTTCCCAATCAAAAGTTTTAGCACCTATGAAGGTAAGTGCATTATTTGAGATGATGAAATGAGGAGCTCCAAACCTTGTCATAATGTTGTCATAAAACTCTAAGATAGAATTTTTTTTTGCCTTGTTCAATGCAATAGCCTCTACCCACCTTGTGAAGTAGTCTATAGCAGTAAATATCCATTTGTGTCCAACACTTGATGAAGGGTTAATCATGCTAATGAAGTCAAGGCCCCATTACATGAAAGGTTGGTCCACTTGAATAGGATTCAATGAAAGAGATGAAAGTTTTGGTTTACCAACAAAGAAAGCGCATTGAGGACAAACCTTAACCTAATGATAATAGTCCTTAAAAAGACTAGGCCAATAGTAACCAGCTCTCATTATCTTTTTTGATATTGTTCTAGGAGAAAAGTGATGACCATCTACTCCATCATGGAACTTTTCTAGTAGCATATCAAATTGATCATTTTTAATGCATCTTAGCAATACATTGTTCACATCCTTTTTAAATATAATACCATCCAAAATATAATAAAGAATAGATTGTATCCTAAAATACCTCTTTTGATATTTATTTAAGCCATTGGGACACTCACCATTTTGAAGAAAACTAATGATATCTTGTGTCTAAATTTGATTTTGCATTTGATCAATTGGCTATGTTTGAACTTGATTAACCAAAGCTTGCTCCTTTGGCTCTTGAAAATCAGATGCTAAATGTTCACACAAACCTCTTCCTCTTACCAAGTTAGTTACCTTAATGTCAATGTCATATTCCATCACTTTTATGATCCATCCAGCTCTCTTTTCATTGAGATCCTTGCTTAGGAGGAACTCCTTGGTGGTAGGATGGGAGACCATGACATGAATCTTGTTGTTGGAAACCATATGCATAAATTTTTTCAATCCTCTAATGATGGTTAGGGATTGCTTCTCCATAAAATAATATCTTAATTCATACTCCTCTAATCCTTTGCTAAAAAAAGCAATTGGTTGCTCAACATCTTCATCATGCTTTTGCATAAGCATAGCTAAGATTGTGTCAATGTTAGCAAAGGTATAAAGTATGAAATCTTTATCAAAATTTGGATTTAAGAGAGTAGGATATTTTTCAATTTATTTATTTATTTCTTTAAAATTTCTCTTACCTTCCCTTATCCAAGTAAAAACTTGGTTCTTTTTTAGAATGGCTATGATAGGCTTTCCCACAGTTTAAAAGTTTGGGATAAACCTCCTTACAAATTTTATTTTCCCCAAGAAGCTTTACATTCCCTTCTTGTGTTGAGGGAAGGATAAGCCTAGAATATCTTCAATCCTTTGGGGGTTAATAGATAAGCCTTATTTTGAAACAACATGACCTAAAAAAATACCTTCATGGGAAACAAAAGTGCATTTCTTTGGATTGAGGGATATGCCATACTTCATACATTTTTCAAACACTTGCCTTAGATGTCCCATATGATTAGAAGCATCCTTTGAAAAAATGGTTATATCATTAAAGTAAACAAGCAAACACTTATTGATCAAACCTTTGAAATCCATGTCCATTGCCATTTGAAATGTAGCTCTAGTATTGGATAAACCAAATGGCATATTTTTGTAGGCAAAAGTCCCACACTTAGTGGTGAAGGTTGTCTTGAATTGATCCTTTTCATTTACCAATATTTGATTATACCCTGAATAACCATCAAGAAGTGAGAAATGTTGAGAACTTGAAACAACTTGTAGAATTTATTCCATGGAAGGGAGTGGATAATGATCTTTGAGAAACACTCTATTTAAATCACAAAAATCCACACAAACTCTAATTTTTCCATTCTTATTTAAAACTAGCACAAGGTTAGCTACCCAAGTTGAGTGCTTGATAGGAAAGATAATCCTAGACTCAATTAACTTGGTTAGCTATTTCTTCATAAGTTATTCTATCTTGGGATTGATAGGCCTTTGCTTTTGTCTTACCGGTTTAGCTTTGAGCTCCAACTCAATGGTGTGATGGGATAGACTTGGATCAAACCCTTTCAAGTCCTTTTACTCCCAAGCAAAGATGTCATGAAACTCTTTGCAATATGAAATAAAAGCTTTCCTTTCCAACTGAGAACATACCTTACCAATATTCAAAAGTTTGTCTTTGAAAATCAGAACCCTCTCATAGTTTTCCTCCTTTGTTGACATGCTCATTCTTTGATTCTTCTTTCGATCATCCTCATTGAAGTCACTCTCTAGGGTAATCATCCCCTTAGGTATTTTATTTGTCTTTAGTTGTATAATTTACTCTTCATAATGATCATGTAACCTATTTTGGTTTCTTGAGGAGAAGCCTGCCTCATTTTACAAGAAGTGTGCAATGTGTTGATCACTTTCAAACACTTTCCATGACACTTCATTATCCAGAATAGAAGGTCTCATAATGATCTTGATATGAGATTGAGCCTTATCCTTTGATACATCATTAATTGAGTCAAAATGTGCTTCTATTGTAGCTAATCTATCAACATATTTATTCAAGTCTCTTGGTATGGGTTGTATGTTGAAGGCATCAAAGTCTTCAAGTAGATCCCATACCCTATGCTTGTAAGACTTAAGAAAGGGGTTTTTTTTATAGATTGACTTCTTACTTGATAAAGGACCAGCTCAATATCTCCATATACTTTTAAATTCTTGATTCCTCTCTTCTTTACCCATTGGAGACCATGAACTAGGCCTTCATATTCTACCACATTGAAAGTGCAGCTAAAGTGAAACCTATAGTAATAGTAGTAATGATTACTTGATGGATAAACTAACATAACTATAGCTCCTACACCTACTTTATTCCTTGAATCATCAAAGAAAATTTCTCACATGGCATCAAGTTCATGATCCTCATTGGCAAGTGAAGTAATTAGAACATTCTCTTCATACATTTAATAAACTCCCAAGTCAGTCTCCTTAATGAAAGTATAAGGATCAAGGCCATGTGTTTCAATTTTGTGCTTGTCAAGATAAGATTAGAAATACCTTCAAGATGGAAAGATGTTTCACCATCCATGACCATGACATTGTCTCTAATTATGGCTCAATGTGGAACCTTGCTAAGGGATAAGTCCTTATAGTCACCTTGGTCCCATAACTTATCTTAAAAGATAGAAAAGACTAGTTAGTAGAAAGGTATCTTCCTATCTTGGCTATGAAGTCCCTTGACAAGTATATATCAAAGTGTGTTGAAAGGTCCACCATCATAATGTCTTGTATGATAGGGAAGCCTGGGCAAACATGTAAAAATACTTTTATACCTTTGACCAATCCTTCCATTTTGGTTAGAGTCCCATCCAAATATAACATGACCTTATTATGTGGCTCATAGTTGAAACCCTGCTTATCAGCCACTACTTTAGGCATGATGGTAGTGCTTGCTCCACTATCCATAATATAATTATAGAACAAATTATCTCCCTTAACGAGTGTGAGGTAGAATTTTGGAGGCTTTTCAGCCTTGGTTGAGGGATTAAAAAGATTATTTGGAGAATTTTAGAGAGTGACACCATTTTTATTTGAAACTTGAGGAGTCACATGAATGCTTACTAGATGCTCTTGCAAAAGCTATTTTTGACTGGGTATATACAAGACTTCCCAAAGGGATATACTTGTCTTGGTACTATTTAATGAATCAAAAAAATTTAGAGAGGGATAATTCACCTTCTCTAGAATTTTTGATTTTAATTAGGGAGCTTGAGTCTATTGTGTTGCAACCTTTGCAGCCCCACTTGCATTCTAATTTTGTTGAGAAACATGACTTGTAGCAAGTGCAACACTTTGATTGACAATTGGTGGCCTTAGAGAGTCATCACTTGGAGTTACCCATGATTATTGGCCTTCTACAAATTATCTCTTCTTATCTCTTATATTGGTTGTAACTGACATATCTTGAGTCAACACAAAATCATCTTTTGCTTAGAAGTTCATCATTCCCATGTTTGGGTTGCTACCTTCTCCATGACTATCCCTTTGGCTAGGACATGCTTCTTCTATTGTCATGTAGGGATTAGTGTCCTCTTTTGTTGTCAAATAATGGCTGGTTCCTCTATCATCATGTAGAAGCTAACCTTGAGGCTTCCCCCATTGGTCCAAATGATCCTCTCCTTGCACTAGATTTACATGTACTAGAACAATAGCCTTTACAAGAGGAGTATAATTTGGATTATATGAATTGAGATTCCTACTATAACCTTGTTAATTTTTTCCTCTCACTTGATAATTTTACTAGGATGGAACTCTATATCCTTGTTGAGGATAATATTGTGCATTAGGAGCACTTGTCTGATA
The DNA here is from genome assembly GCA_037957365.1 of Torreya grandis. Taxonomy (NCBI): domain Eukaryota; kingdom Viridiplantae; phylum Streptophyta; class Pinopsida; order Cupressales; family Taxaceae; genus Torreya; species Torreya grandis. The sequence continues at coordinate 5,533,951 of JARHVA010000161.1, read as the reverse complement.
TTGATCTTGCTTGAGTTGAGTTCTCAATGATCTAATTTCTTCATTCTTGTCTAAAACATTATCCACCTTCTTGGAAAAGGATCTTTTATTCACATTGACATTAAGAACTTGTGACATTATTGTAGCTTTAACTGAATTTTGGGATAACAAAGGCATGGAAACTCTTGGAGGAAGTTTTCCATCCTAAATTAAGTTATTCTCAATCTTAATTGCTAGCTCATATGCACCTATAAGAGTTAATCCTCCCATTAAATGAAACATAATAGCAACATCAATACCAATACCTTTAAGGTATGTTGGGAACATAATGCTAAGAGGAGGTCTCATGATTAGTGGCAGCCTATACCATATTCTTTGAAATATCTCATTGAAATCTCCCATGGATTCATTTAGACTTCTTATTATTAAATTTAGCTTATGTATTAGGGAAGAATGATCACTCTCATTTTCAAATATTGTCACCAATAGATCTCTAAATCCATCCTAACTTGTAATGCATCCCCCTTCCAATGTTCTATACTAGTCAAGTGCTTTGCCTTTTAAAGACATAGCAAGTACCCTAATGGCTATGTTGGCCCTAGTAACATTATAGAAATTTAAAAAATTAGAGATATCTATAATATGTTCAAATGGGGTAATAATATCCTCTCCATTGAAATTAGTAAGACTTTTGGTATCATTCAGAGGGATGGGGTCATATGCAAGAAGTTCTATTGGGTTTTGGATATTAAAAGTAGGGAAGGGTTGATGCTTATCCATGTCTTCTTGATTTTATACTTCTTCATTTTTAGTTTCTTCAACTTCCTCAGTCTATTCAAAACCATCCTACTCAATCTCTATAAGTTCTAGGAATGGTTCAAGATGTTTTTCCTAAAAAAGAGCTTCAACTAGAGGTTCTTGGTCAGATATCCTAGATGACCTAGTGAGGACCATGAAGTAAACTATGGGAAATTTGGTCTATATATAGGGATTCTCGCCCTTTAGAGTAACCAAATTTTCTATTTTAGATTACAAATGATACTTTTCAATACCAACATTCACCTTGACATGAAAATAACAAATAATTCAGTCCCATTGGGCATGTCAGAATTGTTGTCTCCAAATCTTGCACTCTAGAAGAGGTTTGTTCAAGCCTCTTATAGATTTAGGAAATGTTGGGACATTTGTAAGCTTGTGGATGTGCCTATAAGTGGAAATGAACCTCTAGTTTGAAAGGGATAGCTCCTTATATTAGATTTTGTGTAATAAAATATATTGAACCAACTTGTTTGGATGAATAGGGTGAAAATTTTGCATAAATGAAAATCTTAGTCTAAAATGGTGATACACCAAAAGTTATTATCCACAGATATGACCTATACTTTTGCACAATACATTAGAATAAAAGCCTATTATTTGAGCTCCATAACATTCTAACTTAAATATTTCAATGTAGAGACAAAATTACTGAGATCACACAAGGTAAGTAACTGGAAAGACAACCTGTATCATCCAAAAAAGGGTTACACATATGCAAAATATCATACAAATAGAATGCATGCAAAATGACCTATTAGATCAACCCTTTGCTTAAAATCATGAAGGACAGAGAATAGAAGGATAAAACATCACTTACTATCACTCTAGGTCTCTTGCATGCCCAAGAAAATGTCTAGAACTTAGAAAGAAAAGAGACTTATGCTTATTTACTCAAAATAAAGAAAATGGCTAAAAATTATAGTAGGGCTTCATCGTACTATCTATGGATGAAATAAAAATAGCCCAAAGGTCTTATTTATAGCAGAGAGAGAGAGAGAAGGAAGGTCTCTTGTGTCAAAGAGAGAAATCAAATTTGTTGGAAGTCATTATCCTCAGCTATAACTAATTTTTGCCAGTGATCCTTATTAGGGCACTCTAATTAATCTACATCACCTTCTTGAATGCCATGGGATCACCCCTCTAAAGATGCTTCCTAACTACTTATCCTTGGCTTGTTAATTTTTGTAATGGTGTGGAAAAGGTCACTTTCATTTAATTTATCTTTATCCTTTCTTTTTGATTGGTCCTCAAGGAATGACTTAGATCATGGTTCTACGTTGTTGATCAGTCATTTGATCAAGCTCATAAGAAAAGTAGTTCCAAAAATCTGATTTGCTTCTATTTATACCCTTTCAAGTTCTTTGAATGACTTCACTTATAAAACTCATAAGTCAAGCACCTACTTAAACCCAATTTGCATCTATAGAACCATTTAGGTTTTCTTTCCTACTTTACTTATAAAACCTTGTAAGCAAACCACCTTGGGAAACCCAATTTGAACTATGAAGACCCTGTTAGGTTTTCTTGCCTACTTTACTTATAAAACCTCATAAGCAAAGCACTTTGGGAAACCCAATTTGCATTGACCAAGACCCTTTTGGGTTTTATAAGCTCTTCTACTTATAAAATTCATAAGTCAAGCAGCTTGGGAAACATGATTTACACTACTAAAAACTAGTCACCCACCTTAAATTTGGCATCCTATGGCATGTCATGCATCAACCCAATGGTTAGTTGTCCACCTTAAATTTGACATCCTACAACACATTATGTATCGACCCAACATCTAGTTACCCACCTTAAATTTTATGTCCTACAACACATCATGCAATTTAACCTAATGGCTAGTTGCTTGCTTTAAATTTGGCATCATGTGGCATGTCATGGGTAATTCAGTTAGGTTTATTACTTAGGCAATGGCTTGACAATTTTCCCAAAGTAATTCTTTTGAGAATTTTCCTTTTAGGCTTTGGTGAGGCTAAAGGTCCCTTCCAAAACATTTCACCAAGGTTACTTGGAGGAAAGTGTCCTTCAAAAAAGTTTCGAAGGACACCTAGGCCAAAAGTGACCCTTCAGTAAAATTCTAAAAGGATACTTGGACAAAAAATGTCCTTTTAGAAAAAATTTGAATGGGCATTCAGGAAAGGCTAGGGCAAAAGTGCCCTTTAGAAAAATTTTGATGGGACACTTGGGAAAAAAGTTACCTTTTTAAATTGTTTTAAGGGACACTTAGATAAAAAAAAGTGCCCTTCAAATTTTTTTTGAAGGGTCACTTAAGTAAAAGTGCTCTTCAAAACTTTTTCAAACGGACACTTAGATGAAAAAGTGCCCTTCAAAAAAAATTTGAAGGGTCACTTGGGTAAAACAAGTTCCCTTTGGAATTTTTTTGAAGGGAAACTTGGGGAAAAATAAGGCAAGTGAAGTGCCTTCAAAAAATTCTAAAGGGAACTTCTAAGGGAAGTGGCCCTTTGGAAATTTTCTGAAAGGTACTTTAGGGTTAAAGAAAAAAAGGGAGCTATAGCAAAATAAAGCCAAAGGGAAAACAATGAAGGGAAATCAAAACAAGGAAAGACTAAAACAATAAAGGCCCAAACACAGATAATGAGTAAGGAATATTGAAAACTAGTTGAAGAGGTAACACAAACTAGCTATGTAGAAAAAGGAGGTAATAATTCTCTTGAGGGAAACCATCATGTCTATGATTCTCTATGTTTAGTTTTCACCCTTTAAACCTCTATATTATCATCACATCATCCATGCCTCTTTAAATTCTATAATCATAGTATTGTGCATTTTTAAAAGGAGTCTTAACTGAGTTTGTCATCTAGGTTAGGTTGATGTGTTGATCCTAGTTAGAATCTTTATATCTATCTCCCATGATTTTTTAGAGATCCTTATTACTCTCTTAGATGATTCTCAGTGCCTCAAGACCATGCAGTAATAGTTATTCCTTTTCTTAGTTTTTATAATATGCCATTATAGTCATGATTATGAGGGCTTGCCTTTCTAGGGCTGAGGATGAGAGTGGTTTTGAGTGTAGGGAACTGAGGATCATGAGGTAATAATATAAATCATGAATCAAAGTAGTGAAACCTATGCATGCATTATCATGACTTGATGGATCTCCACAACCATTACAATCACTTTATTTACTTTTTTAAGGAGATTACATAATGCATATAATAGTCACCTTAAAAATAAAATTTGAAGGAGTTTCTTAATTACTTGATGGCTCAGCTATGCTTGCATGGCAAGGAAGACTTAGATAGACTATAAGAAACCATATCCTAACTTGAGACCATCACTCACTTCCATTTTCATACCTTGAAGACTATGTAACATGAGGAAACATTATATGAAACTTGTACATATGACAACCTAAAGGTTTTCTTACTTTTTAGGGATCACATGTGTAATTCAATAGTGGGGGATGGTGGAGATGGACTATGAGGGACCATGGAACATGTAAATATTATCATTGATGTAAAAGGTATAGCATTGGTGATAAAGAACCCATATCATTTAATAGTGCTTTTAATATTCATATCTTGGCTAATGTGTGTTAACATTTATTTAATATTAACAAATATATTTTTGGTTGCATAAAATTCAAAAGAGGGTCCATGGAGAAGTCAAAGAGTCATGGGGTAAAGAAAAAATAGGAATGGGATGCATTTTCCTATGAAGAGTCACCTTGAGTAATTCTAAGAGTCACCAAGTGAAGACAAAAGAAGGTATGGTGAATTTTTCCATGAAGAGTCACCATGGTCACAAAGATAAAGACAAAAGAGGAAAGGATGCATTTTATTATGAAGGGTGACCATGTGAATTTTCAAATTCAAGGATATGAAGGGTCATAAAATTTTGGTGCCATTTTTAATGAGGATTGAAGGGTCAAAAAGGGTGAATACCAAAGGCCATTTGGAAAGATATAAATAAAGGCTTGAGAAGCCATTTGTGATATGCAAGAGAGTGCATGGTTTTTTAATTGTTTTATATAATAAAAGAGGAGAGAAAAGTAGAAAATATTCTAGAGTTATATCATCTGTTAAGTAAGCAACATTGAGAGATAGTTGTGTTTTATACACAAGAGGGATTGGTGCTCCTGTGGGTTGGTGCTCACAAATCTTTGCAGGGGGTTGGTGCTCCTATGGGTTGGTTCTCAGAAATAATTATTGTGTTGGTTCTTAACAAAGGGGTTGGTAATCCTACAAGTTGGTGCTTGCAAACTTTGTAATGTGAGTTGGTGCTCTTTCATATACTTGAGATTTTTCTCTATGGTTTTTCCCATTTTGGGTTTCCACGTAAAAATTTAGTGTCTCTCTCTCTCTCTTATGTGGTGTATATTGATTTCAATTTTATTACATATCTTAAATGAATGGTTAAGTGAAATTTGATTAAGTAAAAGATTTATGAGATATATGATATATTGATTCACCCCCTCTCTCAATATATCTCATGCTTAACAATTGGTATAAGAGCAGGTTCCTTTTGAAAAAGTTTTACATCTTGAAGGTAGATTAGGGAAAGCATGATGGTTGGATCACATAAAGGTTTTTTACAAATAGGGCACCTTTATTTGATGAGATGAATTATGCTTTTTGGGTCATAAGGATGAGGACTTATTTGATGGCTCTTGGATTTGACATTTGAAAAGTAGTGATGAAGGAATATGAAGAGCCACAAACACTTGTAACTAATCCAGTAGAAAAAGGTAAGTGAAAATAATGCTAAAGATTTAAATCCTATTTATGTGGTTTATGTGAATCAAAATTTGTTAAAGTTATGTAGTGTAAATATGCTCATAAAACTTGGGTAAAGATTGAGAATATTTACAAAGGTGATGGAAAGGTTCAACAAGCTAAGCTTCAAACTTTTAGAAGATATTTTAAGAGTTTGAAGATGGAAAAGGAAGAAAATATAGCAAGTTACCTTTACAGGTTGATCAAATAGTCAATTAGATTCAAGGTCTTGGAGAAAAGTTAGAAGAATCAATCATGGTACAAAAAGTTTTGAGATCTCTACCATTAAGATATGATGCAAAAATTTTAGAAATTGAAGAGATGAAAAATTTAACCAAGCTAAAGATGGATGAGCTACATGGTATTCTTAAAACATATGAGATGTAGATCGAATAAGAGAAACTCTCAAAGAGAGAAGCTAATTTCAAGACATCAAAGAAAGAGAAGGCTAAGATTAAAGAATAAAGTGACAGTTCTAGTAATGATGAAGATGACAATGGAACTCTATTAATTCACAATCCAAAAAAGGGCATAGGTAAATATCAAGGAAAATGACCTTTTAAATGTTTTAATTATGGAAAGATTGGATATTTTGTAGCTAAGTGCCTAGATAAGGGTAATGGGGACAATGAAGAAGGAAAGTATACATACAAGAAGAATTTCAAAGGAAAATTCAAGAAGGGATTTAAGAAGAAGAGTTTGTATTCTAAATATCCTAGCTCAGCCAATGATAGTGGAGTCAGTGATTTAGAAGAAGAAGAGATTCTATTCATGGCCATACATGAAGATGCCTTTACAAGAAAAAGTACAGATGATTAAGAAGAAGAATAAGATTAATTCAAAGTGAATATGGAAGGAGAACTCATTTGTACCTTAGAAGAGTTAAAAGCTCTTGAGAAGAAGAATCAAATATTGAAGCTCCAAATCAATAAGAATGAAAGGGAGTCAAAGGAAATAATTTAAGATCTACAAACACACTTTGAGGAAGCCAAGAAGAATGAAAATGATCTAATGACATAGTTTCAAAAAGTAAGTGAAGAATTTGAAAGGTATGTTATTAAAATTGCTTCTTTAAAATCTAATCTTAAGAAAATAAATAATGCAATCAATGATAGAGTAGCCAATGATTCAAAATTTGAGAATAACAATAATATGTTAAATAAGATATTATAAAGTTAGAGATCAATGCCAGATAGGATAGGTTTAGATTTAAAAAAGAGAAAGGAGAGGCCACTACTTTCATAGATAAGGTTAACATAGAAAAAGGAAAGAGCTATGTTGAATCTCTTACAAAAGAGAAAATAAAATGGGAAAAAGTTAAGAATAATGAGGATATCTCAAACAAAGAAGGTTGGAAGGAACAAAGCTATAAAAAGGCAATCAGGTCAAAGATACATAAACAGGTCCTATTTTTATGGTTATTATTTTTATCGTAATGGATATGGTCATAAGAAAATAGAATATAAAAAAAGGGCTAACAATTTCAAAAATAAGGAGAAGGAAACTCATGCAGAGTCAAGTAGAAGACACAACTCTTTTGCTCCTCTATCAGGCTTTAATGAAGAGGCCATAATATGTTACAAGTGAAATAACTTTGGACACATATCCTGGTACTATAGAAGCATGTTTGAGTCAGTCAAGAAGGACCAGAGTTTCAAGGATCTATTCATCAAGAAGAAAGTTTATACAAGTTCATGGCAAAAGAAACAACCTAAAAAATATATGTTGGTACAAATAGCTTTACATGTAAGTAATGAAGAAAATCCATGGTTCATTTATAGTGGATGTTTGAGGCACATTACAAGAGATAAGAGTAAGTTAATAAACTTAAATAAGATCAATGGTGGTATAGTGAAATTTAGAGATAATACTACTACCAAAACTAATAAAAAAGGTATACTGAGTTTAAATAATGGTTAAACTACAACTAAAAATGTTTTATATGTAGGTCTTAAGCATAGTCTCTTGAGTGTAAGTCAAATGTGTTATTAGGGGCATACAATAAATTTTTATGCATAAGGTTGTGAAATTAGGAGAAAAGATTTAGATATGTTGCTTTTAAATGCTCAAAGAATAGGAAATAATTTATATATGTTATTAGACATCAAATGTTAAAGATGTTGTTTGAGTAAGATTGAAGAAAGTTGGATATGGCATAGGAGAATAAGACACATAAATTTTGATAATGTTTTCAACATCAGCCAAAAGCAAGTATTCCAACATCTTCCAAAGATTACAAATCCATCCAACATGCTTTGTGAACCTTCTTAGCATGGGAAGCAGGCTAAAAGGTGGTTCAAAATATAAGAATACTTGACCACTCCGATGTTAGAGCTTGTTCACATTGATTTGTGTGGACCTATGAGAACTCAAGGTGAGAAATATTTCATGTTGATTGTTTATATTTTTTTACATATGACATGGGTAATGTTTTTTTTTTAAATTAGAAGATTTCAGACATTTTAAAGCATTTAAATTATTAGTTGAGAATGAAACTAGTTTTAAGATTGAGTTCCTAAGATCAGTTCAAGGAGGAAAATTCATGTTAGATCAGTTTATTGATTATTGTGAAGACCATAGAATAAAGAGACATTATTTAATAGCCAAAACTCCACAACAAAATGGATTAATTGAATGAAGAAATAAAAAAAATTAATAAATGATGAGGATAAATGAATCCAAGATACTAGATAAATATTGGAGAGAAGTAGTTCATATAATAGTGCATATCTAGAATAGAGCATTATTGAGAGTCAATAGTGACAAGACTCCTTATGAGATATGGAAAGATAAACTAGCTACAGTTGATTATTTCAAAGTTTTTGGTAGTAGATGCTTCATAAAGAGAACCAATAAAAAATTAGGTAAGTTTAAATCTAGATCAAATGAAGGTATATTTCTTGGTTATTCTTAAAAAATTAAAGCTTATAAATATTATGATAAAAGAACTAAGAAAATAGTTGAAAGTGTAAGTGTCAGGATAGAAGAAGATGGAACACAAAGTATCAATGATCCAGTAGACATTCCTAAAATCATTAAAGAGGAAAATTTTGAAGAATTAGATGAAGATGAGAAGAAGGATGAAAAGGACACCAAAACCTCATCCAAATATGTCTAGAGAAATCATAATGAAAGTGACATCATCAAGGATATAAATGAAGGAATGCACACCATAAGAATGATGGTAAGTGAATCTAAACAAGTTAGTTTTTCTTTGTTATCCACAATTTAGCGTCAATTTTTTTTATAATCTAGCCATGATAAGCATTGGGTTAAGGCAATGGATGAAGAATTGAACTAGATAGAAAATCATGATACTTGGAAATTAATTCCTAGACCAAAATATCATAATGTGATAGGAAGAAATTGGGTTTACAAAAATAAGTTGAATGAAAATGGAGAAGTGACCAAGAAAAAAGCAAGATTAGTATGTAAAGATATGGTCAAATTGAGGGAATAGATTTTGAAGAAAATTTTGTACCAGTAACAACGCTAGAGGATATTAGAATGTTTATTACATATGAAATGTTTAAAAATTTCAAAGTATTTTAGATGAATGTCAAGTCTTCTTTCCTAAATGGAATCTAGAAGAGGAGGTCTACATTGAGCAAACAGAGGGATTTATTCTCTCAAATGATATTAATCAAGTATGCAGATTGAACAAAGTACTGTATGGATTGAAATAAGCTCTTAGATCTTGGTATGCAAGACTTGATAAATGACTATAGGATCAAAGTTTCAAGAGAGGATTTAATGATAGTAATCTCTACATCAAAATATAAGGTGAGCATCAGTTGATTGTTGTGGTATATGTTGATGACATAATATTTGGAGGTAACATTGAAAAGATGACAAAAGAATTTTTTGACAATATACAAAAATAATTTGAGATGTCTATGCTTGGATAATTGTCATTTTTCTTCGGGTTGAATTTTTTTAGTAAAATAAAGGAATTTTCATATCTCAAAGTAAATATGCCAAATAAATGTTGAAAAAGTTTAGTTTTGAGGATTATGCACTAGTTGGTACACTAATGGGTATAGGGAACAAGGTAAGTAAGGATGAAGATTCACCCATTATAGATAAATCTTTGTATATATCTATGATTAGTAGTATTTTATATTTAATATCATCAAGGCTAGACATTATGCATGTAGTAGGCATGGTTACAAGATATCAAGCAGCCCAAAGGAGAGTCATGTTTTGTTGGTAAAAAGAATATTTAGATATATCAAGGGAACATTATATTATGAATTATCGTATCCCACAGGTAGAGATTTCACTTTGGTTACTTATAAAGATTCAGATTGGGTAGGTTACTTGGATGATAGAAAGAGTACAAGTGGAAGAGCTTTCTTCCTTAGTGATAGCTTAGTATCATGGCTAAGAAAAAATTAGAATTTAGTGTCACTTTCTATAGCTGAATCAGAATATATTTTAGTGGTATTGTGTTGTAATCAAATGCTTTGGATGAAGAAAAATTTGGAAGATATCAAGGTAAAATAAGATGAACCTATTTCTATTTTTTGTGATAACACAAGTGTTATTAATATTTCTAAGAATCCAGTGATGCATTCAAGAACAAAACATATTCCTATTAGATATCACTTCTTGAGAGAGAAATTTATAGATCAATACAATAAGATGGAATATATTAGTACTATAAAATATATTGTAGATATTATCATAAAGCCACTACCAAAAAAAATATTTGAATATCTATGGGAGAAGCTGGGAGTAATTTCTTTTACTTCCTACCATTGAAGATTAGCATCAATTGAGGGGGAGCTAAGTGTTATCTCTAGGATAGGCCCTCTACCATTGATGTCAAATGAGGAGAATAATAGAAATAGGTACAAAAATAGGTACAAGTGTAAAAATAGGTATAGGGAATAGGTGCAGGTTGCTACAATAAGGGGGAGTTACTATATTTTTTTCAAATGGTAGTATGTGTAGGTTGTCATGTGCAGTGCAAGTTTTAGGATGTGGAAGTTTCAATTTGAGGTTGCCATCAATGACAAAGGAGGATATTTTTGGAAATATTTTCATTGATTTCAAAAGTCTAGCATTGGTGATAAATGCCCCATAGCATTTAATGGTGTTTTTAATATTTATATCTTGGCTAATGTGTGTTAATATTTATTTAATATTAATGAATATATTTTTGGTTGCATAAAAGTCAAAAGAGGGCCCAAAGAGAAGTCAAAGAGTCACAAGATAAATAAAAAAAAGGAATGGGATGTATTTTATTATGAAGAGTCATCTTGATGAATTCCAAGAGTCACCAAGTGAAGAAAAAAGAGGGTATGGTGAATTTTTCCATGAAGAGTCACCTTAAGGAATTTGAAAGGTCATCAAGATAAAAACAAAAGAGGAAAGGATGCATTTGCTTATGAATGGTCACCATGTGACTTTTCAAATGCAAGGATACAAAGGGTCATACAATTTTGGTGCCATTTTCCATGAAGATTGAAGGGTCACAAAGGGTGGATGCCAAAGGTCATTTGGAAAGCTATAAATAAAGGCTTGAGAAGCTATTTTTAATGTGTAAGAGAGTGCATGATTTTTTAGTTTTATATAAGAAAAGAAGAGAGAAACTTAGGAGATATTGTAGATTTCTATCATTTTTTGAGTAAGTAACACTGAGAGATAGTTTTGTTTTATACACAAGAGGGGTTGGTGCTCACAAATAATTTATTTTTTGGTGCTTGGCAAAGGGCTTGGTGCTCTTGTAAGTTGGTGCTAACAAAATTTGTAATTTGAGTTAGTTCTCTTTGATATACTTGAGATTATTCTCTATGGTTTTTCCCATTTTGCATCTCCACATAAAAATATGGTATCTCTCTCTTTCTCTTGTGTGGTGCATATTACTTTCAATTTTATTGCATATCTTGAATGACTGGTTAATTGAAATTTGATTAAGATATTTATAAGATATATGATATACTAATTCACCCCCTCTTAGTATATCCCATGATTGATAGAACACCCATACAAGCATTGATTTGTAAAACCACTTCAATGATGTAACAAAACCATTTTAATTTTAACCCATACAGAGATGAATAAGTAATATATGACTGGTTAAGTTAATTGGAGGTATGTTTTCATTGATGTCAAAGGATGATATCATATGCATTGATGTCAAAAGGTAATGATAAAGTGGTGATGATGTGAAGGTGTGCAAGGTAGGATTAGATGAATATGAGTTAATTTAATCATTTTTTTAGGTTCATCATGTTGATAGTGTTATAAGTCAAGGAGAGACGACAAAGTGTGATTGGCATAGGCTTGGTAACCTTGTTTGGTGGCATAGGCTTGGTAGCCTAGTGTGTTGATCAGGTTGAGACTAGGGAGAACATAGAGGATATATGAGTATTTAATGAAGGTTTATTACTTGTTCTTGATGTGGTGAGATCTTTTGAAGTGGTTTTAAGTTGGTTGCTTGTTCACAGTTTGACTTGCAGTACTAGACCTAGTGTGCATAGTGACCTAGTGAGGTCCAATTGGTGAGTTAAACTGAGATTTAAAGATGTAATATCTATTTTAATCATGTATTTAAGTATGATAATTTTTTTCAAATATGTTTACCAATTTTTAGGTCTTGATGATGAATATAAATAAATATTTTACATTAGAAGGACACTTGTATATGTGGATTGAAGGTTTCCTAGCTCAAAAAGAAAGTTATAATGATCATTTGAATGTGTAGAGTTTGCATGGTGACCTAATAATTTTTGTAGAGGTGTAAAATTTAAATAATAATTATTTCCAATTGTTTTTTATTGGATTGAGGGATATAGATTTATGGACATTTGTTAAGAATGTAAACTAGTTAAAACACTCATAGAAAACCTTAGTGACCCGATTAGAGAAAGCTTATCAGATATGGCCTATAATGGATTGGTTTTCAAAAAATTAATATTTTAAGGTGTATATGACTCTTATAGGCACATCTAAGTGGTACTAGTGTGTTAGGGTAGTGAGCAAAAAGTATAAAAAAATTCTTGTTTTTGAAGTTTTTAGTGGTACAAGTAGAGTTGACTGAGTCAACAGATGAAATATATTGGAGGTTAAAGGTAAATAATTATTATTTATATATATGTAAATTTTTTTTAAAGTTTAATCTTTTTTTTCAGTTATTTTGATCATAAAATTTGGCAAGTCACTAAATCTACAAATAATGAAAATAGTGACAAAAAGCTAGTCAAAGTGAGAATCTATTTAGGGATGGTTTTGAGATGTTTAGGGATGATTCCAATGGATTGGGGTATTTTTTTATACCTATGAATTATGTTACCTTAATTTTAAATTAATTATGGTTCCATTACATAAGCAATAAAGTGATCTCAAGTTGATCAGTCTGTGTGAGTGAAAATTGTGAAGGTGTATGTTTCAATAATTGATCCAAGTGTTTCATATTTTAAACTATAAATATATGCTTTAGTGTTTTATGTTGATTTAAGGTTTTAAGGATATAATTAATAAATTTTTAGGTTAATTAAGTGACTCTATATTTTTTAGGAGTCATGTTCACCATGACTATAGTTTGAGTCAAAATAACTGCTATAAGAATGATAAGGGAATTGAAGTGTTTGATCTTCCTTGTTAAGAGTTATTAAATATAATTAATATCATAATGTGTTTTTAGACATAATTAATATAATAAATATTTATATAATCTATATAAAATATTTTAGGTGTTGAGATGAGGAAGCCAAGAGGACTTGTTTAGTTGTGTATGTACAGTGTGAGAGTAGTCTGATGAATCGGTCTATAAGACCAATGAATGATGATATAAAAATAATATTAACTATTTTATGTTGATATAAATACCTCATAGTAACAACTAATTAGTATTATATGTTATCAAAGTTCTCAAATTTATGTAAAGAGTCAAGATTCTTGACTAAACTTTGATTGTGTTTGACTAATCTGAGTGGTCCTATTATAGGTGTGGTTTGGTGGTGATTTTATTTATGTTATTGTTTAAAAATAACATAATTAGGTTTTTTAAGTCTTTAATAATATTTTTTAGTGGTTGGGTGATTCTTTTTGAGGTGATAAGACATATTTCTATCTCAATTTGTTAAGATAATTTTCTAGGTGGACTAGTTGCTCTGAGTAGTCTTTTAATAGAGATGTTCTTGGAGCTTATTGGCCTATGTTAGAGTGTCTAAAGAACATGGAGGTATTTTATAGGTCGTTTAGGTTCCATAAATATTATTTTTTTCATATAAATATGTGATAAAATTGATAGTATACTTTAAAAATCTATGACTATGTTTTATGTGTATGTTGTCTAAAGAGCGAGGAGACCAAAATGCTAGTTCAAGATGTGAGATAGTGTTCTAGGTGGCATGGACATTTTTTGGAGTGAGAAATGGTATATTAGTAATATTTTTTATCTTTTTTAATATTTTTTATAGGATTAATGTGGATCAAGTATTCCAAATTGTAATGTGTGGGTGAGTAAGCCTAATTGCTTTAAGTCTCACTCAGGTGCAATGGAGGATTTAGGATAATGAGGTAATGGCTGACCTATAAAGAGTGTGTTTCACCAATTTAACATGTATGGAGACATATTAAAAGTGTGTGAAGTATCTTTTTTAACCAATATGGGTTAGACCAAGAGGAGTGGTATAAATATATGGCCTAATTGGCCTATTTGTGCTTGTTGTTTGTGTGTGGATCCAAGTGAAGGTATATGTCATTGAGGACCATAAAAGAGTGAATAATATTAGACATTATTATCTAATCAATGTGATGAAAATAAATGCATGGGTCATTATACCTAATGATCCTATAAGAGGCTAGTTGAGTAAGTAAGCACTAGAGGCTATTTGAGAGAGATTGAAGGATAAAAAAGAAGTACAAGATAGAGAATTCAATCATTAGGAGTAGAATACATTAGATCATATGTGGAGATTTTCATATGTGTTTTTGTGTCAGATCAACATCTATGGTTTTGTATCCTCCTTGTAAGGTGAAACTTGTTAAAGGTCTAGTTGTTGTTGTAACTTAGCTAGATAGGTATAGTAACACCTTGTGGGATTTTAGTCTTAGTAAATAAGGGATGGTAGTTCCTTGATTGATTTAAGATGGTATAAATTAGATCTTGTTATTATAGGACAATATTCCATATTTTAGGGTTTAATTTGTTTTATCCCCCATGAGTTTTTCCCACATAGATGATGTGTTGATGTGATGTATGCTCTTTATGCATGCTTTGGATATATGTACTTTTATGTTTATGTTTCTAGATGAAGTTTAAGTATGAGGGAAAGGTTTTGGAATTCAATGTGAATTATTGTCTAATAATTCATCCCCCCTTATTAGTATGTAATTACAATAATTGTTATTATATCCACACCTTTGGTGGAAGCTTAATAACCTATAGGTGATCCTAAAGTATCTTGAGGTATGTTGAAGATAATATTCATCTTGTTTGTAAAGACAGATATGTTTGTGAAGATCAGAGATGAAGTCTACATAGAGGTATGCATGATGGCACAATAAAGTCAAATAATAAGGACTTTTTGGAAGCTAAATCCAAGATCAAACCCAAGTTTAATAATAGTGCTTATTTAATTTGGTCTCTTGATCAACTAACATGAAAGAAGAAATATAGGAAATGGTTTTATTAGTTACATAGAGTATGTGATCTAATTGAGGTCTATTTTAATCTTCATGAAGTATCAAAGGTATGTACATATTTTCATGTTTATAGTCTAAGTTGACAATATCTAATGGAATAGTTTTGTTTTTCACATGAAATCATGGATTGTTGATGTCTTGTTTGCATAGACAAAGAAGTCAAGAGGATGTTTTGTGAGTGTATGATAGTAGTACAGGTCTTAGAGATCATGGAGGATGATATTAGAAGTGATATAAGTTGTAAATAGTTCTTAGGGAACTTTTGGAAGTCAAAGTAATTCTTTAAGAGTAGTATTATGAAGATCTAGGTTTGACTTGTCTTCTTGACAGATATTCCTAGGCAAGCAGATTAATGACATCAACATTTGCACATATGGAGGATTGATAAGCAAATGGTCATATTGATTTGATAAAGTTTTTTCATAGTTCATATGTTTCAAATTTCAGGTCTTGATATGAATCTTATAAAAATTTATGATGGCTCAAATTTGGTCTTCCAGGGATATTTCTCTATTTTCATACTTAGCAAATTTTGTATGAAAATATGACCATTGGGATTTTAAAATTCAAGTTTGTGAAGAATACCAACTTACAAAGAATGGATTTTAGAATCCATAGATGAATTTATATCAAGGTAACATAAGAATAAAATTTGAATAGGACTCATTGTATAAGACCTCCAAGGTGAAAGAAAGTTTGACCATCTGTACAGATGTAATAAATGTAGGTCAAAGTTAAAGCTTATAGTTTGTATTTGAGATGATGAACCTAGTTTGAGTAAAAGAGGATTAGAGCATGACTAATGATATTATGTTGATGTTATAAATATTAGATGATGTTAATAGTTTCATGAATATCATTCACATGCTTTGTAGTTGCTCTAAATGTGTGTTCTTGTGTAAGAAAGTCAACTTGAAGATTGACTAGGCTTGAAGGTTCTTGTCCTTAGTAGACTAGTGTGACAAGGTAAGTTATTTTATGATCTCAAAAGATAAAATTAATTGGTGAAGATGGTCAAATATGTTACTAATGTCTTATAACACCTATATATGATCTCTATATGATCAATTTGTTGCTTAAAAGGAAGATATAGCTTAAAAGATGGAAGGCAATGAATGGAGGGTTTGATGTTTTACAAACCCTAAAGCAGTTGTTCTTGATATAATTGGCCTTATAATGACTTTTAATTATCAATGATCATTAGGTAAAGTTTTTTACAATGTTTAATCCATATATATACATGCTCATGATGCATTTTTCTTAGCTTAGATGGTGCCTTCGAAGATAAAGACAAAGCGGAGATATGAAAGTTGAAGATTGGTCTCTTAAGACCAATGACATTTTGGTATCGAGATGTTCATTTATTCTGAAGACCAAAGGTGAATAATAATGATGTCATCATGTTGAAATATCCCTAAAGATGTTCATAAAAATTTTTTAGGTGATCATTTTTGTAGCTTATCATGCTTCTTGCAGCTTGGAGGAGATTGTCATAAAGTACTTTTGAAGTTGTCATGTGATGTCCTGTTGATCTCATATAATCATAAGAAGCTTAGTTTCCATATGGTTTAAGACATGGAGGAACTCACAATATTTTTTAGATGATGTTTTCATATATAATTTCTAGATGCTAGTGATCTAAGTGAGGAAGATTATAGTTGTGCCTTTGAATGTTGTTTTGAGAAGATGTCTTGTTTCCTTGATATTAAAATGACCTCATAAGGTCTTGAAAGAACATGTTGGAATTTTATACTTTATTTGAAATGGTTTAATATTTAGAAAATGACAAGCTCTGAGTCATCATAACTAGGACTCTGATTTTATATATCAAATAATGAAGATTAGTATTGGTAGAGTTGCTTGATCATGAAGATGATCTGGTAAGATTATTACTATGTTTGGAAACATGTTGTCATGCTTAAAAGAGGGATTTTAGAGTTTTGATATAGTATATGAGGTCTTTTAAACCTTTTATTGATTGTGTGTTATCCAAGAGGGTATCTTGTAGAGGTAGGATCCTTGATCTCTTAAGGATCTTGAAAAGAAAGATACTTAAAGGCATAAGTTCTAAGCAAGGAGTGGATCCACATTAACTAGGTCTCCATGAGATCTATTTGTGTTTCAATGAGGATATTGACTATATGTGTGCAATTATTGAATATTTATCTGTAGACCTATAATAAACTTGTTGAAGATGACTCTTTCTATATGGAGCATAGAGTTATAAGGAGCTAAATCAGTTAGCTTGAATTTCTTGGTATAATTGTGCATGATGTGAGGAGGAACATTTGTGAATATGATTTAATCTTGACTGATATTTGGAGATTTTTTTTATAGTTGAGAATTCAAAAATGTTAATATTATGACTTGATCAAACTAAGTCATGAGTTTGACAATGTTTTAATTCTTCATGTATGGACTAAGGGGGAACTTTGCAAGAGGACAAGTCTTAGGATCAAAGGACTATGTTGGAAATATTGATAGGAGCATATGCCCACTTTCTCATTATTGGAAAAGGGGGAAAAGGAGAAGTATATTTTTCCATCAATGACAAAGGATATTATTGGAGGTATGTTTTCATTGATGTCAAAGGATGATATCATATGCATTGATGTAAAAAGGTAATGACAAAGTGGTGATGACATAACTATATACAAAGTAGGCTTGGATGCATATGAGCTAAGATAAGAATATTTTTAGTTTTCTCATGTTGTGTCTATAATTTTTATAGTGCAAGTCAAGGAGAGAAGACAAAGTGTGATTGGCATAGGCTTGGTAGCCTAGTGTGTTGAGCAAGTTGAGACTAGGAAGAACATGGATGGAAGATGAAGAGTATTAAATGAATGTTTATTACTTTTTATTTAGGTTGTGGGATATTTTTAATTGGTTTCAAGGTGGTTTCTTATTCAAGGTTTGACTTGCAATCCTAGACCTAATGTGTAAAGTGACCGAGTGAGGTCCAATTGGTGAGTCAAAGTGAGATTTAAAGATGGAATAGATATTTTAATAATTTATTTAGGTATTAAAATTTTTTTTAAAGGATTTAGACAATTTTTGGGTTCTAAGGATGAAGATAAAGCAAGATATTACATTGTAAGGACACTTGTACATGTAAATTGAAGGTTTCCTAGCTCAAGGAGAAAGTTCTAATGCTCATTAGAACATATAGAGTTTGAATGGTGACTTTATCACTTTGGGATAGGTGTAAAATTTAAATAATTATTATTTTCATATATATTTTTAGTGGATTTATGGATAAATATTTATGAACATTCATTAAGAATGTAAACTAGTCAAACCCCTCTTAGAAACCCTTATAATGACCCGATTGGATAAATATTGTTGGATATGGTCAAGAATGAATTTTTTGAAAAAGTTTTAATATTTTAATTTGTATAATATTCTTCTAGGAACCTCTATGGGGAAGTGGTGTGTCAGGGCAGTAAGTAGAAGGTATATAAAAAAACTTATTTACAAAGTTTATAGTGGTACAGACAGAGTTGGCTAAGTCAAAAAAATTAATATATTGGAATTTTAAGGTAAATAATTACTATTTATATCTATGTAATTGTTTTTTCAATTTTAATCTTTTATTTCAATCATTTTGAGCATAAAATTTGGCTAGTCACTAAATCTACAAATAGTGAAAACAGTGACAAAATGCTAGTCAGAGTGAGAATCTATTTAGGGATGGGTTACAGGTGTTTATGGATTAGTATAATAGATTGGATTATTTTTTTATAACTATTAATAATTTTAACTTAAGTTTAAATTAATTATTTTAACCTTACAGAAGCAAAAAAATTCTCTCAAGTTGATCAGTCTGTGTGATTGAAAATTGTGAAGGTATATGTTCTAGTAGTTGATCCATATGTTTCATATTTTACACTATACATCTATGATTTAGTGTTTTATTTTTATATAAGGTTTTATAAGGATCATATTAATATATTTTTAGGTCAAGGAAGTGACTCTACAGGTGTTAGGAATCATATTCACCATGACTATGTTTTGAGTCAAAATGACTACTATATGCATGTTGAGGGAAGTGAAATGTTTAAGTTTCCTTGATAAGATTTGTTTCATATAATGAATATATTGATGTGTTTTGAGACATAATTAATATATTAAATCTTTTTTTAATATATATAAACTATTTTAGGTGTTGATATGAGGAAGCCAAGAGGACTTGTCTAGTTGTGTATGTACAGTGTGAGAATAGTCTAAGGAATTGGTCTATAAGACCAATTGATGATTATAGAAAAAGAATAATAAATATTTGAGGTTGATTTAGAGACATAATAGGAACCATAAATTATTATTATATGTCATAAAAGTTCTCAAGTTTATGTAAAGAGTCAAAATCTCTTGACTAAACTTTGATTATATTTAACAAGTTTGAGTTGTCCTATTATGGGTGTGGTTTGGAGGTGGTTTGCCTTGTGTTATTATTTAAAAATAAAATAATGATATTGGTGAATTATTTAATCATATTTTTGATTATTTTGGTGATATTTTTTGTGGATATAAGACATATTTCTATCTCAATTTGTCAAGATAGTTTTATCGGTGCATTGGTTGCTCTAAGTAGTCTTTTAGCATAGATGTTCTTAAAGCTTATTGTCCTATGTTGTAGTTTATAAAACACATGGACGTATTTTATTTTCCATAAATATATTTTTTTATTATATTATTATGTTATAAAATTGATATTAAACTTCACAAATTTATGACTATGTTTTTTGTGTATGTTGTCTAAAGAGCAAGGAGACCAAATTGATAGGTTCAAGGTGTTAGATGGTGTTCTAGGTGGCATGTAAATTTGTTGGAGTGATAAAATTTATATTGCTAAAATATTTATTATGTTTTAAGAACTTTTATATGATTAATATAGACCAATGATTCCAAGTTGTAACATGTGGGTGAATAGGCCTAATTGTTTTAGGTCTCACTAAGGTCTAATGGAGGATTTGGGATATTGAGGTAATGGCCAACCTATGAAGAGTGTGTATAACCCATGTAACATGTGTGAAGACTTATTCAAAGTGTGTTAATCATATTGGTAGACAAATATGGGTTAGACCAAGAGGAGTGGTATAAGGACAAGGCCTAATTGGCCTATTTGTGCTTGTTGTGTGTGTCTGGCACCAAATGAAGGAGATAACCTTTGAAAGAAAAGGTATAGGTCATTGAGGACCATAAAAGAGTGAAGAAGATCAGAAATTTTTATCTAATCAAGGTGATGAAGTTGAATTCATAGGTCATTAGACCTAATGAGCCTAGAAGAGGCTAGTTGAACAAGTAAGCCCTAGAGGTTGTTTAAGAGAGATTGAAGGGTGAAGAAGTGTAGGCAAGAGAAGTCCATCATCAGGTGTATAAGAAATAAGATCATAGATAGATATGTTCATAGGAATTTTTGTTTAATATCAAAATAAAGGAGGTTTTAACCTCATTACAAGGTGAAACTTGCTAAAAGTCTAGTTGTTATTACATCTCAGCTAGACAGGTGTGGTATCACCTTATGGGATTGTAGTCTCACTAAATAAAGGATGGTAGTTCCTTGATTAGTTAAAACTGGTCTAAATTGGATCTTATTATTATAGTATTGTATTCCATATTATAAGGTTCATTGGGTTTTATTCCCCATGAGGGTTTCCTACATAGATGATGTGTTCATATGATGTATGCTCTTGATTCATGCTCTAGATATGTGTACTTTCATGTTTATTTTGCTAGATCAATTTGATGTATGATGGAATGGTTTTGAAATTTAATGTGCATTGTTGTATATTGATTCACCCTCCCTTATTAGTAATTACTTTCAACAAAGTTCTTAATGTTTATTAATAAAACATAGGACATTAATCTGCAAACTAATGTCAATAATTGAGAGGCCATGAGACCCCCTTCCTTTTCCCAAAATATTGGATCCTCACCTTCTATCTCCTATTTTTACAAACCACAAATTTTATTGGATATCCTTAACTACCTAAAATTTATATGGAAGAAAGGGGTCAATTTTTGACTTGTTTGACATTGAAACTCATGTATTCTTCCTTATAATTCCTAAACCAAGACCCTTCTACATATTTTTTACTTCCTTTGATCATGGTTATACTGTACAAATTTATACAAGTCTGAAAGCACTCACACCATGAAACTTTCATTGATTTTCTCATGTTTCAAACATTTAAATGCCATTAGAGGATGATAAGACATAAATATGAGTCAAACAACAATTTAAAACCTATGGTACTAGTCGAGAAGTTAAAATGCCACATTTCCCATGTGTGGGACCCATTTCAGTGAATGATAAATGTATTTGACTTCTAAAATGGACCCTTTATGCATATGAAACCATCCCAAAATGACTTTATGATTGAAATGAGACCTTATTAGAACCCTTATAATATAGTGAGATAGATAAACACCCCTTTCCCAAAGTTTTATGATGAAATTTGACTAATATGAGGTGTTTGAAGGGTTATTTGATGACTTGAATAGTTTATGAAGGATTAATACTAGTTTGAATGAGTATATCATATAAGACAACCTATGATATAGTTTATATTTCATGTTATGACCTAAAGAAGGTTTGGTCACTCCTATATCATTCTAACAAAGGTCTCTTCTTAATAAATGGCCCAAAACATGCTTAAACACTATGATAACTATAAACCTTAAACTCTTCAAATTACCTTAACCTTTGTTAAAGATCCTTACTTTTGTCAAACAAAGCTTAGAACATTATCTAGACCTCAAAAGCACTTGGAATCCCTAAATTAACTTAATAAACACCATGATCACTTAGTACATCATCTAGAGACCTCAAAATAAGATATGACATATGATGATCTCTACAAGTGATGTCTAATACATACTAAGAGTTTGAACAATGCTAAAAGGCTAAAAAATGACCAAAAACAACATCAAAATGAATGAAGATCACCATGTATATGTTTAAATGGGTTTCATGGGAAAGTTTTTGGTTATAAGGGTTGAAATTTGGCCTAGGTGGCCAAATTATCAACATCATTTGCAACTCACAGGGGTTGACTAGCCTATTGGTCAAGAGAACCCACTATTTCAAGCATGATAGTGACAAGACTCATACATGACTTGGATGACCATCCCCTTAAACTATCAATAAAATATAGTACCTTATAATACCCTCAAAGACTACAATAACAACCTCAATATGAAACACCACCTAAATAAATAATACCTAACACTTAAGAACCAACAACGTAGGATAACCAAGCAATAAAGGCTTACACACTAGATTTGTTCTAACACATTTATTGAAAATAAGGAAAGGATAGCCTACTAAAAACAACTAACCTGATCATGACTTCTTTTTCCTCTAGGATCAAATGGGAAGATATTTTTATCACTATAGCACCATGAGGCTAGATTACCATAAGATGACTAGAGTCCAATCAAGTATTTCTTATTGAATGAGGACTTCCACTTACATCTAGGTATGTTGGCATATTCATAGCCTCTTAGGAGATAAATTTGACATTCTTTCTCCATTATTAGGTACATGGGTTATCTATGTGAATCCAACACTTAGTCATAATCATTATAAACTTGCCTAATTTTCATAAATAGTCTATTTCTTTCTCACCCATAGGTTGTTCCTAATTTTCCATACTCACATGTAGTGATTCTCTTAACAACCCAGCTAGTATGCCTTGGTTTATGTCTTCATCATATTATATCTTAGTTGATAACTTTTAAAGACCTTCAACCTATTTTTAAATGTCTAATCATGGATTATAAATATCACCAAGGACATCATGATTTACATCTTGATCCTTATGATGCATACTAAAGGTCAATGTGTCTTCACTTATCTCAACTTTAGGCACTAGTGCAGAAAACACTTCAACCTTCCTTTCAGCATATTGAGTTTTTTCCTCTTGTGTATGACACTTGAAAACAACAATAGTTAAAGCATCCTTACTCTAGACCATAGGAGGTGTAAGTCTTAAAAGAGTCTCATGCTCATTAAAAATGTCTAAGTACTAATGCCAAATATCCTCATCATCTTGTTGACATTCCATGCCATCATGAACATGCTCTAATGTCTCATCAACTATTGGTACCTCATGTTCATTTAAAAACTCATCTTGGAAAAAAAATAATGGGTCATTTATGTTTAATAAAATTAAAATCTTCAACATCAACACATACCTTTTCATGAACATTCAAAGACTCTTGAAGGATATTTTATTGTCCTGCAGTTATTACAAGTTGAATAGGTGCTCCACTTTCACATTTCTCAAGACTACCATAATAAAGAGAAATGGCCATGTCATCAAGAATATCTTCAAGGTCATCTTATTCTTATCCAATGTGTATATATTCATTTTGAGGATCATCTTGTTTATCTTGATCTTCTTGAATTTCACCATCTCTTGGATCATGGAAGACTAATTCATGTTTCTCCTTACCAAGAGGTGTCCTAATAGTAATTTATTCTTCCATCCCACTTGTATCACATTCATCATCTATCACTACAGATAGATATTATTCACTTTTCTCCCAAAGGATAAGATCCTTTTCAAGGAGTGTAATGGAATATCCTTGAAAGGATTTTAAAAGAGAGGTCAGATATATTAGTGTCATGGATGCTTCATTTTTCTCACTTAGTTACTCATTGTTGACAACCTGTACCTCATCTTTCTTTTGCATATTGTCTTGAAAGGGCCTCCATGATGGGAATGATTTGGGATCTTAAGGATGGAGGGGTAGGATTTGAATGGTTTCTTATTTATCTTTATATCTAACACCTTGATGTAAACTTGACTCATCTTCCTTTCCCCATGACTACACTACTTATTTTCAAGTTGGAATTTTGACACTAAAAACATGTGTTGTAGTTTGAGGAATGAATGAATTTATCATATCTTAAGTTGCATTGCTCTTTTTACTTCCATTTATTGAGATAAGTATTCATTTTAAATTTAAATATTTCTATTTAGATGGGCCTTGTTAGCCATATTTAAACCACATACCAAGCATGTACCCAATGGTTAATGGTCTTAATGTAGAGAAAGAGGTGGAATTCATAATTGATCAAATGATTAAAATGGCTTAGACAAGCTCTATATGGAATGAGTATAATAGAGAGATCATGAAGTTTAAATTTTTTTTGAAATAATTTAAGTTCACTTAAAGTGTAATTTGTCAATTTCTAAGGATAGGTCCATAGCTACAGAGACATGATGTTTCAAAAATGCTTGGAAGTGTATGGGAGTGCATGGTATTCATATGGTCCACTCATTCCATCCAGAGCTTGTAAAAACTTTTGGCTTTAGTGGCATGAAAGTTGAGTGACCATTTTGATGATGTTAGATATAACACATGTGGATGAGTCAAGGAGATTTGGTCACATGGGTTTATTCACATTAGTCCTAAACTGACATGCACCAAGTTTTAGTTCATGCATTATAACACAACAAAAGATATTCATGGGAAAAGTTGGCTCCTAATGCAAAAGTTTCTAAGTTTCCATACTTAGAATTTTTAGACCAGACCATCGTCAAGGCATCATGACAGATCATATGGACCAATTGAATTAAACATTTTATAAAATCACTTAGAAAACTTGAAAAGGCAATGGATCAAAAGTGTTTTTTTCTTTTCAATGTTAGGTCCATTCTCTGCAAGTTTGGTGCCCCCATGATCTTTATGCTTCAAGTTAAAAAATTACAAATTTGGTCAAAAAATGTCATCAATATATGTAAATATCATTTTTAATACCCATAAAGTGACCATTTGGATCCAAAATCTCTAGAAATAACCTAAGAAAGAATGCATAGCTAAAAAGTGTCAAACACATAGGATCCTGAGCAAGTCAAATGGTCAGTGAATCCCAAGGACCAATGAGAAACTAATCTTAGGGAAGTGGGTCTAAAAGATCCATGGTATATGTTTAATCAGATATCAAAATATCATGGAGTGAAATAAAGATAAAAGGGTCAATAATCCAAGGTCATTTTGACAACCAATAGCAAGGGGATGAGCTATGATGTTTGACAAAAGTCGATAAAGTAAAGGGACCTAACTTGAAAAGTAAATTAAAGGGCCCAAACTCAAGATCAACTAAAGTCAAAAAAATTAAAGGAAAAGGATCTCAATGTAGAATCATATAAGACCTGACATTGAATAGAGTTCCATCCATATGTGAAACTATAGTAGAAACAATATCCTTAGATTTATTTTCACCTATATTATTTTTGGTCTAGGATCCATGACATAGAGCAGATATATGATTAATGAGAAGATCATCCCAAGTCATGTCCTGGATAAACTACCATTCATAATAAAAAAAACATGTCCTTGGAATTTTGAAGATATGACGATTTTTTCTTTATAAGGAAATCTATTAGAAGATCCAAAGTAGTAAGACTTGGGGATTTGGTAAGCAATTGGGGTATTTAATTCTAGTATGATTATGACTTACCATTTTTGGCAAACTCTTCTCTTTTAGTGTATCTTGTTAAACTAATGGAGTGATTCAGAGGCTATCTAGGTAAATCATAAATATCTTGATCATAATAACCTAATCTAATTAGACCAAAAGCCTAGTGAAACATCTCTTGAAGTTGATAGGTCATTGATTATCATGAACAATGTGTTCCCCCTTTTCTCTCTCCTCTCCCCCTTCTCTTATATTATCCCTTTCTTTCCATTTTGTAAAGGGTTCTTAGATTTTATAAAAAAAATATTTTTGGGAGATAGAGAACTCTTTAAGATACTAAAAATTATGTTAAGCTTGATTAGGCTTGACCTTATAAAGCATTTATAATAAATATCACTTGATGTAATATGAGAATTTTTTTTCCTATCTCTTGCCTTGGATCTGGTTTGGTGAGTTGTGCATGATGACATTATGTGAAGGAAAATATTCCTCATCCATTGTCCTTCTTTCTAAACTTATTTATGGGGTTTTTAATGTTATTTGTAGGTCTAGATTAGTGTTCTACTATGAACCTCTTCTATGAAATACTTATGAAATTAACTTGACCTTGAGGTTGTGTAAGCTAGTATTGTTCTCTACTAATCTAGTGTGGGTTCAAGCTTATGGGAGTTTCCCTCTTAATTTTCGTGTATCACCTAGTTAACTTTCTTAGGAGACCTTACCCCCTTTCTAACCCTTTTCCATATGAAGCATTAGTCTTAGCTTTAGTTTTAGGTGGGAATCAAAGAGGAATTTGGCCTACTCTAAAAGTTTAACCCCAACATAGGTGACCCATAACTTGGGGTCATCCCAATATTATAGCTCAATTGGAAAGACCCTAAATAACCCTATCTAATGGTATGAATTAAGTCTAAAATAGGCCTAAAAATCAAAAATATCCTCAAGATGGTCAAGAAGGGAAAGACCCTACAAGGTCTAATTTTAACCATGAAAATTTGCCCTCTCAACACACACTTCTTCCATCCTTTGCATAGTTTCTTGGATGGACTTCCAAGTAGGTAAGGATTGAGGAGCTTGTGGGGACTTAGAAGGTTTTGACACTCACTTAATTGGGTCCTTTGAGGAATTATGAGATGATCAAAAGAGGTCTCATATGGAATGGAGGAGGGCACATGAGGCTGATAAGTTTAGAATTGATTCCCCTCATGAACTACTAGCTTCTCTTCTATGGTTATAATTAGACCACCTACATCTAACATGACACTAGTTAGCCTTGACTGATTGCTCTTCATGATAGATTCTCATTCTCTCTTAAATTTTTTAAATGAGGTTTTCATACTCTTCATTAGGTAACTAGAGACCTCTTAGCCATAACTCTTTTGTGTACCAATCCCAACCATGTACTTATCATAACTCAAAAAAGTTTATTTAAGGATTGAAATGGACTAGTTTGGGACATTGTTATCCTAACTAAAAACATCATGATGTTTCTAATACTGATTAGGAAGATAGGTAGGCCACCAAAGAGGTGAATATGGCTCACAAAGAGGGTAGGGTGATATTCTTGGTAATAATGAGGATCATGGTGTTGGTAATAAGGAACATAGGGCTGGTATGGGTCATGATATTACTAATGATCTCATTATAGGGATGATAGGGGTCAATATAGGAAATATCTCCATATCCATCCATTAGACATTATAAGGCAAAATGAAAAATGAAGTGATCAATTAATAACAACTATTCTTACCCCCAAATAAAGACCTTATGATGCCTCCTAGCATGATATTTGACTACAAATATAACACTAAAGTTCTTGAATCTCTTTTATTTCATCCAAGTCTATAATTACATTCTCTAAATTAATTGAATCTTGGTCCCACCTCTAAGTTTGGGGTAATATGGGATTATCCCAAAGGCCATGAGTGACTTATGGCTAGGTTAGACTACTAGTTTATAGGTATAACTCCCCTAGTGCATCCATTAAGATTAAAATTACTAGACTTGTTGATTTGTTGGGGTGAAAAGGGAATATAAAAATGCATAAAATGAAACCTATACTATTGGAGGTGATGCACCAATATGATAATCCACTCTATTTGACCTCTAACAATAATGATAAATAGGACAAGGGATTGAACCATTATCTCAAAGAGATTATAAGCAATAATTTTTCACATAGAGGTTGTATTATATGGTTAAAAAAGGAGGGTAATGAATGGAATGTCTGATTCAAGGCAATTACTAGTCAAGATTCCACTCCAAGCTCAACCACCAATCACTCTAACACACTATGTGACCTGCATAGAACCATACACTCGTAACTAGGTGAAGCAAGGATATGAAAAGGGATATAAATCTACCAAATTTGAAAATAAAATAAACATAACACACTAAACTAGTATCAAAGAAGATAAAATAGTCCTTTTACTAGTTCAAGAGGTGACAAAGTACAAATTTGGGAAAAATCTCTTCATACCCAATAGAGGGATAGATCACAATGGCCTAAGAGCTTAGATTTATAGAACCATTAGAATATGAGAGAGGGAACTTGGCATGGAAGTGTGG
Organism: Torreya grandis; assembly: GCA_037957365.1. Classification (NCBI taxonomy): domain Eukaryota; kingdom Viridiplantae; phylum Streptophyta; class Pinopsida; order Cupressales; family Taxaceae; genus Torreya; species Torreya grandis. Next base: position 5,505,754 of record JARHVA010000161.1, on the reverse strand, counting down.
ATAAGGGATCATGAATGATCCTCACTCAATCAAATAATTAGTTACAACCAACATAACAGTCCCATCATCTCTCCATACACTACCTTAGGCCATTTGATGTTCTTCAATGAGATGTTTGAGTATTAGATGGAGTGGTGGAGGATGATTAATTTTTAATTAACCTCATCCAAGGCATGATATTTTTATTTTATCAACTAACTATTCCCATTTTATAACTACAAAAGTGAATGACACTCCAATTAGGCCTCCATGATGTATTATGTAGCCCACCATCAGATTTTACATGTTTACTAGGTTAAGAAACTACCCATTATATATGATGACCATGAAAATTTTATTTGATTGAATTTATTAAGTATTTACATGATTATTATTTAATTTAAATTACTCATATACCATCCCCTCTATGCCCAAAAGTATTTTCTTTTGTTGACCAAGTAGGCCTACTAGGTAACTAGGCCTAGTAATTTAGTGTCTATTATTTGGTTGGACATATGAATTGAAAAAAACCTCAAGAATAGGTGGATAAGAAATTTTTAGGTCTAAAAAAGTGTTAATACCATGATTTATAACTTCCAAGAATTACACACCTATAATTATACTTGGTTAGGTGACTAGGTCACCTCTTTTTAGCTTTTCTAGATTGGTCCTTTTGCTCAATCTCTTAGGGACATTTCCAGGTAGAATTTTGAATATTTTGTGGCCTTATAATCTATATTACACCTCATACTATATTACTCCATGATTTTTATCTATTAATGTAACTCTTCACCTTATTTTCTACTCAAAACCTTGAAAAAATGGAGTTTTTGATGATTTTGTACAATAGTCCATACAAACTAGTACCAGGGATGGGATTTTATGAGAGTTTAATATGACATCTACGTGTCTACTAGGCCATACCAATGAATTTGGATGAAAATTATCCAAGACCTTCTCTATCAAGTAATTATTAGGGTTTTAGGGAAGTTTTAGTAGCCTACCATCTTAATTATATTTTATAAAGTCTATGCCTCCAATACAAAAACTTTTTCCATGAGTATCTAGACCATAAACCCCTTAAAATATCATAAATAACTCCTAGTCCCATATAAATTATATATTCAAATGTGAGTAAAATTTTGTGGGCTTTGATTCTTTATAGTCATTCTAGGTAGGTTACAAAGATAGTGATTATTCATAGAGTTTGGATCCATAATTAAACTCTTTCCTTAATGAATATTAAGTGCATAGGGATCCCCAACTCCCTTAATATAATTACTTCTAAATATTCCTATCATGTGATAAATGAGTGTCTAAGTTGGTAGCTCGACATGGTTATTTAACATAGTTGAGCTCAAGAGGGTGTTAAGATCAAATTAGACTATTTATTTGTATTCCTATACCCCAAATACCTCCTTTAGGATCCACATCAACATCATACACCTTCTTATGACTTTAATATTCTTGGGGTTATTTATATCTTCCACTAAGGATAAGGCTAGGGTCTAAGGACCTAAGAGTGGTTTTAAGCCTTATAGGCTTAGACTAAGTTTTAAGAGTTGTAGGTGATTTGGTGACCTCAAAATAATCATATAACCATTATCTACTTAATTTATACCCTTTTGACTTATCTCTAGATGTCTAAACCATCACCTCTACCATTCTCTCTCATAAGGTCTGCCTTGAATGCCATTACCCACCTTGAGTTCTTGAACCAATTATATTAGTTAATTGAGTATCCTTTTCTCCCCTTAAAAATTATTATGTATTTTAAATACTTATGAAACATTCCTTCATGCCCTATTAACATATTTTGGATCATGTCTTTCCTTTAACCTTGCCCTCTGTAAACCCCTCATACCCTTATAGTTAGGCCTAGGGTTTATGAAGCCTTAATACTTGGTTTAGTGGATTACTTAATAAATTTTAGATTATAATCACCTTGGAAACCATTATTAATATTTATAACTTCCCCTCTTTACTATTTTATACCCCAAATAGCCACTAATCATGAAAAGGTCTTCAACTTTTAGGTACGGGCTTGTAGATACCAACTTAGGCCTATAGGGATCCTTTTGTCTATCTTAAAAGATCAAAGAATTAAATTTAGACTAAGGAACTTAAGAAAAAAAGTCATGTGACCTATTTATATCTTCTTAAATTTACCCTTATGTAGGTTTATTTATGCTTTTACTTTCTTATGTGACCCTGCATGTAGGTGACAGTCTTGTGCCTTAACCATGTGTAAGTGTGGGTTCATTGAATTTCTAGCACTTTAAAGTGATTTTGACCTTTAAAGACATATTTTTGTCATAATATCAGATTTTTTTTTCTTTTATAACTATTCCAACTTATTATCTTCTATACAGGGTTCAAAACATCTCTATTACCCTATTTGCCTACTTGTTTAGAATTAATAGGCCTAATTAGGTCATTAGGTTCTCTTCTAGCTCAAAAGACTAGGATAATTGAATATAATAGACTGAATAATTATAATTCAAGTTATGACCTCTAATTTCATCCATACTCCTCACATTCATGTAGTAGTTTTCAATTTTTAGGCATAAGCATGTATATGCTAATTTAGGCCTAATAGGCCTGATAGACTGTCAAGGATTCTCCTTTGCATTCAAAGAACCAAGGCACTCAATAAAGACATAGAAAATTTAAATAAAAGACAAAATATGTATTATATCCAATTTAATCCTATTCATAAATCATGTTTCCTATTCTCAACTTGCACTTCACCTACAATCAAGCTTATATATGCAACTTTGAGCTTGTTAACTATGAATGCCCATTTAAGAGGTGGATTTATTTTAATTGATGACCTATTTTTATCCTAAGTTGAATAATCATGTTTATAATAATATATTATTCATTTTCACCCTATTTAATTCCTTCTTATCATCACACCATCAATTCCTCTTTAAGTTTTGAAGTCATAGTCCTGTGTGTGCTCAAAGAGAGTCTTGACTAAGTTGTCATCTAGTTTGGGTTGATGTGTTGATCCTATATCAAAACTTATATCTATATCTTCAATTATGTTTCATATATCCTTATTAATCTCTTATAAGATCCTTAATACCTCAAGACCTCATACCAATAGTCCTTCCTTTGCTTAGTTTACATAATAGGCCACAACAGTCAGGATTATGAGGGCTTGCCTTTCTAGGGCTGAGGATGAGAGTGGTTTTGAGCATAAGGTAATGAGGATCATGAGATAATAATAAATAGCATGACTCAAAAAATTTATTCCTTCACTTGATTTATCATGACATGATGTCTCTCCACAACCATTACAAGCACTTTGTTTACATTTACAAGGAGATTACATAATGCATATGGTAATCACCTTAGAAATAAGATTTGAAGGAGTTTCCTAATTACTTGATGGATCAGATATGATTTTTGGGGAAGGAAGACTTGGATGGAATATAATAAACCATAACTAAACCTAATGACATCATTCACTTCTATTCGCATACTTTGCAGACTCTATAACATGAGGAAACATTATTTGCAACTTACACATATGACAACCTGAAGGTTTCCTTGATTTTAAGGGCTCACACATGTGAAATAATAGTAAGGGATGATAGATATGGAATTATATATACCATATAACATAATTACAAGCATTTATTTGTAAAATGACTTTAAGGATGCAGCAAAACCATTGTATTTTTTACCCTTGCCCAGATGAAAAAGGTAACTTTGACTAGTTAATTTCTTAATGTTTGTTCATAAAGCACAAGCCATGAATCTACAAACTAATTCCAAGAATGTATATTTAATGAGACCTCCTTAATTTGACCAAAATATTGGATCCTCACCTTCTCTCTTTTTTTGTATAAACCACAAACCTGATTGGCTCTCCTAAATTACCAAGAATCTTGATGGAAGAAAGGGGTCAGTTTTTGACTTGTTTGACCTTGAAACTCATGGATTATTACATATGAATGCTTAATATAAGTTTCATAAATTTTAATTGCACATTTTTATGAGATTAAAATATATCCTCATCCAAGTGGCATAATGGAAACACCTTTAGGCTTGTGGGTATCCCAAGAAATGAGGTGAACCTATAGATAAGGCTAGATCCCTTGATGTACCACTTAAGATTGAACCTATTATTAACTTTTGGGGGTGAAAAAAGAGAGATAAATAAAATAAAATATAAAATAATGAGGTGATACACCAAATAAATTTTATGACTTCCAATCAATTGCATTCTACACTTAAGACCAAAAAACAAACTAAAAATATACTCCTTCAATTTTCATCTTCTCACATCAATACTACATTGTGAGGTCATGGATGAATGTGAAAATATAGGAGGAATAGACAAGAGGAATTGAATGGAAATAATTAAAATAATAACTCACTAAAAAAAATTCATCCCCTTGAACAATTCACATTCCCTATAAGAAGTTTACCAACTGCAAACAAGGTGAAAGAATGAGACCACATGCTAGGAATCCATAGTATTCACTAAACAAGATTCAGCATTCAAGTTGAAAACACTTAATAATATTAATGAAGAGGTAAAAATTATTCATTTTATTTATAAAAATTTATACAAATGAGGAGGGATTTTCCATACTTAGGTGGAGCATCTAATATAATGCCAAAATGGCCAACTCTTACGGAGTTTGAGAGAGAGATAGAGAAGAAGAGAAGTCCAAGGGTCACAAAAGTAATTTTAAAGTTGAGAATAATATTTATAGATACATGGTAAGAGGATATTAATAAAAATTTTCAATTTCAAGAGCAAAAAATATCAATATAAGTCATCAAAGTTATGCAAAGTGGCCTAAAACTCCTTTTCTTGCACAGAAAATGGCCTTCATGATTAAGCCTTTTTAAGTGACTTGTAAATGATCAAGGGAAGGTCATATGATTAAAATATAATGTGGGGATATAATAAATTACTATCCAAGATTTTTTTTCATTATTTATCTTTTTAAATCACTTGGAAGAGAGACATCATCACCTGCACTCTAGGAAACCTCCTTCTCATGCATGTAACACACTTGGCCTTCAAATTGGATTCAATTGATCATTAAAAACCATGGGAGAGAGTGAGTTAAAATTTTAAATACAATAAATGGCCTTATAATCATAAAAAAATATTTTAAAAAATCCCACTTGAATTTTTCCATCTTCTTCACTAGCTTGTCTAATATGCTAGATTTAACTGGCTGAGTTGAAACACCTAGTTAGGGAACTTATAAGTTGTTTAATGGAATTAAATTAATATTATGAGTTATTATATGTGTAAATATTTATCCAAAACTTGGTTTCATCTCCTAACTCCTCCTATAGCCTATGCAACACATAAAACAATGGGAAAATCCTATTCCTACCCCCATCCATACAATTATGTACAACTCATCATGGTGTGAAGTATCTTGGGGGAGTAATTTAAAACCTCCAATCATAATTATAGAAAAAAATATTTCATTTTGGTATCTATTCAACTCTAGTTTCCAAGATTGGTCATTAGCAAGGGTTTAGTAAGGTTTTAGGCCAGTTCTAGGTCTTAAGGATTGTTCATAAAGTTGGGATGTTCAACTTGATAAAAAAATTACAAAAACATGGCCTATAAGACCCCTTATAACACCCCATAATTACTATATCTTCCATGTAGATCCTCATGAAAGATATAAGCATTGGAATTTTGTTTTTTGTGTTTGTTTTCATGTTTCATGTATGTCTGAGTTGATATTTGAGTCAATAATGGATTCCTTGATGTTTGTTTTACCTATAAAATATTAGACACCTCTGATAGTGATCCATAAACATTTTTAAAAACATTGGAGTGTTTTTTTCATGTTGTAAATGAAAATGACTGTTTGTTTGGGCCATAGGAATAGCCTTTCTTCCTAAGTTTGAATACAACCTTAAGTGCATAGATTAATATATATGGTTTAACATTCCCATTTTAATTTTACCATTATTTTTTTGATGTATTAAAACTTCACAAATACTCCTTGAGTTTTTCCTAGACTTTTAGTTTACCCTTTCATCACTATACTCCTATCTTTGTCAGTTTTGTGTGAGGGGGAGTACCCCCTGTCTGAGAAAAAATAGGGGGTAGTTCCCATATTATCTAAAGAAAATTGAATATTTTAGGGTATTTTAAAAAAAATTAGGACTCTCCACACAAAATTTTAGCCTTTGATCATATGATTAAACCCTCCAAAATTGAAAATTCCAAGACTAGTTTCTAGGCAGAAGACTATGTACAAGAAATGCCAAGGTGGATTGTGTTTGTTCACTTATAGACCTTAATTTTGAATCATTTTCATTTTAAAAATAATATAAATACACTTATATTCATTTTTAATATTCCTTATGTCAATTTACTATTTTAATTCTCCAAATATCCCTTACTATATTTGACTTCTTCAGACTATAAGTGTAAACCGTGACTATAGATTGAACCTATAAGTGTGTTTTATATGATATAAATTAGTATGGGTACTTCTAAACCTACATAAAATCATATTAAATAAATTTATGATTTATTTAACTTCATTATTCACTTTAATAAGTTCATATCTATTACCTTAAACCTTAGTCTACTCACTGTTTGCATCACAGTCACCTAGTTGACTATAGGTGTTATGTATAATTAGATTTCAAAGGAAGTGCATAATGCCTCCTATAAATATATATAAGTCATTTATATCATTTTTATTAACCTTTTATATGAAAACGTATCACCAAATGTATTCCTCTTTTGCTCACTACCTTACCAACATCCAGCTGACCAAGGCAACCATGTTCTCTAACTTGATTGTAGGTTTTATGGGTTTCAAATGGGTTGCTTATAGTATTTATATATTCAATTTAATTACCTCAGGTGAAAAAATTTATGTTTTCATTATCTTATTCCTTGAATTCTCCTTAAGCATCATCACAACTTCAAGGATTTCACTGTTTAACCCTACCTACTGTAGGTATCTATTTGAGCAACTTGTATGGATAGGGTATGTGTTAAGGGGTTACAGCATAGTGTAAAAAGATTATTTGACCTCAATTTAACATCACACAGCCTATACTCATCTTTTTCATCATATATATGCTCTTAAAAAAAAAAAAACTATGCCCTCTTACTTAGACTGAGCTACTTCTCCTCTCAAGACCCCTTCTTACTATAGATGAGTGCTTGGGCTATTGGGTATTGGTCATGATGGAATTAAATCACCAAAATATACATTTAGATGGTCATACATCATCTAATCAAGTTTGAGTTTCCCATTTCTCTCTTGTATTTTGAAACTACCAAACTAAATTTTCCTTGTAGGATTGTGAACCCCTACTTGTAGGTCTCTACTAGGTGCATATATTAACTTCAAGGAATTTGTTTATAATGTTTGGAGAACCTAAATTGACACATGAGATATATCTAATCATTTATATTTCCTCATTTCCACTTTTTATTTTCTAGGATACCACCAAATTCTTTGAATGGGTCACTTCTTGTAGGTGAACTTGTAAGAACTTGTATAGACTAAGAGTGGTCATATGAGAACATGACACCACCTCTCAACCTCTCTAGATGTTAATTTTGATCATGAATGTAATCTCCATATTCAAAATAATTTAATCATGATAACTTGGTCTAGTTTTCAACTTAATTTTATTAGAGGTCTCTTTTGACTCAAGCCTATAGAGAATACTAGTTTTAAGTATCTCCATTGGTAAGTTTAAGCCATCAAAACATCAGTCTCTATTGATAATATTTTATTCAAACTTGGAATAACTCTTTTTAATGATATAGGTTTAAAAATATGCTTATCTATGTGTTCCAACTCTCTATGGTATACATGTTAAAAGGCATACAAAAACCTATAGGACCTTTATTCTGCTCCCTTAGGGATTTGATCCCCCAAAACACAGTCTTAGACTCTTTGATCATGGTCTACAAATTGTTTAACAATTTATCCTCATAAGAATGGATTTTATGACTTATTTATCATGTTATTATCTCAATAAGGATTTCATTATTATCTTTTATAGCTATACCTCTCCGTCAATGAACCCTATAGGTAGACATTATCAGGTATGCAAATAGTAAATACAATTATGAACAATGCATAATAATTATATCCTCTCATGAATTATAAACTAATTAAACACTCCAAATTAATTATTCATGTTTACAATACTTGGAACATCTTCACCAAGATCCTCATACTTAACATGACATCAACAATGACCTTTATAGGTGACTATTGGTTGTGTGAGAATAATGGGTGTGAAAAGAGTAACAAGGATGGATGAAAGGTTATATGGATAATAAAAATATTTTTAAAATTTTTTAAGTGAATTAAATTCACTATTAAAATATTTAAACCATATCAAAAACATCATTTCTAATGTGAAAACCTCTTGATAGCATCTAGAAAGGAGTAGACAGGGTGTTTGATGATGGTTTGGTATAGTATACGAGCTTGCAAACCATGAGAATTGCCTTGGAGACTAAATATGAAAAGTTAATATGGAATAAATAAAACTTTTAAAAAAATGTAATGAACTTAACACAACCTTTTGAATCCATAGAGAAGCATAGAGTTCTTAAAAATGGTGAAAACTGCCCATTATACCCAGAAAAGACTAGTGTAGAAATTTGAGGTTATTTTATCATAGAAACATCTCAAAACATGAAAAAAATAATGGTAAATGTAATTATACATATCCAAAATCCTATGGATAAAATATGAGCAATTGGTTTGTATGGAATCACTCAAACCAAAGTAAAACCTGAAGCGTGCATAGAATGACAAGCATATTTGCATAGTCCACTTCAAATATATGGTTAATGAAGAAAAATTAAAAATTTATTATATTTATTTTAAGGTATCATATTTTAAAATATTCCCCCACGATAATTTTTCTTGAAACCCCTTATGTTGACTGTATCGATCAAAAACCTATAAGTCATTTTAGTTTGTTAAGAAGAAAAAGAAGGGAGTTGAATAGTTTTGGCCTCAAAATGAAATTTAAAAAGAAAAAAAAAATGTATAAGTGAGTTTTAGGAACATTAATATATACTTCCTAATCATTTACCATGTGGCACACTTCCTAAAGAGGTCGTACTAGTGCCAAACTCACTCTTTTCTTCAAGAAAACTACCCTTTTCTAAGTAGCCTAATTTTTTTTTCATTAGTGATAGTTAATAAAAACTTATTAAGACACATTTAACATGACACAACTCTTTGACACTTTCACATTTACTAATACACCCATACAAAGCATTAAATGCACTATTTTGACCCTTAAAATGACTTAAAATGATAAATGGACCTACAAAATAAATGATCAAAGATAGTAAAACATTAATTGACATAAAATTACCTATATTTCACCTTATTACATGATATTATACCCCTTTATATATCTAAAAATTCAAGGTTTTTACTAAGGGTGCCCTAATTTGACCTACAAGTCAAATTTGGTCAGCAAATTGGTGACTCATAGGGTTAGTATGCCTACTATAATAACTAGACCAATAGCCTTATCAGTCCATTGGGATTAGGAGTCATCTAAGGACTGATTAAAAAAATGGAAACTTTGACCATATACCACAAACCTTTGATTAATATAAGACACTATAACTACCTCAACCCATAAAAGAAAAGGATACACACAACAAAGAAAGCAAACACACAAGACACATACATATGCATAAGCACTTAGGGGAATTAGGAAACAACCTATTATTCACAAATAACAACTAAACATACCTACTTTCTATGATCAAAAGGAAAACTTCTTGAATAATCTTCATGGTGAGATGAAACATAGTGCCTAGTATGCTTCTCTTTAGATTGAGTGCTTTATGGACCAGACCTCTTCCTTGGCATTTAATTTGATCTAATCTCAAGTAGGGAATCCTTAAATAGGTATCTATTGTAGATATATTCCTCTTGAACATGTTATTACACTTCATACTTTTTCCCACTCTTCATCTCATGGTCAACTTGTATCTATTTAGTGGACATGGATTCAAGAGGAGTAGTTTCATGTTCCTTAGAAGATTGAGGCCATTAAGATCTTATTCCATCCTTCAAGAGCTGATGTGTTTCTCCCAAATGGTTGAGAGGATGTTATACCATATTTATGACTTAAAACATGTCATCATTAAATGCATATACTTCTTGAAAGGATAGATTTGAAATAATGCTTTTATTTAGCATACTTATTTGTGTACCAATGTTGCCTTCTCCATCTTTAACCAACTCATAGCCTCATTGAAGAGAAGTATAACCTGCCCCAATTACTTTTAAAAATGTATCTAAATATTTATTAATAACTTTTCCATGCTCCTCCATGGTATCTTTCAAAGTGAGAAAAGAATCAATGATCATTTCTTCCTCATTGGAAAAAAGAAGACATCCTTCCTCATCAAATATGGAGGCAAAAGCTTGTGAATTGTCCTTTTGTTCACCAAAGGTATTCTCTATGGTGATCTATTCCACCTTAAAAACTCATGAGGTATTCTTTATCAAACATTAATTGAGCATGTTCCTCTTCATTTGCCTCTCTCAATATAGGTTCTTCAACACAAAGAAAACAGTCTTCATCATCAACCAAGAAAAGAAATTCAACACAAGGACTTACCTTCTCTTCATCACTTAAGACCTCTTTAGGGATTTAAAAATTAACTTAAAATATAATAATATTATCTATTTTTTCAAGGGCTACAAGATCTTCAACCTCCTTCATGGTGACGCCAAGACTAGGCATCTTGAAATCATGTGATCTAACCCAATGAGGTTGACAAGGAGGTAGGTTTTATTCAAGCAAGAGTTATCTTTCCTTATCAACCATTTGATCCTCCTTTGGTTCCCACACCACATGTCCATCAAGGAAAAGGGTGATGGTGTAAGGACAAGATGAACTAGTTGGTAGAGGTGAAATATAGAACTCAAATTTAGATTGAGAATATATGGTAAGAGACTCTTTAGGAATCTCTTGAGCAAGGGGAGATGGGGTGTGTTTAGGCATAGGATATTATTTTGGGTATAAACCTTCAATCTCACCTTGAATTAACAATCTCATGTTTTCTTCTAATTCCTCTATTTACTTGGCTAGGTTCTCTTTGAAAATCTTCTCTTGAAGTTGATAGGAATCATCATGGGGATAAAGATTGTATTAAGGCTACCATGGAATAGAATAATATTGTTAAGGAAGAGTGAGAGGGAATTTCAAAGGATAAAATCCATTTTCCACTTCACACTCTTATAAAATGCTTATATCTTCCTTATTACCCCATGACCCTACTATCTTGATCCGACTTAGGATGTTAGGATTATATGTCTTCTAAATTTCACACTCTTGGTCAAGACTTTTCTCCTCCTTCTTTTCCCATGATTCCACTATTTTGTTCAAACTCATGACATTGGGATTATGAGTATTTTTTTGAGGTGGTGGGGATATAATGTGAGAGTTAAATGATGGTTTGAAATCCACTTCCTTGGCTGCCAACATGGACTACTGTAAATGCATATTAACCAAATCAATTTGCCTATCAAGGTTTTCTTCAAACACAAGGTTATTCTTCTCAACTTCTCCCTCTAATTGATTTGAAAAAGGATAGCCTTGATAAGGTTGATTGGGTTCATGATTTGGAACCATGTAGAGCTGATAACAACATCATAAAAGTGGAAATGAATGTTGATAGGTTTGGTGAGGCTACCTTTCATGAACTTCTAGTCTATCCTTGAAGGAAGAGACTAAACCACTCACGTGAAGCATCTCACTTGTGAGCCTTTGCCAATTGGCTCTCTCAATAGGTTCCCACTCTTTATTGACTAACTCTAATGCATTTCTAAATTGATGGATGGAATTATTAGGAATCCATTGACCACATCCCCTTTGAGTATCAAGCTCCAACATGTACATTTTATAACCCAAAAGTGCTTGTTTGAAGGTGGAAATCAGTTGATTAGAGAAAGCATTAGGTTGACTATAAACAACACATTGAGAAGGATAGTTATAGGACTAATACAACTCATGATAAGGATGAATATTATCATATTGGGACTGATAATGATCATAACAAGGTTGACCATAAAATTGTTCATATTGAGAGGGAATGAGATAAGATGGATATGTTTCACCAACTTATAGAGAACAAAACTCAAATCCAAGGTCAGCCATGAATCTTCATTAGGAATTAGGAACACAAGAAAATGTTATCAACAATATTAAAATGGAATACATAGGCTGCTTAACCAGCTTATGTATCTTCAAAGTCACCATTTATGCTTGAAAAGATGCCTCAAAAAGCTAATGTGTTAAAGGACTCTACCAAAAAACCTCCAACTCTTGGTATAAGAGTCCCACCAAGCATGCCAAAAAAAAATTCACTTGGATTTTCACCCTTTGAGGAGATTAAAATCTCTCCTCGTACAAGTGGCATAATGGAACCACCTCTAGGCTTGTGGGTATCCCAAGGAATGAGGTGAACCTATAGATAGGGTTAGATGCCTTGATGTACCACTTAGGATTAAACCTATTATTAACTTTTAGGGGTGAAAAGAGAGAGATAACTAAAAGAAAATATAAAATAATGAGGTGATACACCAAATAAATTTTATGACTTCCAACCAATTTCATTCTACACTTAAGACCAAGGAACAAACTAAAAATTCACTCCTTCAATCTTCATCTTCTCACATCAATACTACATTGTGAGTTCATGGATGAATGTGCAAATCTAGGAGGACTAGATAAGAGGAATTAAATGGAACTAATGAAAATAATAACTCACTCAAAATTTCACATCCCCTTGAACACTTCACATGCCCTACAAGAATAAGTTTTCCAACTATAAACAAAGTAAAGGAATGAGACCATGTGTAGACACTAAAATTGTGTCGACTCCCCTTAGTCCCTTACACATCTTACTAATTTAAAATAAACAACTTATTTTATATTATGACATCACCTCGACAACTCACCTAGGACACCTCGCCTTGGACACCTCACCCTAAGACCATTTCCTACCCTATGACTAAGTCCTTCATATCATAACCACCTAAGACCTATTCTCATTCCTTTCCAACCACCTAACTAACTCTCATGCCTAATAACCCTATCTTTTGACCGTTCTCCAATGGAAAATGCACATGGTGGATGGAAAATAGGTGAAAGGCTAAAAATAGACCTTTTACCCATTCTCTTATAGCTGACGTCAGTCAAATGTCAGCTGACACCGGTGAGATCACCAACATCAGTTTCTTAAACCAAGTTCTAACCTTGAGTTGATCCCAAAATCTAATCTCTCTCTCTCTCTGTGGCTCTCTCCCTTAGACTCTTGGATGTGGATGCACACACTCTAAGACCAACCATTAGACTTCAAATTTTGCTCTCCAGGCTATAAAAACTCTATAGAATCACTCTAGACATTGGATTGGAAACATTGCATGAGATCTTTGACATCAGCCACAACTAGAGCTAAGTATTCTTCTATCTCATTTCATAATTTAGAATACATTAGTAATTAGTTTCTATTTTCTATTTCTAAATACTATCAACCCGACCCGACTTTCTTCTTGGAGAGGCTGAAAAGCCTTCCCCTTATCCTTACTCTCTTCTCATACCTATCCCCTATCTTTGCCTTGTCTCAGACCCTATTCACTTCCTTGCAACTCTCCACAAACCTTAAATCTCCCAAACTCCTTCCAGATTCCTCTATCGACCATAGACATAACCCTGATCCCATCCAAGGCCCATTGCCCCTACCGACATTGGCAATATAACCAATGTTGGCGTATTTACCAACTGACATTGGTAGGACTACCGATGTCGGTGACTGTGGCAGATTGGTTATAGAGAACAGGTATGCATTGTCTACTTTCTCTTTCTTAGTCTTTGACCATTTCTCTTTATACAACACTCTTTTTTTCAAATAGTGGACTGTCATCCCTCATAGAGCTTTATGCTTCCGAGACTGAGCATGTGTTTGGCAGTCTACCATATCTTTGTCTAACATTTTATTTGTTTCAATCTTATTCTTATCTACAGGTGTCTTCCTCCATAGTCAAAGAGGAGTTCCTACAATGTCTGGATATGGTGCGCAACTTAATCCAAGTAACGTACAAACCCCCTGACCCTTTATCTTTAGTTTCTTCTTCTTCTGAATGTAAAAAAGCAAAAAAATGTAGAGAAACATTCTGGCACGCCCGATGGGACCCTAGAGTTTTCCTTGGGTTCATTCTTCTAAAAATCAAACTTTCATATAGTTGCATTAGGGAAATTTTCTCTTATTGCATCTCTCTTCTATCTCTTTATTTTGAAAAGAAACCATTAGCACAAGTTAAAAAGAACGTCTTTCTTTTTCTTCTTATCACTTCTTTCCTGCATCTTAGAGTAGTGAAAATTCATACTCTTAACCTTTTCCCCACTTGTTTGCATCTGAACAAAACATTTTAATTTGGGTTAAAAAATAATTGCATTTCATTCCTTCTTGAATGCATATTTAGCTCATTTAGTAATTAATAGCATTATGAATAAATCATAGTGCACATATGTTACACAACTAGACCACATTCATAATCAAACATCTAAACATACCTAAGATAAGGCCCGACTAAGATTTCATCACCTAGCAGATACCTTACCCTTCCTAGCGATCCTACTTGGACTTCACTACCAAGGGGAGGACCCACTTTATTCTCTGGCAGAGTATAAACTATAGGCAAAGTATATATTGGCTAAGCGACCTAGCTTGGCTCTAGGTTCATGAAGTGAGGGGGGCAAGCCCCTAGCACCAGGCCACATACAGAACCTAACACAAATTTTTGAGCTCCAAAACATAACCCGAAACCAACCATAGACTTTCTCTTTAGGACCTGTTCTAAAAGACCAATTCTCAAACATATTTTTCTAAGACATAAGCCACCATGACTCTAAAATTTATTCTTAGGAATTTAATGTTTAGAGTTTGCTTGCCATCATCTTTTTTATTTTTTTATTCTTATCTAGTTTTTTGAGTTGGTAAGGTCGCATTATTCTGAAACAACTCAGAATTTTCTTTTCTTCCAAAAACTTTTAGTTTTTTGAGTTTCTGGAAATACACAAAAACTGACATCAATTTTTTCACCAATGTTAGCAAGTCATCTTCACCGACATCGATTATTTGACCAACATCGGCAACTATCATCACCGACATTAGTTTTTCCACTGACGTTGGTCACTATCAACAAAAATCTTTCCAAAACAACAAGTTTAAAACCTAACTTTTTTGCTATTAAACACTCATTCTAGTTTTCTAAAACTGAAATACACAATTTTTGGAACCTGAACTCCTTTTGTCTTGAATGGTTTTGACATGTAGTCAAGCTAAATCTCTTGTTGACCACACAATGCATCAACCACTTCCACCTTCACCCTTTATAACAAGTCCTCTAATGGAATATACTTCAAATACTGAGCGTACTCCTATCCAGCCAACCACAAATCAACCTCCTATTGTTCGTATAGGGGATCAAGACTTTGAGAGATTCCTTGACCTCAACATCAAGCCTCTCCAACACTATCTCGCAAGAAGCCAAATGCGAGATTTTTTAGGTAACCCCATTTATGGGATGCCAACTTCCTTAGTTGAAACATCAATAATATCAGTAGCCTCGGTTACTCAACCCATGGTCACTCATGTTATTGCCTCGACTAGTAACCCAACCATAGCCAACGTTCAAGATTTAGCCTCTCCTTCTATTTCTGGACCTACATCCATTGGGGTTTCTGTACCCCCTCAACCACAAATAATGTAAACAAGTTCAACACCTTTTCAAAACTTGCTTGTTTCTATCCCACCCACTCTTGCCACCATCAATACAAGAGTGACTACCTATCCTCTAACTAGTATTGCCACCACTCAACCTCTTTTGGCAGCATCTAGTCAAGTTGTGCCCTTTAACTTCATGGCACAACCTCCATTGGCCTCAACATCAATCCCTATGATGAACTACCAATATGTTGCATCTACACAAATGTAACCAAGTACATCATACGCCCCTCCCAATGCCTTCCAAGTACCTTACAACTTGGGGGGTGCCCCACCTACCAATCCATCCACCGATCTAATAAAGATGCTAATGGACAAGATGTCCAACCTTGAGACATCCATTTCCAGTTCAAGAAATGTTCTTTCATATGAACAAATATGTAATGAACCTATTCATCCTTCGGTCCCTATTCAACCATATCCTAGCTAGTGGGAACTCCCAAAATTTACTCACTTTTAGAGTAAAGAGGACCCACAACAACATCTATGAGCGTTTAGACACGCTTGCTACCTCATAGCATACAATGATGCGTTATTACTTCACACATTTCCCATGTCACTTTTTGGTGCTACCCTTGATTGGTATAGTTCTATTACCAGTCATTCTCTTTTTACCTTCACTTAACTAACTCAACTATTCCTTGACCATTTCTCAATTAACATCACCAAGAAGGTCTCCATCACAGACCTATATTCTATTAAACAATTCAACGACGAGTCAATAGTTGACTTTGTTGCCTGTTGGAGAGGTTTGATCAACCAACTCTCCTTTTCATTACCTCAACCTGAGCTCATAGAGCTCTTTTCAAGAGCATGTGCCAAGCACATCTCATCCACTTTGTGGGTTCAAACTTTCTGCACATTTGATGAAGCTTTCACTATGGCCCGAAAGCTTGAACTCTGTGCAGTCGAGGAAGACAAGGTCAAATTGCGTAGTACAAATGCCAACACAAAATCCAATGACCCTTCTTCCAAATCTTCCTCTTCCCATTTCAAGTATAAGGGATCAACAAACATTGTGGTCCTTAGGTCATCATCTTCGACTACAACTAACCAATCTGACCCCTCCACATCACAAAGCATCACAAGACAATTCCAACAATGGTATATACAATATCAATACACTCCAATAGGAGAATCATACACTTTCATGTTGGATAAACTAGTCAAACAGGGAGTCCTCAACCTTCCTCAAATCCAACCACCTCAATTTGACCCCTCAAAAGCCATCCCTACATGGTATATGGAAAATGACTTTTGTAACTATCATCGTGTCAAAGGTCATGACACAGACAATTGTAAAACCTTCAAAAACGTTATTCAAGACATGTTAGATAAGGGGGACCTTGTTTTGGATCACCCAAATGCACCGGCTAACCAAAACATAGATATTTTTAGGCAACCATTCCCTAACCATCCCCCTAGTTAGAATAACATTTAGGCCATGGCTGATGACCCCCAAGAGCACAATATATGCACAGTCAACACGCTCTCCCCTTTCATTCCTAACCAGCCTCTCCCACAGTCTAAAGAGGTTAGCCAACCTATTTCTCCACCATGAGTAGAAGAGCCTATTCTACCCATATCACCCTCACGACATCAAACACATCCTCCACACATACTTCTACCTCGTGAGGAACCCATATTACCTGTTCCTCTTGCCCTGATCTTCCCTCTTCTTCTACCATTGGAAGAAGTTACCATTCATACCCCATGCCCTCATGTAGAAGGGACCATAATCCCTCTACTTCACCCTTTAAAGGAGCCTTCTTCTCTTATTTGTCCACCATAGGTAGAAGCACCTTCTTCTCCTATTTGTCCACCATAGGTAGAAGAACCTTCTTCTCCTATTTGTCCACCACAGGTAGAAGAGCCTTCTTTTCCTATTTGTCCTCCACAGATGGAGGATAATCTTCCATCCAACCCCCTTTCACACAAAGGAGAGTCTACTTTGACCTCTCCCATATTGGAGGATACTTCGATGGCACCAACATCAATGGCCTCACCCTCATCCTTCTTATCATCAATGGGGGATCATACTTTCCCCACTACTAGACCACACATCAAAGACATGATCATCCCTACGCTTTATCCAATTGAAGAGACAAACTCCCCAGTCCCTTCTCCACCAAGAGAAGAACTTGCCACATCACCCACTTCGGCCAAGGAAGATCCAGTGATGGTTCTCTCTCACCTTTTACCCATGATTATTGCGTCCAACATGCTTCTGCTCTCACAATCGACCAAATCCTCCAAAGGATCGATTGTAAAAACCTCATAGGCATCCACCATGTCAAAATAGATTAAATCTATTGGTGTTCACCCTATATCAAACCTCACTCACCCACAAGTGAAGGTAGATTTAAACCTCACCCCACACAATAGTGGTCCTTACACCAAACTAAAGAAGGCTACTAAACCACGTTGGAGAACTCCTCCCCCACCTTCACCATTACCCTCTATTTTGGGTCCACATCCATCTACCTTAAAAGGAGCGCTCCCTACTCCAACACCTTACAAAAACAAATCACCTCCATTAGTCCCTCTACCCATCAAACATATATTTCCTCTAAAAAATTCATCACCTCCCACCAAGAAAGTGCCATCTACGTGAGTGGCCACACCGCCACCCAAAAAGATGGTATGAAAAACTCCTCTTACAACTCTTAAATAGAAGTTGTCAACCTCTATTGCAACAACAAGCATAGACCCATTAGTGGGTTTATATGTTTTATTGCTACACCAATTGTTGTAGTCTTCTAGCATCACTCCACTCATTAAACCATTCCAACCCCTCGAATCAAAACCATCTTGATTCGATGACACTAAAATCTATGCATATCATCACACACCTGGGCATGATACTGAGCATTGTTGCGCTCTTAAAGTTGTCATCCATCAACACTTGAAAAAGGACACCCTTTTCATCAAGGATCCTCTTGACCACCCTTTCAACAAACTACTAACATCATCCCATGCCTCCCAAACCTCCTTACCTTCACACTCATCAACTCTCAAATTAAAACCATCTTGGTTTGATGACACTAAATTTTGTGCATATCATCACACACCTAGACATGACACTGAGTGTTGCTACACTCTTAAATTTGTCATTCATCAACACTTGAAAAAAGACACCCCTATCATCAAGGATCCTCTTGACCACCCCTTCAACAAATCATCAACACCATCCCCTATCTCTCAAACATCCTCACCTACATCAGGATCCTATCATGAGACTATGGTCCCTCTACCACCTGCTCCCCCTTTGTTTGAAATCAACACCATCAATGTGGCCACCAGGTCCCAAACATCAAAGGATAAAGGAAAAGAGTGGGTTTCTATTCCTTGGACATATCCATTCACCAAACCTTCTCAACCACCAAAACCCAAGATTTCAATCTTGGGTACATCCTAACTAACATCTTTGAAACCAATTCGTGACTCCATGGTGAAACAACGTCACCAAACCCCTATGAAGATGTCTTTGCATGACCTAATTCAAAGATCTCCACAACATCATCACACCTTGATTAAAGCCTTACAGGCAGTGGAGGTCCAACCTAAAGACCCTTGACCACTGGCTGCTTTATCAAATCATTACCAACCGTTGCCTCCATCACCTTCAGTGATTCTGAAATTCCAAACTATAACCTAGAAGATCAAGATCTCGCCTTCTCAAACTAAGCCTGTCAGGAAAAAGCTTCATAGGATGCATCCTCACATCGCACTCCTTGTCAAAGAGGAGCTTCAATGTCTTCTCTATGTTTCATCTATCCAACTCATTCATTATCCGTAATGGGTGTCAAACATTATCCCTATCACAACAACAACTGGGGGAATTTGGCTTTGTACTAACTATCACGACCTCAACTAAGCATCGACCAACTTCTTAACCTACTTCACATCCAACATCAACCAAACCATGCCTATAACAAAAGTCTAAGAGAGTGAGATTTCAAAATTGGAGATCTCGTCCTTAAAGAAAACCAACATGTGACCAATATGGAAAGAAGTACATGAGGCAAAGTTTGCTCCTAATTAGCTCAGACCTTATATAATAACAAGTATGGATCAGGTATTTATTGTCTATCTTCTCTCAAAGGCCAGCCAGAACCTGAGCCCCTTAATGCCTTACATCTGTGACCATTCTATTGATTAATCAAGTAATCATTAATTTGATGTTTAACTTGAGCTCGTCCCTTGAGTAACCCCCATCATTTCCATTCCTATTCCTTTTAACCCTTTTTTCCCGACAAACATTAGTCAACCCTTTTGTCAAGCATGAATTCTTTGTCCTAATAAAAATGAAACCCTTAAACTTTTATAGTCTTGTCCATGATGAAAAGTTTAGTCCAACAATAAAACATAAAATTGGGATGCCTATTAAAAGGTCATAAACTATAAATGTAGACTGATCTCTCGAAGGACATCTACATAATTGTTGTAATTGATAGATTGCTCCCTTGAAGGATAGCTATTCAAAGACATCTAAACATACAAAGAAGAATGTAGACCACTCCCTCGAAGGATGGCTATGCCCAAATTTTTCTACAAACACAACACCATATGACCATAAATTAAGACAAAACATCCCTAAGTAGACTTCCCGCATTGATCAGTCTACCATAAAAAAATTAAAAAAATTAAAGAAAAAAAATTTTGACTGACAAACTATTAAGTCATGGACTTGTCTATAGTCATTCTCAGGGTCACCTATAAAAGGGGCAAAGCTATCCCTGCTAAAAAGGGTTACGCTATCCTGACATATCACATAATCAAACCTATTACCCCAACATACTCAAGGGATTTTGAGTTCACTTAATGTCAAGTGATTTGAATACTTCTCTAACATAAACCAATGGTCAATGACGCAATTCATGAACGGGGCTTTTGTTTGAAAAAACTCCTATCTATGCTATCATTATGGTCCTTGTTAATGAAAGAGCAACACACCTTTCACTTCTTATACACCTTTGTCATGTACGACCAAACCAAACCTAACCAAACCAAATTAAACCTAACCAAACCAAACCAATAACAACCAAACCAAAACATTTTCTAACCAAACCAAACCAATTCAACACATTTTTAACATAACCTCATGATTTATTTAATACAAATACTAATTTGTGTTATATGAATTATCATAGCCCATTCTCACTTGTTTCTATGGAAAACAATACACATGGAAACTATCAACCAAACATCACCAATGTTATAGAATACACCATCTCACAATATGGAAAAGGCTATAACATCATTACTCATTTCATTTTTAGCATACACCATCACTAATATGGAAAATTGCTAGGGATGAAAAACTACATCACCAATGTTATAGAATACACCATCACATAATATGGAAAAGGCTGTAACATCATCATATACTTATCATTTCAAGCATGTACCATCACATATATGGGAAATGATAAAAACCCTAACCTGACCAAACCAACTATCAACCTCTTTGACTCTTCCTCCCTTTTGGGGAGAACTACATTGTCTTGAGGCCCTTAAAATATAGGCTATGTAGGTAGCACTCAGTTGACATGAAGTCTTCTAGGGTTAGCTCGGCCATTCACCTAATCATCTCCCTGATGGCGTTAGCCATTCGTTCATTCATTTACCTGATGGACAAACCATATAACCTTTAACCATGACTTAACCTAGTCCAAAATCATGACCAAACAACTAGCCTTGACATTGTAGAAGTCACCTTAGATTTCTCATGGGGCACATTGGAGATCACATATATCTCCCTGACCACAATAAACAATACTTGAGATCACTTATATCTCAACCCAACTCAACCAATGACCTTGGAGATCATGACTATCTCCTCCAACCACGACCACTTTTGAGACAACTTTGCCTTGGTTGATTACATATATGCTACCTCATGAATAGTTAGCAAATTATACGCACCCCACATTACAACCCTCACACGTATTATCAGATCATGACCAAATTGATCCCCAATATTTGTGACATTTTCATGTTTTCTAGGAGCACTTCCTAAGCCCAGGATACTTGGAACATGACGACCATTGGAGGTACAACTTTGATCGATCTAACCCAATTAGCTATGACCAAAAAGCTGGGGACCAGTTAGTTTGATTTTAGTCCTCCTCGACCATTGGAGCTACAACTTTGATTAATTAACCCAATCAGCTACGACCAAAAAGATGGGGATCAGTTACTTCAATTTTAGTGCTCCTTAACCTTGACTGTGACAATTTGACCTACCTATCATGTGAAGTGGTATACACACAATCTCAACTATTGTAGCGTTCACACTCTGACTTCACCATACTCATCCACTACCTATCAAATCGGTACCCAATATTAGGTTACCTTCTCTCGACTCCTACTTTGAGGGGACAGAATACCTCATCCCATACCTAGGGTAACTAACACCTTATTTTTGTCTTGTAGTTCATCAAGAACAACCAACAAGACAAAAAGGGGCAAATGTAGAGACTAAAATTGTCCTTGGTCCCTTACACATCTTATTAATTTAAAATAAACAACTTATTTTAAATTATGACATCACCTCGACACCTCACCTAGGACACCTCACCCTAAGACTATTTCCTACCCTATGACTCACCCTATGACTAAGTCCTTCATATCATAACCACCTAAGACCTATTCTCACTCCTTTCCAACTGCCTAACTAACTTTCATGCCTAATAACCCTATCTTTTGACCATTCTCAAATGGCAAATGCACATGGTGGATGGAGAATGGACAAAAGGCTAAAAATAGACCTTTTACCCATTCTCTTGCTACTGATGTTGGTCAAATGTTGGTCGACACCGGCAAGATCACCGACATCAGTTTCTTAAACCAAATTCTAACCTTGAGCTAATCCCAAAATCTAATCTCTCTCTCTCTCTAGCTCTCTCCCTCAGACTCTTGGACGTGGATGTGCACACTCTAAGACCAAGCATTAGACTTTGACTTTTGCTCTCCAGGCTATAGAAACTCTACAGAATCATTCTAGACATTGGATTGGAAACATTGCACAAGATCTTCAACATTAGCCACAACCAGAGCTAAGTATTCTTCTATCTCATTTCAGTAATTTAGAATACATTAGTAATTAGTTTATATTTCCTATTTCTAAATACTATCAACCCAACCTGACTTTCTTCCTGGAGAGGCTGAAAAGCCTTCCCCTTATCCTTACTCTCTTCTCATACCTATCCCCTATCTTTGCCATGTCTCAGACCCTATTTACTTCCTACAACCCTACACAAACCTTAAAGCTCCCAAACTCCTTCCAGACTCCTCTATCAACCATAGACATAACCCTAATACCCGTCCAAGGCCCATTGCCCCTACTGACATTGGAAATATAACCGACGTCGACGTATTTACCAACCGACATCGGTAGGACTACCGACATTGGCAACTGTAGTAGATTGATTGCAGAGAATAGGTACACATTGTCTACTTTCTCTTTCTTAGTCTTTTCTATTTATATGACACTCTTTTTGTCAAATAGTGGACTGTCATCCCTCACAGAGCTTTATGCTTCTGGGACTGAGCATGTGCTTAGTAGTCTGCCATATCTTTGTCTAACATTTTCTTTGTTTCAATCTTATTCTTATCTACAGGTGTCTTCCTTCATAGCCAAAGAGGAGTTCCTAAAATGTCTAGATATTGTGCACAACTTAATTTAGGTAATGTACAAACCCCCTAACCCTTTATCTTTAGTTTCTTCTTCTTTTGAATGTAAAAAAGCAAAAAAATGTAGAGAAACACCATGTGCTAGGAATCCATAGTCTTCACTAAACAAGATTCATCATTCAACTGTAACACACTTAATAAAATTCATGAAGAGGTAACACTTAGTAATTTTATTGATCATAAGGTATACAAATGAGTAGGGATTCTTCATACTCAGGTGGAGCATCCAATACAATGCCAAAATGGCTAACTCTTATAGAGTTTGAGAGAGAGAGAATAAGAAAAATCCAAGGGTCACAAGGACAATTTTCATGTTGAGAATAATTTTTATCCATGTATGGGAGGAGTATGGTTAAAACATGAAAGGTTAAGAGAAAAAAGTGTCAATCCAAGTCATCAGAGTTATGCAAAGTCGCCTAGAAATCTTTTTCTTGCATAGAAAACTACCTTCATAATTAGGCGTATTTGAGTGAATTTTAACTAATAAAAGATAGGTATAATGATTTTAATGGAAGTGGGTGATATAATACATTAATATCCATTCATTTTTTTCATTTTTGGTCTTATAGAATCACCTGGAAGAGAGCCATCACCACCTGCACTCTAGGAAACCTTCTTCTCATGCACCTAGCACACTTGCCCTTCAAATTGGATTCATTAAATCATGAAAATACATGAGAGGGAGATAATAAAATTTTTAAATACAATACATGGCCTTTTAATAATCATAAAATCTTTAAAAACATCCCACTTGAAGTTTTCCTTCTTCTTCACTAGCTTGTCCAATATGCTAGATTTGACTAGCTGAGTTGAAATACCTAGTTGGGGAAATTATAAGATGTTTCATGGAATTAAATGAATATTAAAATTTATTATAAGTGTCAATATTTCTTCAAAAAAAAAAAATCATCTCCTAAATCCTCCTATAGCCTACACAACACATAAAATGATGAGAAAAAGCCTATTTATACCTCTATCCATACAATTTTGTACAACTCATCATGGTGTGAAGTATCATATGGGATTCCTTTACAACCTAAAATCATCATTATATACAAAATATTTTATTTTGGTATATATTCAACTCCATTTTCCAAGATTGGTCATTAATAAGGGTTTAGTAGGGTTTTAGGCCAGTTCCAGGTCTTAAGGATTGTTCATAAATTTGAGGCATTTAATTGATAAAAAATTCCAAAAATATGGCCTATAAGACCCCTTATAACACCCCCTAACTCTTATATCTCCCATGTATATCCTCATGAAAGATATAAGCATTGGAATTTGGATTCTCACATTTGTTTTCATTTTTCTTGTATGCTTGACTTGATCTTTGAGTAAAGAATGGATTATTTGATGTTTTCTCTATCTTAAAAAGATAAAAAACCTCTAATAGTGACACAAAAACATGATAAAAATAATTGGAGTGTTTATTTCATGTTTTAAATGAAAATGACTCTTTGTTTGGGTCCTAGGCATAGCCTTGCTTCTTGAGTTTAACTATAATGTTAGGTGCATAGAGTAATTTATTTGGTTTAACCTTCCCCTAATAGGTTTCCCATGATTTTATTTATTTATTCCAAATTCAAAAATCATTATTTAGGCTCTCCTTAACTTTTGGTTTACCCTTTCATCATTATATTCCTAACTCTACCAGTTTTTTGTGAGGAGGAGTACCCACTATCCGAGACAAAATAGGGGGTAATTACCATATTATATCAATAAAATTTAATATTTTAGGGTCTTTTTAAAGTTCTTATGACTATTAACACAAAAATTTAGCCTTTGATCATATGATTAGACCCTCCAAACTTGCAAATTCAAGACTAGTTTCTAGGCATAAGATTGTGTACAAGAAATGCCAAGGTGGACTATGTTTGTTCACTTATAGACCTTAATTTTTCTTTATTTTAATTTTTAAAATCCTATAAAGACACTTATAGTCATTTTTAAGATGCCTCAGGTCAGTTTACTATTTCAATTCTCCAAATATCCCTTGCTATATTTGACTTCTTTAGACTATAAGTGTAAACCCTAACTATAGATTAAAATTGTAAGTGTATTTCTTATGATATATATTAGTATGGGTGATTATAAACCTCCATAAAATAATATTTAATCAATTTATTCTTTATTTAAACCCATTATTCACTTTACTAAGTTCTTATCTATCACCTCAAACCTTAGTCTACTCATTGTTTTCATCACAGTCACCTAGTTGACTGTAGGTGTTTATGTATAATTAGATTTTAAAGGTAGTAATTAATAACGCATATAGCTCTATTTAAGTCATTTAAAATCATTTTTATTCAACTTTTCTATCTAAACATCTCATGAAACATAGTCCTCTTTTTCTCACTATCTTACCAACATCTAGCTGACTGAGACAATCATGTTCTATAACTTGCTTGTAGGTTTTATGGGCTTCAGATGGGTTGATTATAGTATTTTTATATTCCATTTAATTCCCTCAAGTTTAAAAATTTATGTTTTAATTATATTATTCCTTTAATTCTCCTTAATCATCATCACAACTTCAAGAAGTTCACTATCTACACCTGCAAGCTATAGGTATCTATTTGATCAACTTGTATGGATAGGGTATGTGTTTAGGGGTTATATCATTGTTTAAAAGGAATATTTGACCTTATTTTGACATCACACAACCTATACTCATATTTTTCATCATCTATATGCTCTTAACAAACATAAATTATGCCCTCTTACTTAGATTGAGATACTTATCCTATCAAGACCCCTGCTTGCTATAGATGAGTGCTTGGGCAATTTGGTATTGGTCATGATGGAATTAAGTCACCCAAATATACATTTATATGGTCATAAATCACCTCATCAAGTCTTATTTTCTCATTTCTCACTTATAATTTGAAACTACCAAACTAGGTTTTCCTTGTAAGACTATGAACCCCTGCCTGTAGGTCTTTATTAGGTGCATATATTAGCTTCAAGAAATTTGGTTATGATTCTTGGAGAACTTCAATTGATACATGAGATATATCTAATATTTTATCCTACATTAGTCCCACTTTTTATGAGCTAGGATACCACCAAATGCTTTGACTATGTCACTTCCTATAGGTGAACTTTTAGGAACCTGTAGGGACTAAGAGTTCTCATATGGGAACATGACACCACCTCTCAACCTATCTAGATGGTAATTTTGAACATGAATTATATATCCATAATCAAAATAATTTAATCATGAAAATTTTACCTAGTTTTCAACCTGAGATTAATAGAGGTCTCTTTTAACTCAAGCTTGTAGAGAATATTGGTTGTTTTTAGTATCTTCATTGGTAAGTTTGGGTCATCAAAACATCAGTCTCTATTGATCATATTTTCTTCAAACCTAGAATAAATATTTTTCATGATAGATTTTTAAAAATATAATTATATAGGTGTTCCAAAATTCCATGGTAGACATGTTAAAAGGCATCCAAAAAACTATAGGACCTATATTCTACTCCTTTAGGGAATTGATCCCCCAAACTCAATCCTAAACTCTTTGATCATGGTCTACAACTTGTTTAGAAATTTAGCCTCATTATAATTGATTTTATGATTTATTTATCATTTTTATTACCTAAATAAGGATTTCATTATTGTATTTAATATCTATACACAAATACCCCTACTCTCTGTCAATGAACCCTATAGGTAGACATTATCCGGTATGTAAATAGAAAATACATGTTTGAAAAATTCACAATACTTATTGATTCTCATGAATCATAATATAATTCAACACTCCAAATGAATTATTAATGTTTACAAAACTTGAAACCTCTTCACCAAAATCCTCATACTCAACATGACATCAATAATGGCCCATGTAGGTGACTATTGGATGTGTGAGGATAGTGGGTGTGAAATAAAGCAAAAAAGATGGATGAAAGACTATATGGATATTAAAAATAATTATTAAATTCTTTAAGTTCATTAAATTAGCTAATAAAATATTTAAAATAGATCAAAAACATCCTTATGAACATGAAAACCTCTTGACAACATCTAAAAAGGAGCAGACAGGGTGTTTGATGATGGTTTGGTATGGCATATAAGCTTGAAAAACATGATAATTTCCTTGGAGAATGAATATTATAATTTAATGGAGAATAAATAACACTTTTAAAACATTTAAATTAACCTAACACAACCTTCTAAAGCCTTGGAGAAGCACAAAGTTCCTAAAAATGGTGAAAACTACCCATTACACAATGAAGAGACCAGTCTAGAAATTTGAGGTTATTTTATCATAAAAACATGAAAAAAATAAAATTATATGTAAATATAAATATAAAACATCCTATGGATAAAATATGAGCAATTGGTTTATATGAAATCACTCAAACCAAAGTAAAACATGAAGGGTGCACAAAATGAAAAGCAAATTTGATCAGTCCACTTCAAATGGATGGTTCATGAAGCATAGTTGACAATTTATAAAAAATATTACATGTATTTTTAAGGTATCAAAGTGTATAATATTCTCCTAGGATCATTTTTTCATGAAACCCCTTGTGTTGATTGTATTGATCAAAAACCTACAAGTCACTTCTGTCTACCAAGAAAAGCAAGAAGGGAGTTGAATGGTTTTTGCCTCCAAAATAAATTTATAGAACAAAAAAAATGTATAAGTGAGTTTTATGGAGATTAATATATAATTAATTATAATTTACCACATGGCACACTTCCCAAAGAGATCATACAAGTGCCAAACTCACTCTTTTCTTTAAGAAAATTGCCTTTTTGAGTAACCTAATAATGTTTAGTTAGTGGTAGTTAATAAAAACTTCCTAAGACACATGGAACATTAAAAAACTCTTTTAAACTTGAAAATTTTCAAATAAACCCATAAAAATCATTAAATGCACTATTTTTAGCCTTAAAATGACTTAAAATGATAAATGGGCCTAGAAAATAAATTATCAAAGCTAGTACAACATTAATTGACATCAAATAAACTATAATTCACATTATGAAAAGATATTAGACCCCCTTATAGACCTATAAATTCATATTTTACTAGGGGTGTCCTAATTTGACCTAAAAGTCAAATTTGGTCAACACTAGGTCCCGTCTACATATTTTTGGCTTCCTTTGATTAAGGTCATACTATACGAATCTATACAAGTCTGAAAGCAACTAAAACATGCAACCTTCATTCATTTTATAAAGTTTAAAACCTTCAAATTCCATTGGAGAATGAGAGGAGGGAAATAGAGGTCAATAAACATTTTAAAACATGTGGTATGAGTGGTGAAGCTAAAATGCCACATTTACCACATGTGGGGCCCATTTGAGTGAATGAGAAATGTATTAGACTTATAAAATAGACCCTTTATGAATATGAAACCATCCCAAAATTAATTTATGATTTAAATCAAACCTTTTTATGACCCTTATAATATAGTAAGACACCTCAACACCCATTTTCTAAAGTTTTATAATACAATAACTTGAAGGGTTTATAAAGGCTTGAAACTAGTTTGAATGAGTATATCATTTAAAATAACCTATTATACAATTTATATTTTATGTTATGACCTAAAAAAGTCTCAGTCACACTTATATCATGTTAACAAATGTCTCTTCTTAATAAATAGCTCAAATTTGGTCTAAATGCTGTGATAAATAGAAACTTTAAACTCTTCAAATTACCTTAACCTTTGCTAAAGATCCTTAATTTTGTCAAATATAGCTTAGATCATTATTTATACCTTAAAATCACTTGACATCCCTCCACTCACTTAATGATCACCATGAGTACTTAATACATCTTCCAATGACCTGAAAATATGCTATGCCATATAATGATCTCTACAAGTGATGTCTAGAAAATACCAAGAGTTTGAACAATGCTAGAAGGCTCAAAAATGATGAAGGAAGACATCATAATGAATAAATATCACCATGTATATGTTTTAATGGTTTTCATAAGAATTTTTTTGGTTATATGGGTTAAAATTTGGCCTAGGAGGCCAAATTGTCAATAATGCCATGGGCTATTCTTGAACCTCCACAACAATGGGCTCCATAATATTGGTCTCTATAATAGTGGATACCTCAACAACCATGGATACCTTAACACAACCAAAATGTATGGGTGCCTTATCAAAACCAAAATCCATGGATACCTCGACCAACATTCAATCAACAAAGATGATCCCCACCTCAACAACATGCCTTATTACATGGTCCTTACAATGTGCCCCAACAAAATCAAAATACATAGGTAAGTCAACCATAATTTCCTAATAATGCTATGGATAACATATGGAATATAAATTAAGGATATCTTATATATAATGTGGAATAAAAATGAACCATATGACTCAATGTTGTAGACTAGAATAATGCCCGATTATGCCTAGGAAAATAAATATCCAATATTTCTACACTAATAATTATAGAAATACCCAATGAAAAGTAATAAAAATTTCTTCCTAATGAGAAAATAGAGGGTAATGAATTTTTTAAAGAGAATATTCCTCCCATTTTCCCATTTCCAATATTATTTTTAGAAATACTCAAAGAAACATCACCTAAAGTTGAGTCTAAATTAGGTCAATAACTAAGATAATTGAATGTTAATATCCATTTAATATAAACCATAAAATATATTCCTAAAATTAACACAATAATTAATGAGATGTATTTTTAAACTCCAAGAAGGAAAATATACTATCCCAGGACCGTACAAGTATATGGTAGGCTAGTTGACCGACTAGTAGGAAAACTTATCCTACTTAAATATAGGGATATTAGGAGTCTTATCATCACAATGACAATTATAAAATAACAAATACCTAATTTGTTGGTTGATCTAAGTGTTTCCATCAATGCGATGACCTCTAATACATTAAAATCACTATCTCTATTTAGGGTAAAACTAACATCCATGATACTATAAATGGTTGATCGATTAATCACAAAATAGAAGGGGTCATAGAATATGTTTCAACTATAATAGAGTCATGGGAATACCTTGTGGAATTTATGATACTCAAAAAAAATTAAGAGGCTAGGATATTCATTAATTATGGTAATATCATTCCTTTCCACAATAGGTATTATTATATATTTCAATTTAGGAGACACGACTATCTCAAATGGGTTAAATGCTAAGAAAATTTCCCTATATCCACTTATAAAATTATCCTCAGACTCCCTTGATCATGTGTGGGTTGATGAACTAGATTAGGAAAATAATAAAATTTCTTCTTGATCAATGATTACACTAAAAAATCATGCAAATTAATTTGAAGAATATTGGATCAGATGATACTTATAACTTTAGAAGTTAGTAGTTTAGATTTTAAGGTCATCATTTTGGCTCCAGATTTCACCAATATGGCTCTAAAAGTTGACATATTAGCTCAAAATATATATCAAACTAACTTTATAGATGTTCATGTGATAACACAAGTCAACAATCTATTCTATAGAGTATAGTCAATTGGGCATAATAACTAAAGACTTTTTCTAATAACTTTTAAATACTCCTTGAAAAGAGTCTTTTATGAAGGATAAAATTTATTTAAGGAGATTACAAATTTCCATATGTTTCAACCTCATCCTTTTACATTAAAATATCTAATGAATGAATTTAAGAAAACTAATTTAGTCCAATCAAACACAAAACAAATTTCAATACAACTGGGAAAACTATTGAATATCAATAGTTGGTTGACTAATGATCAAGAAACAAAAAGTATTTGATTTACTAAAACACATACAATAGCCTTTTATTTAGAATATAGTGATATGTAAGGGATTTATTTGGATGTATGCACTCACTATATTTTTATAAAGAATGTAAGGCTAGTTAAAAAACTCAAAGAATGATAAATCTTTCATTAAGATACATGATCAGAACTAAAATTGAAAAGTTACTATAATTTGTATTTATAAACCCAATTTTAGATAGTCAGTGGGTTTCTCCTTTAGTGATAGTACTTAAAAATAATGGCAAATGGATGATCTATGGATATTATAGGGATCTCAAAAAAGTAGAAATGATAATGTTTCTAATGCAAAATTGCTTTCTACATTCAAAGAAGAAATAAGAAACTAAAAGATGGTCAAGGCTAGAAGTACCTGATATAGTCGTGCGCACCGAAATCAGACGTTGAAAGATTCTCCTCTTTTGCTGTGGAGGAATGACACCTGCGAAGAAAAGGCTAAAACACGGAAAAATGTTAGTCAAAGATAGGGTGGGCTATCAGGCGAACGCCCGATCCCGGAAGTACGAAGACTCCCTAGAAGGATATCAACCCACTTGATAAAAAAGTAGAATATTGGACGAAAGTAGATAATAATGACAGAAATAAATGACAAAAAAATAAAGAGCGTACCTAATATGTAGCACTGTTCTGCATAGTCACCAGCGTCGGTTTCTGTGGTGCCGGTGTCGGTTAAGGAATGTGCCGACGTCGGTTAATGTGCCGTCGTCGGTCGGGGCAGTGACCGGCGTCGGTAGGGGCAGGTTCTGGGAAAGTCTGGACAGGTTCGGGACAGGGTCTGGGAGAGTCGGGACAGGTCTGAACAGAGTCGGGACAGGTCTGAACAGTCGGGACAGGGTTTGATATGGTCAGGGTAGGGTTTTGGATAGAGTCGGGACAGGTTCTGGGCAAGGTCGGGACGAGGTCTAAACAGAGTCTGGGGGAGTCGGGACAGAGGCAGGGATAACAGAACTGATAAATAATAACTGAGAAAGAAATGAAATAAACAGAATGATACTTACCTGGCAGAAGACGCGATGAAAGCCATAGTGTGTAGATTGGTTGATGCTGAGAGTGTTGATGTCGTAGTGCACAGGTTGATGGAGGAATTCACAGGTTGGTTGCTCAGCGTTTCGAATAGCGTTCGAGATCTGGTCTCGAATGGTTGGCAGAGGTTGATGAAGGCGGGGGACGGGGACGGTTCCAGAGACGGTTCGTCAACCGTTTCGGGAAACCGAATGGTAACTGATAACGGACAAGGGGAAGGTGACCGACGTCGGCGACATCGGTCGGGTAAAGACCAACGTCGGCAGATGCATAATGGGGATAGAGTCTACCTTTAGCTCTGTGTTCATTTTTACATGCTGCCAGGGTCAAGGTTGGTGGAACAAGTGATCGGCAAGGGTTCAATAGGCGAAGAAGAATAAGACGGGGAATGACCAGGGGAGTCGACACGATTTTGGTGTCTACATTTGCCCCTTTTTGTCTTGTTGGTTGTTCTGGATGAAATGTAAGACAAAAATAGGAGTGAGTGCCCCAGGTGAGGGATAAGGTTGATTTCATCTTGTTGGTTGTTCGAATGAACTGCAAGACAAAAATAGGAAGCGAAATGCCCCGAGTAAGGATGAGATATTCCCCCTCAAAGCAGGAGTCGAGGGAAGGGAACCGGGAATCGGGTGCTGATTTGACAAAGAGTGGATGAAAAAGGGGTGAGGGTGAACGCTGCAAAGGTCGTGATTGCGCGCATACCACTACACGAGATGGTCAGGCCAAAGTGTCGCAGGTCAAGGGTCGAGGAGTGCCAAAATTGAAGTAACCGGGCCCCAGCATTTAGTCATCTGCTGATCGGGTCACGCAATCTAAGCTGAAGCTCCAAATGGGTCATCGGTTCCAGGTATCCCAGGCTCAGGAAGTGCTCCTAGAAATGCGAAAAAGTCACAAGTAGTGCGGATCAACCGGTTTGCGATCCTATACTTGTGAGGGTCCAAAAAGGTCTGCGCACAATTCTGCTAACCAGTCATGAGGTAGCATACATGCAAAAACAACCAAGGCAACAATGTCTTGGAAGTGGTCGAGGTCGGAGGAGATAGGCATGATCTCCAATGGTTGGTGGTCGATGGATGGATGAATGGACGAAAGGATGCAAGGATGCGGCCGAGCTAACCCCAGAAGACCCCATGTCAACTGAGTGCTGCCTACATAGCCCTGGTGATAGGGCCTCAGGCCGATGTAGTTCTCCCTAGAAGGGAGGAAGGGTCAAAGGGATGGAAAGGAAAAAAAAGATGTTGCAGCCTTTTCCAAATGGTGTATTCTGCAACATTGGTTGAGGGGTTTTTCATCCCTAGCAATATCCCATATACGTGATGGATGTATGCTAAAAATGAATTGAGGTCTATTTATGCTTCAACAAGTATTGGTTTATGCTGAACATAAATTGGGGCAAGTCGATAGTTTCCATGTGTATTGGTGTCCATAGAAACTAGGGTGAATAGGCAAGGTCATGTTGATGGTCTGAAAAGAGAGTTGAGCTGAGTTGATCGACAAGTGATGAGGGTGAATGTGACCAAAGTGCAGAAGAAGTGAAAAGCATATTGCTCTTTCATTGACAAGGACCAAAAATATAGCATAGATAGGGGTTATGAGAACCAAGAGCCCCATTCATGCGTGACGTCGTTGACCATAGTTATGTTAGAGCGGTAATCGAATCACTTAGACATTAAAGTGAGCTCGAAGTCCCTTGAGCAGGTAATAGGAGGAGGAAAGAGGGTAACCCGTTTTAAGAGCAGAGATAACTTTGCCCCTTTTTATAGGAGACCCTGAGACAACTACAAGCCAAGTCCGTGACTCGTTTTTTTTTTTTTTTTTGAGAGGCAGACTGATCGATGCGGGAAGCCTGCATAGAGATGTCATTTGCTTGGTGGTCAGGTTGTGAAGCTGATCAATGCGGGAAGCTTCTAAAATAATGCTGTTTATTGCCAGAGTAGTCATAGCCATCCTTCGAGGGAGTGGTCTAGATTTTTATTTAATATAAAGGCTTTTGAATAGTTGTTCATCGAGGGAGCAGTCTATTTATTACAGCAATGATAGTACAGTTGTCCTTCGAGGGATCAGTCTGTCTTTTTGATTTTGATATTGATATAGTGACCATGGATATGTTTTGACATCTTGATTTGTTTTGATAGAAATGTGAGTCATGGACAAGATTGTAGAAGGTCAAGGGCTCCCTTTTATTAGGACAAAGCATCCATGCATCATAAAAGGGTTATAGGAATTGTTAAGAGGAATAGGGTTGAAAGGAAGTAGGATGAAGAGGACAGGGATTGCTTAAGGGACGAGCTCAAGTTAAGTGTCAAGTGGACGAATACTCGACTAGCAGTAGAACGGTCGTAGATGCAATGCATAAAAGGGCTCAGGGTCTGATAAGTCCCTGGTGTATACTTGTGCGTGATAAGGTCCGAGTCAATTAGGAGCAAACTTGCCCCATTTGTCTCTTTCCAGATTGGTCAGGTGTTGATTGATGAGTGGACATGAAGTTGGTTGATATGGTTGTTGATTGATTGAAAAAGGTTGAATGTTTTGATAAAAGGGTTGGGTCGAATGTTTGGTTGAGATTTGGTCATTTGATAAGTGGTCAATGGTTGGTCGAGGGTTGATTGGTTGGTATTTGGTCTTTGGTTGAGTCGAATGTTTGGTTGAGGTCGGGTTAAATGTTTGGTTGCTGGTCTGGTTAAGGTTAAGTTGACAGAGTGATTGATATGTGGTCGAGACTGTGTTGAAAAATTGGTCAAAGTTTGGATGAAGGTTGAATTCCCCCAGCGGCTAGGGAGAATGTTTGATGGATTAGTTAAGGTCGATTGAGGTTTAGTGGTCAGATGGACAGTGTTGATGTCAAATAAAGGGGTTAAAGGCAGCGAAGGGACCACAGTCTGGTATGGAGATCCCAATTTAGGTGATGAGGTTGGAGAGGTATGGGTCGGTGTTGATAATTTGTCAAAGGGGTGGTCAAGAGGATCCTTGATAAGAAAGGAATCCTTTTTCTGGTGGTGACGAATGACAGCTTTAAGAGCGCAACAACGCTCGGTGTCATGTCCCGGAGTGTGATGAAAATGACAGAATTTAGAGTTGTCGAACCAAGATGGCCTTGATCCGAGAGTTGATGAGTGGGGTGGTGTTGAAGGTTTGTTGATAACGTGGTAAAAAAGAGAGGTGTCATTCCCCAGACATTGGCGAATGGCGACCTTGAGGGCATGACAATGCTCCGTGTCGTGCCCAGGCGTGCGATGATATGCACAAATGCGAGTGTCATCGAACCATGGTGGTTTTGGTCTGAGAGAGTGATATGGTCTAAGAGGCGGGAGATTGAGACGAGAGGACTGCAACAATTGCCGTAAGAGCAAGGCATATGAACCTGCTAACGGGTCGGGATGTTTTATTGCAAAGAGGGTTGGTGACGTTGGTTTGGGAGGTGTAAGAGGCGTTGGTTGATGGTTTGAAGGAGGTATAAGTCTGACAGGTTGATAGAATAATGGAGGTGACTTACCTCTGTGAAGTATGGGAGTGAGAAGCACTCCGAGTAAAGTAGACGGATGTGGGCCCAAGATTGAAGGTAATGACGAAGATAGGGGAGGAGGCCTCCGGTGTGGTTTAGTAGCTTTCTTTGGTTTGGGTTGAGGGCCACCTTTGTGCGAGGCGAGATTAGATGTGGGGTGAACACCAAGAGGTTTAATCTCTTTGGGCATGATGGACGCCTGCGCGGGTTTGGACTTAGATGTGGACGGTTTTTCTCTCAATGGAGAAGAGATTGAAGGTGTGGGCTCTTTAAGTGGAAAGAGCTCTGGAGTAGTCATGGCTTCTGTGTGTGGTTGGGGAGTCAAAAAGGTATGATCGTCTATGGATGATAATAAGGATGAAGGCGAGGCAGCTGGTGTTGATGCGGTCAAAGCGTCCTCCAATATGGGAGAAGTCGCTGGAGGACAAGTGGGAGAAGAAAGTTATTCGCCATGTGGAGGAGGTATAGGGGAAGAAAGGTCTTCCACCTGTGAAAAAGGTTGGTCAGGGATAGGAGAAAAGATAGTGTCGACCGTGTGTATATCATGGTCTTGAGGGTCATTGATTATGGTTTGGACGTTGTCTTGAGTAGGCGGGTGATTAGAAAAGGGTTGCTTGAAAATTTCAAGGTTTTGGTTGGGCGGTGCATTTGGGTTATCTAAAACAAGATTCCCCTTGTCTAGCATGTCCTGGACGATGTTTTTAAAGGTTTGACAGTGATCCGTGTCATGGCCTTTGACACGGTGATAGTTGCAAAAGTGATTCTCCCTGTACCATGCAGGGATAGGTGTTGAGGGGTCGAATTGATGTGGTCGGATTGGAGGGAGATTGAGGACCCCCTGCTTGACGAGTTTATCCAAGACAGAGGCATATGACTCTCCAATTGGAGTGAATTGACGCTGTATGGATTGACGTTGAAAATGTTTATTGATGTAGTCTAATGTTGAAGATGATGAGCGGTTGGTTATTGTTGAAGATGATGGTCTAAAGATGACAGTGTTTGCCGACTCCTTGGATTGAGAGTGGGCAGAAGAAGGTCTGGAAGAAGAATGGTCACTGGTTCTTGTGTTAGTGTTACACAATTTGACCTTAACTTCTTCAATGGCACGGAGTTCAAGCTTTCGGGCCATGGTGAAGGCCTCGTCAAAAGTGTGGAATGTTTAAACCCGCAAGGTGGATGAGATATGGCTGACACATGCTCGAGAAAAGAGCTCAATGAGCTCGGATTGAGGCAAGGAGAAGGAGAGCTGATTAATCAAGCCTCTCCAACGGGTGACAAAATCGGCTATTGATTCGTCGTCAAATTGCCTGATGGAGTAAAGGTCTGTGATTGAGACTTGTTTAGTGATATTGATAGAAAAATGGTCAACGAATAGTTGGGCGAGTTGGACGAATGAAAAGATAGAATGTCTGGCAAGAGAACTATACCAGTCAAGGGCAGGGCCAGAAAGAGACATAGGGAACATGCGTAGAAGTAACGCATCGTCATGGGCAATAAGGTAACAGGCATGTCTAAATGCCCGTAGATGTTGTTGTGGGTCTTCCTTACTCTGAAAGTGAGTAAATTTAGGAAGCTCCCAATGGTTAGGATATGGTCGGATAGGGACAGAAGGGTGGATGGGCTCGCTGCAAACTTGTTCATATGACAAAGTATTGCTTGAACCGGAGATAGAAGCTTCGAGACTGGACATTTTATCCATCAGCATCTTGATAAGATCTACTGACAGATTGGCGGGTTGAGCGCCCCTTAAGTTGTAAGGTGCTTGAAAGAGGCTAGAGGAGGCGTGCGACATAGTCGGTTGTACAATGTACGGATGACTAGTCGTAGGGGCAGAAGTGGAGGCTAAAGGCGGTTGCGTTATGAAGGTCAAAGGTATAGGCTGACTAGATACCACCAAAGGAGGTTGTGTGATGGCATTGACAAAGGGTGAGGTAGGCACTCCTGCATATATAGGCGCAAGAGTGTGTGGGGTCGAGACAATCAAGTTCTGGTATAATGTAGAACTTGGTTGAATTGCAGGTGGTTGAGGGGGTAATGAAACCCCGATGGAGGTTGGTCTAAAAATAGACAAGGAGGCCGAACTTTGCGTATAGGCCATGGTCGGGTTAATGGTTGAGGCGAAAGGTTGAGTCGAAAAAGGTTGGGTGGCAAACGGTGTTGATGTCGTCGCCACGTCGTCCGAAAGGTCCCGCATTGGTTTTCTTGCGAGATAGTTTTGGAGGGCTGCGATATTGAGGTCCAAGAATCTTGCAAAGTCTTGGTCCCCTTCTGGGATGATAGGCGTCTGGGTTGGAGATAGTCTAGTAGGAATTCTTTCGGTCTTCGAGTAGAACTCCATTATATGATTGTTTATAGACGGGGTAGGCGAAAGCGATTGATGGCTAGCGTGGTCAAAAAGAGCCTTGGTTTGACTACGTGTCAGAACCATTCAAGGCAAGAAAGAACGTCCTCACAAGTTCAAACAAGCAGATAAGAACTAAAAAAGATGAAGACACAAGCAGATCCTAAAACTCTAGGAGTAAATTATTAGGATTATAGTGGCTTATGCCTTAGAATGTGTGTAGTGGAAGGTTGGTTTTGTGAGTCAAGTCCTAGAAGAAGCAGTCTATAGATGGTTTCGGGTTTTGTTATGGTGCTCAAGAAGTCTGTGTTAGGGTCTGGTACACAGCCTGGTGCTAAGGAGCAAGCTCCCCTCACTTCATGATTCCAGTGGTTAGCTGGTTTCGCTTAGCCAAGATATACCTCGCCTAGAGTTTAGACTCCGCCAGAGAACGGAGTGGGCTTCCCCCTTGGTGATGAAATCCAAGTAGGGTCACCGGGATGGGTAAGGTATCCGCTGGGGGATGAAATCCCAGTCGGGCCTTGTCTCAGGTAAGTTTTATGTTTGTTTTGTGCAGGTGGTTTGGTCGTGTAACATCAAGTGATCTAGATTAATTCAATATGCGGTTTAATTACTATGTGTGGTCTAAAAGATGCAGGCAAACAGAAATGAATGCAAAGTGTTTTAATGTCCAAGTTGAAATGTTTGTTCGTATGAAAACGAATGGAGAAAGAGTCAAAGAGTATGAGTTTTAGCTAGTCTAGAAGTGCAAGAAAGAAAGAAATGTTCGTTTTAGTTCTGCTTATGATGTCGTTTAAGAAGAGACAAAAGGAGGTGAAAAGGAAGAAACCTAATGCACCTAAATGAACGAAAGAAAGAAAGAACCCAAGGAGGACCTAGGGTCCCACCGGGCGTGCCAGAATGTTTCTAATGCAAAATTGCTTTCTACATTCAAAGAAGAAATAAGAAACTAAAAGATGGTCAAGGATAGAAGTACCTGATATAGTCGTGCGCACCGAAATCAGACGTTGAAAGATTCTCCTCTTTTGCTGTGGAGGAATGACACCTGCGAAGAAAAGGCTAAAACACGGAAAAATGTTAGTCAAAGATAGGGTGGGCTGTCAGGCGAACGCCCGATCCCGGAAGTACGAAGACTCCCTAGAAGGATATCAACCCACTTGATAAAAAAGTAGAATATTGGACGAAAGTAGATAATAATGATAGAAATAAATGACAGAAAAATAAAGAGCATACCTGATATGTAGCACTGTTCTGCACAATCACCGGCGTCAGTTTTTGTGGTGCCGGCGTCGGTTAAGGAATGTGCCGACGTCGGTTAATGTGCCGTCGTCGGTCGGGGAAGTGACCGGCGTCGGTAGGGGCAGGTTCTAGGAAAGTCTGGACAGGTTCGGGACAGGGTCTGGGAGAGTCGGGATAGGTCTGAACAGAGTCGGGACAGGTCTGAACAGTCGGGACAGGGTCTGATATGGTCAGGGTAGGGTTTTGGATAGAGTCGGGACAGGTTCTGGGCAAGGTCGGGACGAGGTCTGAACAGAGTCTGGGGGAGTCAGGACAGAGGCAGGGATAACAGAACTGATAAATAATAACTGAGAAAGAAATGAAATAAATAGAATGATACTTACCTGGCAGAAGACGCGATGAAAGCCATAGTGTGCAGATTGGTTGATGCTGAGAGTGTTGATGTCGTAGTGCGCAGGTTGATGGAGGAATTCGCAGGTTGGTTGCTCAGCATTTCAAATAGCATTCGGGATCTGGTCTCGAATGGTTGGCGGAGGTTGATGAAGGCGGGGGACGGGGACGGTTCGTCAACCATTTCGGGAAACTGAATGGTAACTGATAACGGACAAGGGGAAGGTGACCGACGTCGGCAGGATTACCGACGTCGGCTGATAGGTGACCGACGTCGGCGACATCGGTCGGGTAAAGACCGACGTCGGCAGATGCATAATGGGGATAGAGTCTACCTTTAGCTCTGTGTTCATTTTTACATGCTGCCAGGGTTAAGGTTGGTGGAACAAGTGATCGGCAAGGGTTCAATAGGCGAAGAAGAATAAGACGGGGAATGACCAGGGGAGTCGACACGATTTCGGTGTCTACAGATAAACTATTTTCCCTTACACTTCATTGACCAAGTCCTAGATAATCTAGCTAGAAAAAAATTCTTTCCTATATAGATTTAATGGGTGTAATTAAATAATAATATCCCTTGAGTATCAAGATAAAAACACCTTCACATGTCCTTGGAAAATCTTTTCATACAATGTTTTACCCATTTAATTATGTAATGCACCAACTACCTTCCAAAGAGAAGTCCTTTCTAATTTTGTAAAAATAAAAAATGAATGTGCAAAGGTATATATAGATGACTTTATTATGAATGGTACCTCTTTTCATGAAGACTTACAAAATTTGGAAAAAAGTGTTGACTATGTGTGAACAACATTAGTTTTCTTTGAGCTATGAAAAATGTTCAATGATGGTAGATCAAGGTATTATCTTAGGCCATTATATTTTAGTTGGTGGAATACAAATAGATCCTTTAGAATGAATTCATCTCAAAATTCCTTTAACCTAAGATATAAACTAATATCAGAATCAGATGTTTCACTGAAGATTTTAGCAAAATTGTAGCACCCATGTTCTCTTTGCTCACCAAGGATAGTGAATTTTTATGGTCTAAAAGATGTCAACAATACTCTTAAAATATGAATTAAAAATTTATCTTTGTTCCAATACTTAGGGGACCTAGCTAAGAACAAACTTTCTATATTCCTACAAATGCTTCTAGTATTACATTAGGATTAGTTATTTGATATAAAGATGGAGGTAAGATGTATGATATCTATTACATGTCATGACCACTCAGACTTGATACCTTACAAATTAATTATTGTTTAATCATTATTCATATGTATTAATAACTTTTATATATATACATCAATTTACATTTAAATTATATATATTTATATATGTTATTTCATTATATTTAGTTACTATATTAGATTTATTCTTAGCTATACCATACAAGTAGTGCTAATGTCATTTTGCATGACGGCATGTGTTGCCTTAGAATGAGATAGGTTAGAAAGTGGAATATGTTGTTTTTATTCAAGTGTAATTTTTATAATTTTATACATATGGTAAAGTATAAATGAGATCAATACATTATATTGTGATACATATTTGTGTGTATTTTGTGATTAGACCCATCTTGTATTATTTTCTTTTCTGTATACATTCGATATGATTCTTTATTAGTCAATAATTGTGTATATTTAATTTTTTATTTATTATAGTATTTATATTTATATTCCATTTTATTTTTATAAATCAATCAAGTGTTGATATATGAGTGAAACAATTGACATTCCAATTGAAATGAGGCCTAAAGTATGGGAAACTAATTTATGAGGTTTAAAATACTAGTTTAAAATATCTTATGAGGTTATTAAAACTAATTCATATCAAATTATAAGGTTTGGAGTACTTTTAATTGTTGATGGCAATTAAAATGGGGTCATGGTGTCATAGTAAAAGTCATTGAGACTTGACCATGACATAATATAGTATGTAACTTTGAACTTAGGTCATGATTATTGTAATCAAAGTCACATTGGAATTTGGTTACGAAATCATTAAAATATTATTTTATTTATTTAGTTGAATTTCATACATAATCAATGACTATTATTTTCTATAAGGTTGGGGGTTCATTTGATGCATGTGTTTTGGCATTCGAATGGGCTAGGAGTTAGATGGAGACAAGGGTTTGATATTTATTGGAATACATGCACTGTTTTAGGCATGGTGGCACTCTTTATTTTTAAATTCATAATTATATTTTCAAGGGTGAAGAATTGGACTATTATTCCAAATGAATCTCCAACTCATGTAGTTAAAATGGAGTAATGGCGAATGGAAATGTGTGTATGGTGTGTGTCTTAGGAAGAAAGAATAAGATAGGAAAAAAGAGGAATAATAGGTACTATTACATGGTTGGTAATTTATAACAATAATTAAGTTCTATTTTTATCTTTGTGTATAGTTAAAATGTGCAAATTTCATTATAGAGGGATAATAATTTTATGCCTTGAAATTCTTCCTAGAAGCCTTCATTCTATTTCTTATTTATAAAACAAGTTTTTATTGAAAAATGTGGTGGCCAAGGAAACCATCTATTGGGGGAGGCCTAAATTTATCTATTTTGCCCTTATATGTTATATAGATGATCTATATTTATTTGGTTTTATGGTTAACATTAAACTAGATGTTGTATGGTGAATTCTCATGCTAGTTATTTAGCTTTACATATGTATTATGGTCATTTTCAAGTATTTTTAATTGGTTGGTTGTTGCCAAGCTAAATAACTATTTAGTTTACTCTATTTGAGTTAAATTTTTAAATTTAATAGAACCTACCTTGATAAATATTGAATACTATTGAGTTCCTATGCTTTTTGGGTTATTTTTTTGGTGTTTAGTCTTTTTTTTTGTGAAACCTTAGACTAAACCTAGGATCTCATTCATAACTTATCATGGATATAAATATTTATATCATGGACTTGATGTATAATAATATACTCTAGTCTTTAACTGATGGTTGGTGTTGGTAGGGATTCACTATATAGTTGGGTTTATTTTGATCTAAAAAATACTTCTTTCCATTTTTTATTTTGCATATGTCTATCAGATTATTGCAAGCTTGGATTGTGTCTCCTTCATGTTGGAAACATATTTTGGAAACTCATTAAGATTCTTTTTGTAAGATATACATTTTTTTGTAAAACCTCTAAATTACATTAGAGGCACTTGTAAGTAAATGATGGTGCCTACATGTTTTTTCTTAAATAGTTTTATTATCTATTAAGTATTTGTTCAAATCATTTGGTTATTATTTATTTGATTAAATTATATCATTACCTATTATGAATGAATCTAAGCCATTAACATTAAGGGTTGTATTATTTTCATGATTGGTTACTAAAATCTTGTTCAAAGCATTTGATTATACCATTTTAATAGTGAATTTAATTCATTACAATACTAGATAATTTTCTTATCATGCTTGGCATAAAAGATTACCTAAGTTTTTCATGCATGCCCTTTTATATTTATTGGTTGTCAAGTTATCTCATATGAAAATTAAATTAATATATAGATCGTGATTGGTTTTTTAATTGATTACTTTGGATTACTATGTA
Organism: Torreya grandis; assembly: GCA_037957365.1. Taxonomy (NCBI): domain Eukaryota; kingdom Viridiplantae; phylum Streptophyta; class Pinopsida; order Cupressales; family Taxaceae; genus Torreya; species Torreya grandis. The sequence continues at coordinate 5,462,433 of JARHVA010000161.1, read as the reverse complement.
CATATTTTCTCTTGTAAGGGGAACAAACTTTGCATGTTAATTCATTATGGTCTAAATACATAGTAATGTAGGAGATTTATTGTTAAACCTTAGTTTTATATTGACAAGTAAAATTTATTTTGCCTACCAATAAAAATATATTGTGAGAATACTTTTCATTCTTCCTTTAATGCATTATCCTTGTTCTATTTAAAATGTGTAACCATAATATGACATTAATAGATTGATTACTGGTTATAAGTTAGCATAAGAGATTTTTTGATATTATTTTGGCTCATTTGTGAGTTGTGTTTTAAATATGAGTATAATAAAGATTTATATTACTATTTCATAATTATAATTGTCCTATATTTACAACATATAAAATAAGTTAGAATTATTTATGTGAGGTTCACCTGATTAATCAAGGTGGTCACCCATCTATGACATTAGTTTCATTTTTATGGTTGTAGCAGTTTCCTTATTTGATTAAGATAATTATTTTGGAGTTTGTTAATTTAGTAAAACTATAGTGTACAACTATGTTTTTTGGAAGGATCATCTTTAATTTTTGGATTAATTCATTTCACTTGGTTTTGTGTGGAAATTGATTCTTTTTCTTGCTTATGTTATAAGATGAATCCATTGTTTAGTAAACATGATCAACTAGTTGGAAAACATGTGGAAGTCATTTGGATTTTGTTTATTTAAATTTTTGATATATTTATATATAATAAACTATGATTATCTCTTTTTATTTAAAACAAATAAATAATAGCTTATTTGATACTATAAAAAAATATTGATAAATAATTTGGTGTCCTGACCATTATAATTATTATACAGTCAATTTAACTTGATACTATGTGAAATCCTTAGTTGTAGTAGTTTGTTAACAATTGTAACATTTAATGTTTTTTGAATTGAGTTTACTTTTATTGGTATATTTATTTCTTAAGTATTTAAGGAGATAATTGGCTAAATGACAGATCTTTTATTTTTGGAGTATAAATTGTTCTTATTCCTTTTTATATTGAAGTTATTCCTTCTCAACAATTTCACAATTGAGTTAAGATTAATGTGTGGTCTTTATTTATTTGTATCAACTTTGTCTATATATTAATTTATAAATTAATGTTGATAGTAATATTCTTATTAATATGAGATCTCATATGATCATTGATAAATTAATCTAATTATAAAATAAGAGATACAAAGTGTTATTATCTTTTGATTTTCTTATTTTTAAAACATTAAGGTGATTATCTCATAATATAACCTCATAAATTCATCCATTAATATACATACCAAGTTGTATTTGACTAATTGTGGTCCATATGAATGCATTATTGTATTGGTATATTCCTAGTTAAAAATAGACCACTATTGGATAAGTAGTGCTAATCTATTTATGTGGCATGATATCCATGTGAAAATAGAATTTTGACTACTTTATTTAGATCCATTTTCACATGTGTATAATAGTTATTAAACCTTATGATATTGTTATAATTATTAACATAGTTTATGTAAAATAAGCAATGATGGATTAAAATGTGAAGGTGGGAACTAACTTCTTTTTGGGCCCCAGTAAAAGACCCAAGGCTGAATCACCTAGTTATCTTCATAAAATATAAGTATCTTCCATGAGAAACATACTAAAATTTAATTTAAAAAATAATTATGTTTTATTTAATTTTAATAATGTGTTAAATGACATCTCTAATTAGAATATGACGTAGCTTCTATGAGAGTAATGCCATCTTACCAAGGATTTTAAGGTATAGTGAATTATGACATTACTTATCTTCATTACCTTATGGGACAATGTTATATTATTGGTTGTATATAAAAAATTAAAATTTATTGTTTAGATATGTATTAAAAATTCTAAAATTGGACATCATAGTTTCACTACTAGTCTTAATGTAATCAACAACCTCATTTAAGGTTTGTAAATAATATTTTTAGGTTGCCTTATATTAAAGGAAATATCATAATATTTTGGTATAAAATTTGAGAACCATTATTATAATGTGTATACATACACTCATAATCATAATATATTTCCTTTATTAAGATATATTTAATGAGTTATCTCTATTCAATGTTCCTAGTTGACTGGCTTTTTATTAGAATTTGATCTCCATAAACATGGAATTTACATTTTTTGGATTGAATTTCAAAGGTTGTGTCATGTGGTTTCAAATCCTCATTAAACCCTAATGGAACTTTTTAAATCACTAGTTTAATTTGTGTTAATGTTTCTCAAGATGATGAAAACTAGAGCTAGCAAGGAAGTCAAGAAAGTTGTAAGTGATTTAGTTGATAATCATGGTCAGAATGAGCATGGAATATTTGATGTCGATCATAATAGTTGTGATTTTGAGAATCATGACAACCTTAAAAATAAGATTCTTGATTATCATAATGTTTTTATTATTTACATTTTGGCTTCACTATACAATATTAAAGTGCAAATGGAAGGGTATGGTCAAAGGTTGACCCACATATAAAATATACAAGAATATGAACATGAATAAGAGAATTTATAAATGAATCTAAGACAACAATAATTTTATATTCCCATCATGAAGGAGCTTAAAAATATTCCTCCTCTTGCATTCTCATATGAAGATATTGGGATGTTACTAAGGCATGGTTGATTAACTTGTCCAAATATTTTACTTTATATAATATGTGCTCCAAAATAAAAGTGCACATAGGAGCCTAATAGATACAAAGGGAAATGTAACTGATCTATAAATCAATTCTATCTCAGAGAAGCTAAATCTTCCTTAAATTTTTTTTGTTGATACATTATATATTTGGGGTCATGAAAAAGATGGATTTACTAGACCTAACAAAGGGATATCTTACCAAAATAATATTAATAGAGAGGGTTCCAAATCCTCTATTCAAGAAAAACTATGCAATAACCCTAGTTAGGTCCTATGTTTTCATATTCACAAAAGTATAATCCAAGGTAAAGTAAAGTATAATATAGTACTCATGAAATCTTGTGGCACAAAGTCAGGGTAATAAACATAAAAATTAAACATACATAGAAGATATATACTCTCATCAATGTATAGGAAATCATAATACATGGGAGATAAGTACAAATGAAAATATATATAATCTTATAAAGGAGTAACAAAGTTAAGAATACTTACCTTTGAAGATAAACATGTCAAGCCTCAATCTCTCCCTTGGCTAATGTGTTTCACAAGAGGTTGTTATGGTACATAATGATAACAAGGATAAGTCATCTCTAGGCCACAAAACTTATCTATGCATCCAAAAAACTTATCCACAAATATCCAAAGAAAGTTTTGAAACCCTATGTTATGATCCTTAATTAGAATAGTGGATAAGTAGATGCATAATATAAAATCATCTTCTTCTCTTTCTAAATAAATTATGAAATGATTATGTATATATAGATGAATGTAACCCTAAACCTTTCCAAAAGTTTAGCCAATAGGGTCAATCTAATTGACTCTATATCATTATTGATAAAAAAATTAGGTCTTGGTATAGGTCAGACAGGGGCTGACGTAGATCATAGATATAATGGTGAGAATTTAATCTAACTAGATAATTATCAAATGGAGTTTATTTAGTTAAATATTCAATATTTCACGTAGGTCTGCCAAGTGGTGAACGTTCATTGGAGTCAAATAGTCAATATGCTCAGAAAGCACGTGCTGGTGACAAGTGTCACAATCTCAAAAGATTTGATAGTATATCAATAGCACATGGGTGTTAATAGAATTAGAAATAAATGGTGTTAATTAATTTAATAATTCAAATATTTCATGTATAAATACCAAGTGGCATAAGCACATTGATTGAATGGTATAGGATGTGCAGAAGGCACGCAGAGCTATCAAGTGGCACAGTCATAGAAGCTCTAATCAAAGATAAATTATGATCATTATAAGATAAATACCAAGATAATTCCAAGGATATATATGGTTATTATTTTTTCAAACTTTGTATGGAGCATGATATGAGGTCAAAATGTCTGATGTTTAACATTTACATGATGATTATTGGCATTTAAATTTAATAAAGGAAAAACCAATGCTCAATATTTTACTTATATCTTTTGTTCTAGGATGAATTTGATGGTGATATAAAAATAAATATTATAAATTACTCAAATAATAATCTAGAGACACTATTTATAATGTTTTAATGTTTATATATTTAAATGTATTAAGGTCCAAATTTTACTGTGTTTGACCATGCTCTGCAAGTGACCAGAGAAGGATAATTGAGTTTTTCTTGATAGTATCTTGATGTTTCAAGATGAAATAAATATTAGAGAGTGTTTAATAATCCATGAGGAAAATATTTATGGATTTTTTTATGTTTTACCAATCCATATTTAGTATGAAAAAATTCTTTAAAGTTGACTATGTTTGTTGAATGCACTGGCAGTTTGAGTGACCATCTTGCAGAGGTAAGTGGAAAGATTTATATGCATATTTTAAGAATAAATAGACATGGATATTTTTTATAGGTAATATATGATCTATTAATTAATTTTTTAGTGGATTATTTGATAAAATTGTTTGTATGTTTTAGTTCTATATGATAGTTTTTTCTATGTTTCTAAGACTTTTGGCAAACAATCTAGAATGGCTTGGTTCAAGGTATGAGGTTGAGTTCCAGGTGAAGTAGACTCATGAGGGAATGATAAAAAAAATTATTATATATATTTTTTATGTTATAATCATTGGTAAAGGATGAAGGTGGTCCAAGTAGTCTCACATGTAACTTGTGAGTATGAAGGCCTAATTGTCTTAGGTCTCACCAAGACCTAATGGTGGTTTGGGGATAATGAGGTAATGAACAACATATGGAGTGTGTGGTTATTACATATATTTAAAAGGTTTTTCAAATATGTAAATCATCTTGTCTAGCCAAAATGGGTTAAAGGAAGAAAGTGGTAAGTACAAGGTCTAATTGGACTAATTGTGTTAGTTGTACAAGTGTGGATTCAAGTGAAGAAGAGAACCTTTGAAAGCTAAGGTATAGGCTAGTTAGGACCATTAGAGTGAGAAAAATATCAGAAATTTTTATTTGATCAAGTTGATGCAAGAGGACACATAGGTCAATGGACCTAATGAGCCTAAAAGAGGTAGTTTGATAGATATTGAAGGTGAAGTGTGTAGACAAAGGTGATCATTATCAGTTGAAAAGTATAAATAGGTGTTTAAGATGATATATTTAGGTTATGATTGGGTTATTGGTTTTTTAAATGGTCAGTTCCTCCTTTCAAGATAAAACTTGATAAAGGTCTAGTTATTATGGGTGCTCAACTAGACAGGGGCAATAGCTCCTTATGGGATTGGTGTCTCACTAAACTAAGGGATGGGTGTTCCTTGATCAATTAGTGTTAGTATAAATGTTGGATCTTGTTTTATAGGATTGAAGTCCATCCTTTAGGGCTTAGTGGGTTTTATCCCCCATGAGGGGTTTCCCACATATATGATGTGTTCATGAGATGTATGCTCTTATGTATGATTTTAGATGTATGTGCTTTCATGTTTATGTTGTTTTATCAAGTTGTTTATGTTAAATATTTAAGAGTTGAGAATTGAATTGGATTATATTTCATCACTAATTCACCCCCCCTCTCATTGATTGTACCTCTAATGATGACTTATCCTATTCAAGTGGTTTCAAAGAGTGTCAAAGGTTTAAAGGACCGTGTAAGACATCCAAAACATGTCATGATCATATCACAACCCCCCTAGTCTATAAAATTATCATAACGATGTCAATGTTCATCTCTAATGTTATAATCCCTTTTGAGGTGTTTCTTAATTATTTTATAACATTAAAAAGGGAGTATAATAAGGAATAGCAGGTAAATAGTCAGAGAATGATTTTGACACATTAATAACATATTTATAATAATTAAATATTATATTAATGCTTACTTATATGGTCTTCAAGTAAGGAGATGATAGTTGTCATGGCAAAAAAGAGGGTTTTCAAGAGGTTATTGTAGGTAGTCATTAAATGGCAGACTATCTAGAATCCATTGAAAGGTAAAATGAAGGATAATCGTGCATTAATAATTCCCTAAAATATATTTTTCAAGATTTATTTATTATTAAATAAACTCCCTTTAGCTTTTAGTCTTCACCTAAGGGATCTTCTTAAATCAACTCATGTTAGTAGGTCTTCAATGAGGTGGTGCAGTCATGAAAACATATATAAGAAGGTTTAAAATGTAGTTGATAATGTAGTAATGGATGTTAAATTTATTTCCAATTGGAATTTAGATATTTTATAACATGAGAGTAATAAGAAATTTATAGATCACTTGAATTCTATTGGATAAGCATGATGAGATAGTTTGAGGCCATTTTTAGGTCAAGATTGTCTCCTATAGGTATACATACTAAAATGAATATCTAATGGAAAAAATGAATATTAATGGTAGTGTGGTAAGTTGTATAATAAGGTGAAGAGGTTTGGGAAGGAAATGGCATATCAAAACATGATTTTAGACCAAGATAAGAGGGATCATGTCAACTCATGGGTCTTCAAACCTGTAGGTTGACCTTTGTAGCCCATAAACCTAAAATATGGCCTTCACATACTTTAAATACTATGGTATGGAACTAAAAATATTTCTCTAGAATCTATACTTCCTATGATATCATCATGATATCCATGGATGGGTGTTAGTTCTTAGGTTTTAGCATGACTATCATGTGTTGAGTAATTATGGTTGCAAGTTGAAAAGTTTTAAGGAAGAGTAACTTATGATGTTGAAAGGAATAATAGGTTATGATAAACCATGATAGAGATGACCACACTAAAAATACTCATTGGGAAAACAAAAATAAGGATCATTATCATGTTTAAATGCAGTGTTAGGCCTAAATGAGTAGTTACTAGCCTACTAAGGTAGGCAAGAGTAGAATATACTTGTGGTGGTTAGTTGAGAGTGATAATAGGTTTGTTTATGGCTAAATTAACATGAGTAAAACAATCTACACATACCAAATAATATAATAGTTATAATAATATTGTTGAATAACATTGAAGCCCTAGGTTACAATCTAGAGGCTAATAAGCCACCTACAAGCCTATTATGGGTAGATAGAAGAAAGAGAGATATTTTTAGTGAAAATAAATACTAATATAAATTATAATGAAGTAAATAATAACATGGGTTATATTTATAGTGATGAAAAATATCATAAAGGTTTCAAATATGCCTAAAATAAAGGTTCAATTCCAAAGTGACAGTAAATTGGCCTGAAAGAGAGCCTACAAACCTACTTGTGCTAAATAGTGGAGAAGTATGCAATTTTGTCTTGATATTGAGATAAAAAAGGGGTGAAATATAATATTAATAACATAATAAAAGTTATTATACATTTATTGAAGATTACATTCACTAATAATAAGTCATTATTGAGTCCTAGTAGGTGAGACGTCTACATAGAGACCTAAAGGTCTGAGCACTAATATGAGGATTATATGCAAGTTTTGAAGTGAAAAAATGCACAAATTATTTTGGGAATTTTAAGGGACACTAAAATTCATATCCATGAACATTAAACTCATAAGGATTGAGATAAAATGATTAAAATAAGATAATAGGCTCACCTACACCAGTTTGATCATAAACCCTAGGCATGGGCTAATTTGAGTTATAGTAAAGATGAAGACCAATGAGGAGAAGAGTTTCACTTTAAAACCTCATGTGAATTTTCAAAAACCTCATACGGGTTATCTAAATCCAGTAAAAAGTTCTTTTACACCTTCTCATGCAAATTGACCTTTCTTGAGCCCGTAAAATAAAGGCTTACCAGCTCAAGAAGCCATTTTATCACGTGTGATCTCATATGAGAAGGTGAATGGAGGGAAAGTATTTTGGGGATGTTTAAGGGATTTTTTAAATTTAAACCCATGGCATTATTATATCAATTCAATCCGTCATTTCTATGAACAACCATTAAGACCAAAAGAGCCTCTTAAACCCCTGTTAAACCCTAAATGTGACTTGATGGAAGATTTTTCCCCTTAGATATCCTAAAATAAAATATTTTGACCTTGAAATAATCTAGGTGACATTTTTAGGTCCCAAATGCATCAAAATAAGGAACTTTATGGCACATGTGAAGCACATGGTGTACATAATTAGCCTAAAAGTCAAGGTACAAGTCTAATTATGAGTATGTAGAGTAGTGGTAAGTCTTCAAATTAGGTATAAAATATTTGAAAGCATGGGAAGAGGTTATATAGCCCTCTATTCATGTTTACAACCACATAAGATGGTATATTATCTATTCAAGTCATTAATTTGGGAAAAAAAGGTGACTATACTACTATGTTACCCAAGAAACATAATTGTAGACCTATGGATTATTATGGAGAGTTTGATAGTTACTAAAACACCACTAAGAGTACCATTTGATAATTTTTTGAACCTAATTAGATCATTATCAATTCCAATTAGGTGACTAAGTCAGGATTAAGTGTGATTTCCTAGTATATCATTGACAATTCTTGGGAGAGAGGTGTAGGAAGATTGATGGGTTTTAAGACACCTAATGAAACATAATGATCACTAAAATGTCAATATAAAAAGACTCATAAATATATTAAAGGTGCCAAGAACCAGGGCAAATGAAAACTCAATGTGAACTTGATGATCAAGAACAACATCTGTCACTTATAAAAATAATAATAGGTAGTTGTATAATGAGGTGGATAAGTCATGAAAAATGTCAAGAGTTACTCTATGCCACTCTTGATGGAGAAAATATCATATCAAGAACACACATGTTGGTACAACACTTCATAACTACCTACTTTCATATTCCTCTTAATTATAACTTGTTTTTTTGAGATGACACTTGTCATAAGTCTCTCCAACATTCTCTTTCTCACTCTCACTAATTTTATTATATATTTAAAACCTTATTTGGATTTGAAAAGGATCCTTCCACCATGATTATGGTGAAGCCTTCATTTTGTGTAATGCCTCTAATATATATATATATATATATATATATATATATTATTGGGTGAATATTTTGTCATCAGCTAACTACTGGCAAAATGGGTATATCAACCAAAGTATAAGGAGATTTATATGGAAAAAAGTGTGCATCTACCACATCATAATGAGATAAATCTCTCCTATCATCAAGGGGAGGTTCCCTATAAATCACTTATATACTATATATATATATATATATATATATATATAAGCAGAAAATAATACTCAGGGTAGGATAACACAATCCATCTCTCTTTTTTCATAGATGATGTTCACAGAGCAAAAGAGAAATCTTGGTTGATGACTGAAAGTATTCCTCTTCTTTTAGAAATGGTATTCAACAAATAGCAAAAAATCTTCTCGAGTAGTAACTAGGTTTATGAGAAACCCAAGAAAGCACAAAGTATTTCATTGCCTCTCTCACTAATTAGAAATGTATGTAATAGTAGAGTGAAGTAAAGCACAAAGTCTTCACCTAAAACTACAACAAATAAAAAGATTACAAAGGATAAAATTAGTTCAAATTCTTCCTGATATCCTTCAGATAATTTCCACATAAAATTTTCTTATTTAATCAAATAGATGAGAGATTATTAGGAAAGAGAACATAAGAATGATCTCCTAAATAACACAAATTATTTCAACACAAAGTCTGAAAATAACCTGCTTCTCATTCATTCAAGAAAATTTGATTTACAAGCTGAGATAAAAGTCTCAAGAAGTATCTCAATTTTGGCAGAGTTTTTGCTCCCAATTATCCACAGATATCTATCTTTACAAAAAAGGCTCCCTCTATATATAAGGAAAAACCTTCAAATTTTGAAAAAGACTTAAATATTGAAAACCTAGTCAAAGATGAGTCACCGTTGACTTTGAGACTTTTCCAAATTTTTACATGTAATTACATATTACAAAAGTACATGTGAAAATGTCCCAAGTCAATTACAAAGTAAATGAGAAGAATGAAGAAGAAAGTATGGAAGAATAGTTCAACTTTTGTTGCCAGACTTCTTCAGATGAGCATCGCACATGGTGATAGCTGCTTATATCTTGATATTATCTGGCACAATAGTATTTTTAAAGACCACCTTAGCTTTGAGTGTGGCATCTCTCACTGCTATGATTGCTTTTGCATGACTAGTTAACCTACTTCTCAGATTATCTAGGGTTAACTGATTATCTAAAATATTATCCATAGAAACCATTAAGAATGCTTTCTCCTCAAATTCCCTTTAGATCATACCTTCGAATTCTTGAATCATTTCCTCTACTTAAATGAATTAGTTATCTCGAGAGGTGAGTCTACAAGGTAACTCCTCTAATTTGTTCAATAGATTGGTGTCACTTTCTTCACTTGCATCCTTGGAAGATTTGAGGTCGTTGATTAGTTCTTTAAGTACTTAGATCCTGTATATTAGTGATTCTTTGATTTCAATATAAGAATCTCTATTGGTAATGATGCCAATTGATACTAAGGTACATTTCTTCAACACTTTCATCTCTTTCCACTTGCTAAGATATTTATTAGTGCTATTAATATCTTGAGAAATAATATTGATAAGGTCTTCTAACTCTATTCTCATTTTCTTCATTTTACCTGTCTTCTCAGCTACCTTTGTAAACAAGGAAATCCCTTATGCATGCATCTTATCTAGGTAATATTCAAGTAATTTTCTCTTTAGATAAGTCTTCTCTACTTTCTAAATTATAAGATCATCTATGGAGAAGTCCTCTGGAGTTGCCCCTTCTGGAGTAAAAGTGAATCCCCTAATCACCATGGTCAATTGTTCCACCTTTGCTTTGTAATGATCTTTCATCTCTCTCTCTCTCTCTATGTCAAATTTCTAGACCATGATATCCATTGCAGACTGCAAATCACTCTTGGCACCCTCATGAGTTATTTTCCTCAACTCAACTCGAGAAATGGAGTAGCTGCTTATATCAAAATTCTTAAGGGTTACATCTTATGGGGGTTTGGTTATCTCTAGAAATTTGTGCCCCTTATCTCCAATCATTTTCAAAAGGATTTTTGGCTTCTTTGGGGTCTTAGCTTTGACTGGTACTATTTTTTTGAAGTCAAAGTCATCTAGAGAGATGGCTTGATTTTTCGTTTTGGGTGTGAAGTTGACAACCAAGGTGGGAGAGCAAAAGCACTTACAATAGCAATAGTCCCTGTAGTTGGTGTCACTAGGGTATCACCTACACTGCTAGTGGGAATAATGGGGGTAGTGGGTTTAGTAGGTGTGGTATCATTGAAAGTCATGCCTTCTACTAAATGGTCAAAGGTGGAACTATTTTTGATGTTGAAAGAAGGAGATGATAGACTAGGGATGGATCTTGATGATCGAAAAACATCTCCAAAAGTGCCTTGAGGGTCACCAAAATAACTCTAGAAGGAGAGGCAACGTCAAAAGAGGGAATAATGATGGGAGAAATGGGTGAATGAGTTACAATAGGTGAGTGGGGTAGAGAAGAAGAAATTCTTGTGATTGGTTGTGCCCCCTCTTATGGAGATAGAGTTTTCATCCCCTATTTCCCTACAAGCCTATCATCTATTTCCATCTATTTTGTCACTTATTCTTGGGCACTTTGTTTCTCAACCCCCATATCTATTGACTCTAGTTCTTTCTCAGTAACCTTTAATTTCTTTGACACAATGATGATTCTAAGGTTATGGGGCCAAGAAGGAGAAGGAACATCCCTTTTATTCTTTGTTCTATTTTCTACTCTCTTCCTTGTCTCTTCTTGGAATTTAGCCTCTGATCCTATGATGAATTATTTTAAAGTGATCCCCTTATTTGCTAACCAATCATTGGTGTTAGCCAATATTGGTTCAAATCTCATTCTTAAAGAGGTCAACTCTTTTTGAGACCATTAGACTAAAAGAAGAGGAGAGTTAGCGACTTGTTCACTAAGATACTTGCTATTTACCAGATCTCTGTCATCTACTAGATTTGGAGGAATATCAACAAGCCCTAGATACTCTATTTGCTTAAGAGATAGTTTGTTGTAGTCCATTTTCTTGATATCTTCTGCTATCCTTAAATCTATATAGACTTCTTTGATCATGAGCTCATGGAACTGACTCTTTTTCTTGATCATGTCTTTGACACCTCTATAATCAAATTTGGGATTTATTTTGAAATGCTTCATGGTGACAAGTTACATTTCAGTCTCCATTGCCCTTGCTTTTGTAGTGGTCAATACCGATTATCTACCAATTTTGATTGAGAATCTGAAACCTAGTTTCTTAAGTTCCATCTATATATTATGCACAACAATACTTTATCTACACAGCTCCATCAGGACCAATTTATCAGAAGGGAATCTAGGGAGCATATAGGGATAGCCTTGGAAAAAGCCAACTTGTAGATAGCAAAAAGTAGGGAATTGTAAGAACATACAGCTAAAGTCATTAACAACAATCTAGGCTTCATCTGATACTCTCTTTTGTTCTAATTGAGGGTCAAAAAGACACAAAAATACCATGAAGAAGGCATCATTTACCCTCCTAAAGTGATGGATTGATCCCTTTAATGTTATTTGAGGGTAATATTGATATACAGGGGTGGTTTTTTTATCTCCCTCTGAAATCAAACCTGGAAAGGTTCTCATTGAAGGTGCAATGTACACTAGGTACAAAGTCATATAGAACTTTGAAGTAGTAGACACTTTTGTCAATTACTCATGCAGAGCATTACTGATCTATTCACCCTAGAAGATGACTTGTTTTCCTTAGAGAATTATCTTGATGAAAGGATACATCCATTCATGAAATTGAGAAGAAGAGGGTAAACCTCATACCCTGCTGAGAAGAGTAATTAAGTCACCAAATTCCTCTATAAAGTCACTCTTCAAAAACTTTTGTGGCCATCTGGATAAGTTGGCTCTGGGAGTTTTCAGCCATCTATTGTTGATCACCTCCTTTGCCTTCTCAGGATCTTTGTTGTATTCCTTTTGTGCCTCAATGAAGTCAATCTTTAATAATTTAGTAGTACGAGGGCACATGAAAACTTTATCAATGAACTCGGGGTCCAATCAAATTAATACATTACCACTAGCATCTGACACAACTCTGGTCTCTTTGTTGTAGAATTAGGTGCATTGGAGGATGAACTCTATGAGATGTGCCACCATAGGAAAGGAGGAGACTAGATAGATATTACTTTAAATTATCCTTTTCATTTTGGAGCTTGGATTTTTCACCTTGGTTCTCTCTATGAACTCGGTCGTATCTACATGGCCGATCTCTATGTCCCTAATGTCATCGACATTAGAAGTGACCGAGGTGATTGGGAAAACACCTTGATATTAGTACTTCATCACCTTCAACTTCTTTGGAGAAGCTTTATTCATCGGGATGAGCCTTTGTCGAAAGTACTTTGATGAAGAAGGATCTTGAGGAAAAATTGCAATAACATTCATGATCATGTAATTAGGGGAAATATTGGCAACCTGGGAAAATTCCACATTGGGTGATCATGACTAGGGAAACTTGCTCAAAATGACTGAGGCAAGATTAGGTTAGAGAATGAAAGGGAAGTGGGCTCATAAAATGAGAAAAAAAAATTTTCCAGAGTTAGGAAAAATGGGGAGAAGATATGCATGGGTGGCAAAAATTACTGCCCTTGCATGTGGAAGAAATTTCTTATGCATAGGTAGGAAAAATTTTTGCCTACGCACATTGGGGTAAAAGGATGTATCGACAGCAAAAATCACTGCCAATGCATGTAGAAGGTTGGATGTGTAAGGGCAAAAAAAATCACTACCCTTGCACCTAGTGAGCAAGTCAGGTGTATTGGCAATAATTTTTGCCGCTAGTGCATGTAATCGGTGTTGGATTGCATCGGTGGAAAAAATTGCCACCAGTGCACCTAATTGGGTGGTTAGGAACTATGTTAGGGTGGAAAAATTTTCCACCCTTACACATGGTAGGGAAGAATTTGGGAGATGTGAGGGTGGTGAAATTCACCACCCTAACATGGGTGAAAAGGCTGAAAGAGAAAGGTGGAAAGAGGAGGGTCGAAGCACAGTGAAGGGGGCTAGGATCGTCTCTTTTGATGGAGAAAAAAGAGGTAGGGGCAGAAGAAGAAGAATAAAAAGAAAACCTATAAAAAGAAAGAAAAACAATCTAAAAAGAGAAGGGAGAACAAAAATAAAAACAAAAACAAAACCCTGCCTGAAGAACAACATGAAATGAGGCTCGAATCCAGTCAAAACACGCTTCCTCTTGCTCAATTGATCATCTAATGGTAGAAAGGAGGAGAATAAATGGAAGAATGAGGTGGAAAGAGGAAAAAAAAGATTTAATGGGGGCAAGAATCACCCCCAACCACTCGATGCACATGGCCATAAATGCTGCATGCAAAAATTGAGGCTGTGTAGGGGCGGCAAAATTCTCCACCTTTGCATAGGAGGTTGAAAGGATATGTAGGGGTGGCAAAAAGCACCACTCTTACATGGGAGGCATCAAAAGATGCAAGGGTAGAAAATTTTGTCGCTCTTGCATGATAGATGCAAGGGCAGTGAAAAATGTTGCCTTTGCATGGAAAACACAAAACAAATGTAGTGGCGGCAAAAAATGTTGCCCCTGCATGGAAACACTAGAAAACACTAACTCTAAGAAATGGGAAAAAATTATCATTTGGTCGTATCAAAATGGTAACAGTTTTCACATTTTTGAGAAAATGTAACAAGGGAACATCATGAACTTTGAATGCTACTAGTTGAACAAATACGAGAAAAATAAAAACTTGCCTCAAAAGATGAACTTAGAGAGAAAAACATGAAATAGACAAGTTTCATAGGGGTTGTTCCAAAAATGAGCATAGCTAATTTTGAGAACAACATCTAGCTCTTTTTGGGGAAGTTCCATTGATCAAACCAATCAATGGGAGTAGAAACTAGTCTCTAAGTGCTTACATCCAAGCCATTAGGCTATGGAGTCAAGCCACAAAAAAAAAGACATGAAAAACTAAAAAAAAATAAACAACATAAAAACTATACAAATGTACAAGTGAACTCATCTAATACTTCAAGGATTGAAGTGCTTTAGATGCTGCCCATTGTGAGGAAATGAGAATGGAATTCCATTTTGATACTCTAGCAAGAAGCTATTCTCACCACAAACCTAACGAATAGTAAACGGACCTCTCTACAAAGAATCAAAATTTTCATGCATTCCTTTTGGTTCTCTCCTCTTGTCCCACAACAAGACTTGATCTCTAATCTAAAAATCATGAATCTTTGCCCTCTTGTCAAAAAAATTCTTCACCTGATTCTGATGTGTAGTAATCTAGTCCACCACCATGATTCGTTGCTCATCTAATTTGGTTAGGCACATGATCCTTTTATCAATTAAATTTTTGAAGGTTAAATCTTTGATTTCCTTTGCTAACCTAAGCACTGGTAGTTCCAGGGTGATTGGTATCTCTACATTCAAGCCATACAGAAGTTGGAATGGTGACATGCCTATGGCCCTCTTGGGTGTAATTCTATCTACCCACAAAGCATCATATAATGCTTTGTGCCAAGTCCTCTGATTATCATCTACCAGTTTCTTGATAATAGTAACCATATTCTTATTGCTCAATTTTGCTTGGCCATTCCCTTGTGGAAAATAATCAAAAGTGTGGGAGAGGGTAATTCCATAATAAAAGTAGAACTGGGTAATCTCATGAGAAGAGAAACAGGCTACATTATCTATTACAATCTTAGTTAGAACCCCAAATCGAGAAATAATATTTTCCTTAAGAAAATTACATACCACTTCTAAAGTAACATGCTTGGTTGGAATGGCTTCCACCCATTTGGTAAAGTAATCAGTCGCAGTGAGGACATAATCATGCCCAGCACTTGAAGATGAGTTGACTATGCCAATGAATTCAATACCCCATTATTGAAAAGGTTCTTCAATTACCACTAGCTTGAGGAGTAACGTGGCCAATTTAGGTTTCTTGATGAACTACTAACATAATTCACACCTACGCACTTATTTATAAGCATCTTGAAACAACATAGGCTAATAGTACCTCACTCATAGAATTTTATGGGCTATCACTGGTGCAGAGAAATGTCCTCCATAGGCCAAATTGTGGAAGGACTCAAAAAGTTTACCTTGTTGCACCTTATCAATGCAGTAAAGAAATACCCCATCAAGGCTTCTCTTATACAAACCATTATCCCACAAGACATAGCTAGCAGTCTTTAGCTTAATATTCCATTATTCTTTGTAAGATAGATGAGCAGGACACTCACCATAGATTAGAAAATGAGTGATGTAAGAATACCATTCATCAGTAGTAGTGACAAAGAGGACCATAGGAACATCTTCGACCTTTATTTCTTCATTTTCTATCTCCTTGGGGATATTATCAGCAATCAACTAGCAGAGGCCCTTTCCCTGCACAAGTTTTGTAGTTTTGATGTCAAGATCATACTCCTAAATCTTAGCAATCTAATTTCCCCTTTAACTACCAAACTCCTGTTGAGTTAGAATGGACTTCACCATTGTATTAGGCACCAAAACCACAATATGTGAATTCAGGATATAAAACTTGAAATGCTTCACTACCTTGACCACTGCATAAGCATGCTTCTTCATGTTTGAGTACTCTAGCTCATGAGATTTTAGAGGACAGCTCATGAAAGAAATAAGAGATTCCACACCTTCTTGGTTCTTTTGAACCAAAATAACTGAAAGTGTATGCTCAGAAGCATAGCTGTATATTATGAAGTCTTTTGTGTAATCTAGACAAACATGAATTGGTGTGCAAGTGATTGATTTTTTTATGTCTTCAAATGCTGACTTGCCTTCTATAGTCCACCAAAAAGTGGCTTTACCCTTCATCATATTCACAATGTGGTGAGTCTTCTCAATGAACTCAGGGATGAACCTTCATAAAAAATTAATTTTTTTGAAGAAAGAGTGAACTATAGTCGTACTTGTGGGGAGGGTAAGCTCTTGGATGGAATTGACTCTTTCTGAGTTAACTTTTATGCCTTCTCAGGATACAATGTGCCCAAGAATTTTCCCTTTTGTTACTCCAAAAATATATTTTTTGGGATATAGAGAAATGCCATTCTGGTGGTAACATTCCAACACTTGATGTAAATGGTGCACATGATCAAGATGATGCTTGTAAAAGACTATTAAATCATCTAGGTATACTAAAATGAACTTACCCATTTCATTTTTGAAAGCAAGGTCCATTGCTCTCTAAAAAGTGGTGCTAGCATTTATCAACCCAAATGGCATTCTTCGATAGGCAAAAGTGACCCAAGGTGTGGTGAAGGTAGTCTTATGCTGGTCTACTTTTTTAATTTCAACTTGATTATACCCTGAGAAGCCATCTAGCATTGATAACATCTCTGAACTAGTCACCGTTTGAAGAACTTGATCCATGATAGCTAGAGGATAGTTATCCTTTAAGGATGATTGATTCACATTTTTGAAATCTACACAAATGTGAATTTCACCATTATTCTTCCTCACAGAGATTATGTTTACAATCCATGTGGAGTGATGGATTGGGAAAATTATCCTAGCATTCATCATTTTTATATTTTCGATAGAATAGTACCTGATATCTTTAGATTGTACTACCTAGATTTTTGCTTGTAAGGCACTGAATCACTTTTGAGAGGATGTCATGGTGGATTTCTTCAAGTCTGAGTGACTTCAGATCATCATAGGAGTAAGTTAGGACATCTATATACTAGCAAAGTAGAGTAGTGAACTTGAAATTTTCTTCTTGAGTGCAACATTTCCCAATGTTCACCATTTTGGGATTTTCCTTGGTACCTAAATTTACTCGATCAAACTCCTAAGAAGAGCTTGAATCTTTTTGCCACTATTTAATGAAACTGTCATGTTTATCAAATAGCTTCTCAAGGGAAACTAGGCTTTTTGAGATTTTATTCCCTTTAAGTTGCAAGAATTCTTCACCTACATTTATATTTGATTCAGAGGCTGGTACAAGCTTTTGGGGCTCACTTCCATCAAAATGAAGCTATTCAAAGCTATTCTTTTACTCCAAGAAAGCAATTATTTGGTTATCATTATTAAACACCTACCAATGAATGGCATTGTTAGACACACTTGGTCGAAATACCAGTTTAATAGTGTACATGTCTCCTTTAAAATCAGGGTGAGGAACTAATAGAGCTACTAAAATAGCTAGTGCATCAGCTCGATCATTAAACTCCCTGGGTATGACAGAGATGTTGAAAGCATCAAAGCTTTCAATTTGACCCTAGACTAAATTATGGTGGTGGTGTAATTTTTCATTTTTGGTTTGATACAAGTTCTTTACCTAACAAACCACCAGTTCAACATCACCTTTGGCATGAAGGAGTTTGACACTATTGTCTCAAGCAGCCTTCAATCCAAGTAGTAGAGATTCATACTCAGTTGTGTTATTGGTGTTGCTTAACTACAGCTTGTATGAAGGAAAAATATCTCCTTGAGGGGATATCAACACAATCCTGACTCTTGAACCAATAGAGGAGCAGCTACCATCGAAATTCCAAAATCCATACCTCATCAAACACATATTTTTCCTTAGATTCTTCTTCATTTGGAGGGGAATATTCTTCTACACTTACATTGTGCTCCACAAATATTTTTGTTGTTCCATCTACACCAATTTTTAGGTTGACACATTTGGGAATTTCATCAGGCGTCTCATGGACTTCCTCCATGGATAAAAAGTAGTTACCCATGCCTGAAGATTCAAATAGAATTTGAGCTTCAGGTGTTGATGTTTGAGTGACCACATATTTTGCTTCCTTCTCAGGAGAAATTTCTGCATAACACCTTTGACTGGGATCCTCACCTCAGATAAGTCCATACTTAATTCACCACCAACATCCTTGCATAAATTTCACCTAAGAAGGATGTCATAAGAGGTTGGAACATCAGCCACCAGGACCATCATTTTGATTCTCTTTTCTGGAAAAGCTGCAAATGCAAATTAGACATCTTTGATTTGACCTAGGAGTGGGACTTGCTTGTTTTCCATAGAAAAGCACCTCCTGAAATTCTTAGTCAAAGCAAGACCAATAGAATCAACTACCTTGGTGGACATAATGTTGTTAGAAGCTCTAGAGTCTATTATGCAAGTACTCAATTTATAACCATTTATCAATAGGGAAACATAAAAAGGTTCTATTTTCCCAGGAGCAATAAGAGGAATAATGACAAAATTATTATGGGTGGATTTATTCTTGGAGGTATCACGAGTTGCCTTTGAATAATCTTGTCCTATAGGGGTATTTTTACTTTTCACGTATTCGGCCATCCTACCAAACTATTCAGGATTGGCTCGCAAGTACTCAATCTCAGTCATTTGAATCTTAGTCTTTTTGGCATGATGAATTATATCAAATATTTAAAATGAGTTAGAGATAGAGGAAGGGAGCTCATCATCCTGATATTTATTGGGTGTGTTACTGGTCTAAGAGATAAAAGTAGAAGGTATGAGATGGTTTGAGGTACTTACTTTTTTATTAGTTACTTGATCCTTTGGTTGGAAAGGCAATGAAGTCCCTCGTTTAGTGATAGAAACTACTAGTTGAGGTTCTTCTCCTACTTTTTCTTTATCAACTTGTTGAGCTGACTAGTTCTAGGATCTAGTAAAAATAACATAAGATGCATCAAACACTTCTCTCTTAATTCCAGCTTCATCTTAATAATCTAGAAAACTAATATTAAAGTCGCTAGATAATTCTTCTTCTTGTTCTACAAAGAGATTAGCATCATCTTGTTGGTCCAACTCAAGTTGGAGTGAGAAATCTTGTTTAGCTTAAAGGTAACCAACTACTGAATTAGCATGTGCTGCTTCAATGGCAGGTTTCCCATGTGGGGGAGGAAGGTGATTTGGTTGTCCTTGATTTTTGGCAGCATTGCCTTGATATGACTAATTGGGAAATGTCCTTCTTGGCATATCCTGATAAGTAGGAGTAGATATACCTTAGGCCATTTGTCTTTTCAAGGCTAGTAGTTCATTCATCAACTTTTGCACCATAGGATCTATGGTGCTCATGGAAGAACTTTTAGCAGATGATGAAAATTTATTTTTATTAGAGTTTTTTCTAATCTTACCTACCAGGATAAGATCATCCTCAATCTCAGTAGCTAAATTTTGAGCTATAGTGAGATCCATAGGACTAGCCCACCTCAATAGAAAACTTACTTCAAGAAGTTGAGAGTTGATGAAAAATCACTTGAGATTCTTTGGCATTGGCTGAGTGATCATAGGAATTTGGCTCCTCAGCTTATTGAATTTTACTATGAAATCCCTCATAGGATCATGAGGTTCTTTCTTCATTTACGTAAGATGAGCTAATAAGGCATGTGCATCTTCAACAAGTTTGAACTTGACCTCAAACTTGGCTTTAAGCATATTCTAGTCAGTTATAGTTTGAGCTTGAAGGTGGTAAAACCAATCCACAACAGTGCCTTGCAAAGTTTCTACAAAAAGTCTCACCACTACATCTTCGTATTCCACACCTATCACACTGCATGGTATAGAGAAGGTAGCAGTATGCTCATCAAGATGAATCTTCTCATCACCATAAAATTTAGGGAAATTATTTCTCAAACTATGAGGTAGTTCGTGTAAAGGTGGGGCCAGATTAAGAGGACCAAAGGAGTTGCCCCAAGGACCTTGGGCCATTATGATATGACGATTGAATGGTGGGATAAAAAATCTTGGTGGGGTCAATATAGACAAAACCTTATTATTACTAAGACTAGAAGCTTCACCAGGTATGGGAGATCTGACATTGGTAGGAGGAAAACTCTTAGTTCACTGAAGGTGAGATGGTGGAGGAGAAATATCAAAGCTAGTTCATCACACCAACTCAAATACAGGATCAACAATACCTTGAGCTCTCTGGCTTCACGTGTGTAGTGGATCTTCCAGAGTGTAAAATGAAAAAGGAACTAGAGATGCTTTGAGTTGAAGTGTGAGGATTTAAAATTCACATTCGTAATCCCTAATAGAGTCGCCAAAAGTTGTTGGGTGAATATTTTGTCCTTAGCTAACTGATGGCAAAATGGGTATATCAACTAAAGTACAAAGACATTTATATGGAAAAAGGTGTGGGTCTATCACAACCTAATGAGATAAATCTCTCCTCTCATCAAGGGGAGGTTCCCTATAAATCACTTATATATATATATATATATATATAATCAAAAAATAACACTCAGGGTAAGATAACACCATCCATCTCTCTTTTTTCAGAGATGATGTTCATAGAGCAAAAGAGAAATCATGGTTGATGACTAAAAGTATTCCTATTCTTTCAGAAATGGTATTAAAAAAATATTAGAAAATCTTCTCGAGTAGTAACTAGGTTTACGAGAAACCCACGAAAGCACAAAGTCTTTTTTTTCCTCTCTCACTAATTAGAAACATATGTAACAATAGAGTGAAATAAAGCTCAAAGTCTTCACCTAAAACTACAATAGATAATAAGATTACAAAGAATAAAATTAGTTCAAAATCTTCCTGATATCCTTCAAAATGTCTTTAGATAATTTCTACACAAACTTTGCTTATTTAATCAAACAAATGAGTGATTATTAGGAAAAAGAACATAAGAACGATCTCCTAAATAACATAAATTATTTCAACACAAAGTCTAAAAATAACCTGCTTCTCATTCATTCAAGAAAATTTGATTTACAAGCTGAGATTAAAGTCTCAAGAAGTATCTCAATTTTGGTAGAGTTTTTGCTCCCAATTATCCAGAGATATCTATCTTTACAAAAGGGGCTCCCTCTATATTTAGGGAAAAACCTTCAAATTTTGAAAAAGACTTAAATATTGAAAACCTAGTCAAAGATGAGTCACCATTGACTTTGGTAATTTTCTAGATTTTTACATGTAATTACATATTACAAAAGTACATGTGAAAATGTCCCAAGTGAATTACAAAGTACATGAGAAGAATGAAGAAGAAAGTATGGAAGAATAGTTCAACTTTTGTTGCCAGACTTCTTCAGATGAGCATCACATTAGGTGACCCCTTATCCAACGGAAGCACAATTGATTAATTTCTTATAAGCAATTAAACACAGAATTATACCAGAATGATAAAGTAACTAGAAACTTGAGACAGCAAAGAATTTGAGAGACAATACACATTCTTGTATTAGATATTACTAGAAGAAAATACAATAAGGAAGATGCCACTTCTTCCTCCACCTCAAAGGCTTGCCACACCTCAAGACCTTCTTCCCTTTATCTCTTTCTCAACACAAAACCAACTCTACAACCTGAGTTGCTATCCCTCCTTGAATGCTTCAGCTGATCTCCTTGACCTTACACCTGTAGATCTCCTTGACCTTGCTTACTTCAATGCTTTTACTTGCCTTCTTGATAATTACAATACATGCCTCATGGGTCTTTAAATAGAATCCCATGGTTACAAAAATAGAAATCTAACTACAATAATTAGACATGCAGCTCGTGACTATAATTAGTCATTTGACATGTAAACACTCGCTTCACTTAACTGATTGTTCATCAACAACAGTTCTAGAACACATAGGCGATCGACGCTAGTCCCTGGTTGCTTGGTGCTGCCAACATCGGCCGACTAGCTGCTGTCACCGGTTGCCTTCTACGCTGTATCTAACAGACGTCAGTCATGCTGCCGATGCCAGTTCTTCAAAATCCTCTTCTTCATGTCTGCAAATAGTTGAAGCTTTTATCTCCACACCCTAACAATCTCCCACTTGGAGATAAACAACTGCTACTGTACCTGTACCTATACACCATCTATTTTGTTCCTTTGGCTCTATATCCCTCTTCAAAGTCACTCTTGAAGACCAACCACCATGTAAACCTATGATGCTATACTTGTCACTTATGCCAAAAGAATTTTGCTACTCCCAAATTCTTCATGACATACTTCTGAACCAACTCTACCCTTAGCTCAGAAAACTCCCTATATATGAAACCCTGCAACAAGTAACACAATACAGTAATAGGATAATATAGCTAATATTATCCAACCTGGTAAAGATAAAATACAATGGTTACACCTCCATTGTCTACAGCCTAATCAAGACCATATACCATAGCCTTTTATCTCACGTGTCCATCCACTCTCTTCTCTAATATGGGAATCCATCCCTCTATTCAGTGCTTACTTCCAGCTGACAACTCTACCAACAAATACCTATTTGGTTTTACTCCAAGGACTCACACTCCTCATCCATGCCAAGCTCCCACTATTTCTGGACTCTACCTGCATTGCTTCTTCCATCTTCCTAGTTCTTGACTATCAATAAGCAATATAAATAAGGTGAACAATGAATATGAGGTTCACTTACCATTTCTGACCTCTATATGGGTGTTTGAGACTCATTGACAGCTAGCTGTCCACCCATCATCCATTCCAGTGACCGATCTCGGCCATCTCACAGTCTGCTCCCGATCGATGTCAGTTCCCTACACTGACCCTGATTGCCAACGTCATTTCCCTAGCTGACGCTGGTGTCCCCCCTGCCGACGTCAGTCCTAATGACCAATGTTAGACTTCTCTTGCCTGACCTACCGACCCTGCTGGTCTGTACATGACCGATGCCGATATTTGGATGACTGACGTCGGTCCCAAGTGACCGACATCGGTGTTTGTGTGTTCCTGTAAGTGATGAAATATTCATCCATGAGCTTATCTTGGATCAAACCTCTGTCTATGCTACCCTGCTTAGATTTATTCAGCCCCTGTGACTGATCTCTGTCCTTCATCTCCTCCATAAACACCAAGGCTTCTTTGTTCCTATCAAAAGCATCAAATTTCCTTTTCTTGTAATGAACTCTATCTATGCTTTCCAAATCTAAACATGTACCTTTTGAATCAAGAACATCCATTCCCTTCTTATTCATGTGACCAAGCCTATTAAGCCACATCTTCGAATCTACAGCTGAAGTAGATAAACCAGAAGTATAATCAACAATACAAGTAGACAGATAAAGAGTATCTACATTCTTACCTCTTGCTAGAACAAGTGCACCCTTGGTAACCTTCTAAGAATCTATTGTGAGGGTTATTGTGCATCTCTCATCACCCAACCTTCCTATAGAAATCAAACTCTGCTTCAGAATTGGAACATGCATGACCTCCTTCAACACCTATGTGTTGTCAATCTGCAATCTCAATTGCACTTTCCCTTTGCTAACTATCTAACAAGGCGTACCATCCCCTAAATAAAGCACTCTAAAGTCTCCCTATTCATACTCATGGAACAAATCTCTATTTAGGAATGCATGAAAAGATGAACCAGAATCTAAAATCCATGATCCTACCTAACTATCCAAATAAAGTATGAGAGCATCCTGTACCACAATATTTACATCCTTTAATTCTTCAATACTTGCATGTTGATTCTCTTTATCTCTCAACCAACACTCCTTCTTTGTATGTCCTTTCTTTCCACAAAACCAGTAGGTAACACCTTTGGACTCGGATCTCCTTCCCGACCTTGATTTCCCTTACTCAACCTTCTCCCTTTGCCTTCCCCTGCTTTCTGCACTTAGAGCATTACCTAATGATTCACCTATGCTTCTCCTACATATTTTCTCATTCAAGATCACACTCACAACATCATCAAATTTTAAGATTTTAGAAGCAGATGCAGAATTACTTACTGCCATAACCAAACTATCCCAACTTTTAGGCAAAGAACATAAAATCAAGAGAGCCTTTACCTCATCATCAAAAACAATATTGACTGAAGCTAACTAGTTTACCAAACCATGGAAATCACTGAGATGAGTATGTACTGATCCACCTTCTTGCATTTTCAAAGTAAATAGCTGCTTCATAAGATATACCTTATTAGAAGCCGAGGGCTTTTCGTACAAATTTGCCAAGGACTTTATCAACTCTTTCATTATCTTGCACTGTGATAAGCTGGAAATCACAGACGATGCAAGGCTCAACCTTATGGAACCAAGAGCCTTCAGATCAAGAACACTCCATTCTTCATCCTTCATATCTATGGGCTTGCATGCAACCCCACCCAACGGTAAGTATATATCCTTCTGATATAGATAATCCTCAATCTGCATCCTCCAATGTTGATAATTCTTGCCGTTAAACTTCTCCATTCATAGCTTACTTTCTTCTGCCATTGCTAAACTCCCACTCAATCAAAAACCTGTGAATGACCTGTAATCAACAAATAGTAATCTACTTCCTACAAACCGTAGCTCTGATACCAACTATTAGGTGACCCCTTATCCAAAGAAAGCATAATTGATTACTTTCTTATAAGTAATTAAACATAGAATTATACCAGAATGATAAAGTAACTAGAAACTTGAGATAGCAAAGAATTTGAGAGACAATACACACTCTTGTATTAGTTATTACTAAAAGAAAATAGAATAAGGAAGATGCCACTTCTTCCTCCACCTCAAAGGCTTGCCACACCTCAAGACCTTCTTCCCTCTCTCTCTTGCTCAACACAAAACCAACTCTACAACCTGAGTTGTTATCCCTCCTTAAATACTGATCTCCTTAACCTTACACCTATAGATCTCCTTGACCTTGCTTGCTTTAATGCTTTTACTTGCCTTCTTGATAATTATAATACATGCCTCATGGGTCTTTAAATAGAATCCCATGGTTATAAAAATAAAAATATAACTACAATAATTAGACACATAGCTCGTGACTATAATTAGTCATTTGACATGCAAACTCTCACTTCACTTAACTGACTATTCATCAACAACAGTTCTAGAACACATAGGTGACTGACGTTGGTCCCTACTTGCCTGGTGCTGCCAACATCAGCTGACTAGCTACCATTATCGATTGCCTTCTGCACTATATCTAATCGACATCGTGCTGCTGAAGCTGGTTCTTCAGCATCCTCTTCTTCGTGTCTGCAAATAGTTGAAGCTTTTAGCTCCACACCCTAATACATCATACATGGCGATAGCTACTTGTATCTTGATACTATTTGGCACAATAGTATTTTTGAAGACCACCTTAGCTCTGAGTGTGGCATCTCTCACTACTATGATTTTTTTTGCATGACTAGTTAACATGGTTCTCAGATTATCTAGTGTTAACTGATTATCTAAAATATTATCCATATAAACCACTGAGAATGCTTTCTCCTCAAATTCCCTTTGGACCATACCTTCAAATTCTTGAATCATTTCCTCTATAAAATGAATTAGTTGTCTCAAGAGGTGAGTCTACAAGGTAACTCCTCCAATTTGTTCAATAGACTAGTATCACTTTCTTCACTAGCATCCTTGGAAGATTCAAGGTCGTTGATGAATTTCTTAAATACCTGAATCTTGTATATCAGTGATTCTTTGATTTCGATATAAGAATATCTATTGGCAATGACACTGATTGATACTAAGGTACATTTCTTCAGTGCTTTCATCTATGTCCACTTGCTAAGATATTTATTAGTGTTGTCAATATCTTGAGAAATAATATTGATAAGGTCTTCTAACTCTATTTTCATTTTCTTCATTTTATCTGTCTTTTCAGCTACCTCTGTAAACAAGGAAATCCCTTGTGCATGCATCTTATCTAGGTAATCTTCAAGTACTTTTACCTTTAGATAGGTCTTCTCTACTTTCTAGATTATAGGATTATTTACAGAGAAGGCCTCTAGAGTTGTCGCTTATGGAGAAAAAGTGAATCTCTTGATCACTGCGGTCAATTATTCCACCTTTGCTTTGTTATGATCTTTCATCTCTCTCTCTTTTTCAAATTTTTGGACCATGATATCCATTTCAACCTGGAAATCACTCTTGGTGCCCTCCTAAGTTATTTTCCCCAACTCAACTCGAGAAATGAAGTAGCTGCTTATATCAAAATTCTTAAGGGTTACATCTTGTGGGGGTTTGGCTATCTCAAGAAATTTGTGCCCCTTATCTATAATCATTTTCGAAAGGATTTTTGGCTTCTTGGGGGTCTTAGCTTTCACTGGTACTATTTTTCTAAAGTTAAAGTCATCTGGAGAGATGGCTTGCATTTTTCTTTTGGGTGTGAAAGTCAAAAACCAAGGTGGGAGAGCAGAAGCAATTACAGTAGCAATAGTCCCTATAGTTAGTGTCACTGGGGTAGCACCTACACTACTAGTGGGAATAATGGGCATAGTGGGCATAGCAGGCATGGTATTAGTTAAAGTCATGCCTGCTACTGAATGGTCAAAGGTGGAACTATCTCTAATGTTGAAAGAAGGAGATGACAGACTGGGGATGGATCTTGATGATCAAAGAACATCTATAGAAGCACCTTGAGGGTCACCAAAAATAACTCTAGAAGGAGAGGTAGCTCTAGAAGAGGGAATACTGATGGGAGAAATGGGTGAAATGACTGGTTGTGCCCCCTCTTGTGGAGATAGAGTTTTGGTCCCCTGTTGACCTGCAAGCTTGTCATCTATTTTCATCTGTTCTGTCACTTATTCTTGGGCACTTTGTTTCTCAACCCCCATATCTTTTGACTCTGGTTCTTTCTTAGCAAACTTTGATTTCTTTGACATAAAGATGATTCTAGGATTATGGGGCCTAGAAGGGGAAGGAACATCGCTCTTATTCTTTGTTTTATTTTCTGCTCTCCTCCTTGTCTCTTCTTAGAATTTGGCCTCTAATCCTATGATGCATTCTTTTAAAGTGATCCCCTTATTTTCTAACCAATCATTGGTGTTAGCCAATATTGGTTCAAATCTCATTCTTAAAGAGGTCAACTCTTTTTTAGATCATTGAATCAGAGGAAGAGGAGAGTTAGCGACTTGTTCAACAAGATACCTGCTATTTACTAGATCTCTATCATCTACTAGATTTGGAGGAATATCAGCAAGCCCTAGATACTCTATTTGCTCAAAAGATAGTCTGTTGTAGTCCATTTTCTTGATATCTTCTGCTGTCCTTAAATCTATCAAGATGTCTTTGATCATGGGCTCATGGAACTGAGTCTTTCTCCTGATCATGTCTTTGACACATTTATACTCAAATTTGGGCATTATTTTGAAATGCTTCATGGTCACAAGTTGCATTTCAGTCTCAATTACCCTTGCTTTTGTAGCGGTCAATATTGAGTATCTGCCAATTTTGATTGGCAACCTAAAACTTGGTTTCTTAAGTTCCATCTATTTATTTTGCATGACAATAATTTGTCTACATAGCTCCATCAGAACCAATTTATCAAAAGGGAATCAAGGGAGCATATAGGGATAGCATTTGAAAAAACCAACCCACAGATAGCAAAAATTAGGGAACTATCAGAACATACAGTCGAAGTCATTGACAACAGTCTAGGCTTCATATGATACTATCTTTTATTCTAATTAAGGGTCAAAAGACACAAAAATACCATGAATAAGGCATCATTTACCCTCTTAAAGTGATGGATTGATCCCTTTAATGTTAGTTGAGGGTAATATTGATATACAGGGGTGGTTTTTTTGTCTCCCTCTAACGTCAAACTTGGAAAGGTTCTCATTGAAGCTGTAATGTACACTAGGTACGAAGTCATAGAAATTTAAATTAGTAGACACTTTTGTCAATTTCTCATGTAGAGCATTGCTAATCTATTCACCCCAAAAGATGACTTGTTTCCCTTAGAGGATTATCTTGATGAAGGGATACATCCATTCATGAAATTGAGAAGAAGAGGGTAGACCTTGTACCCTGTTGAGAACAGTAATTAAGTCACCAACCTCCTCTATAAAGTCACTCCTTGGAAAGTTTTGTGGCCATCTGGATAAGTTGGCTCTAGGAGTTTTCAGCCATCTATTGTTGATCACCTTCTTTGCCTTCTCAGGATCTTTATTGTATTCCTTTTGTGCCTAGATAAATTTGATATTCAATACTTCAGTAGCAGGAGGGGACATGAAAACTTTATTGATGAACTCAGGGTCCAATCAAATTAGTATGTTGCCACTAGCATCTGACAGCTCTAGTCTCTTTGTTATAAAATTGGGTGCATTGGAGGATGAACTCTGTGTGATGTGCCACCATAAGAAAAGAGGAGACTAGATGGATATTTCTTTCAATTATCCTCTTCATTTTAGAGCTTAGATTTTTTACCTTGGTTCTCTCTATGAACTCGACCATATCTACGTGGCCGATCTCTATGTCCCTAATGTCATCAACATTAGAAGTGATCGAGGTGATTAGGAAAACACCATGATATTGGTACTTTATCACCTTTGAATTTTTTGGAGAAGCTTCAGTCATCAGGACAAGTATTTCTCTAAAGTACATTGATGAAGAAGGATTTCGAGGAGAAACTGCGATAAGAATCATGATCACACAATTAGGGGAAATATTGGCAATCTAGGAAAAATGCATATTGGGTGATCATGACTAAGGAAATGTGCTTGAAAGGGCTGAGGCAAGAGCAAGTTGGAGAATGAAATGGAAGTAGGCTTGGAAAATGAGAAAAACAAAAATTTCCTAAAGTTAGGAAAAATGGGGAGAAGATATGCATGGGTGGCAAAAATTTCTACCCTTGCATGTGGAAGAAGTTTCTTGTGCATAGGTAGTGAAATTCACTGCCTGTGCACATTTGGGTAAAAGGATGTATCAGTGACAAAAATCTCTATTGATGCATGTAGAAGGTTGGATGTGTAAGGGCAGCAAAAATCTCTGCCCTTGCACCTAGAGAGGAAGTCGGGTGTATTGGCGGCAATTTTTGTCGCTAATGCACATAATCGATGTTGGATTACATTGGCAGAAAAAATTGCCACCAGTGCACCTAATTGGGTGGTTAGGGACTGTGTTTGGGTAGAGAAATTTTCTGCCCTTGCACATGGTAGGGAAGAATGTGGGAGATGTGAGGGTGGTGAAATTCACCACCCTAACATGGGTGAAAAGGCTGAAAGAGAAAGGTGGAAAGAGGAGGGTCGAAGCATAGTGAAGGGGGGCTAAGATCGCCTCGTTTGATGGGGAAAAAGAGGTAGGGGAAGAAGAAGAAGAAGAAAAATAAAACCTAAAAAGAAAAAGAAATAAAAACAATTTAAAAAGAGAAGGGAGAATATAAATAAAAACAAAAACAAAACCCTACCTGAAGAATAATGCAAAACGAGGCTCAAATCTGGCAAAAATGTGCTTCCTCTTGCTTGCTTGATCGTCTAGGGGTAGAAAGGAGGAGAAGAAATGGAATAATAAGGTGGAAAGAGGGAGAAAAATGATTAAATGGGGGTGAAAATTCCCCCCAACCACTTGATGTGTGTGGCCATAAATGCCACATGCAAAAATCAAGGCTATACAGGGGTGGCAAAATTTGCCACCTCTACATGGGAGGTTGAAAGGATATACAGGGGTGACAAAAATTTACTCTCCTACATGGGAGGCATCAAAAGATGTAAGGGTGGAAAATTTTTCCACTCTTGCATGATGGATGCAAGGGTAGCAAAAAATGCTACCTTTGCATGGAAAACATAAAACAAATGTAGTGGCGGCAAAAAATGCCGCCCCTGCATGGAAACACTAGAAAACACTAACACTGAGAAATGGGGAAAAAGTGTCATCTAGCCACATCAAAATGGTAATGATTTTCATGTTTTTGGGAAAACATAACAAGGGAATGTCATGAACTTCAAATGCTACCAGTTGAACAAACACAAGAACAAGGAAAACTTGCCTCAAAAGATGAACTTAGAGAGAAAAACACAAAACAAACAAATTTTTTAGGGGTTGTTCCAAAAATTAGCATAGCTAATTTTGGGAATAATATATATATATATATATATATATATATATATATATATATATATATATATATATATATATATATATATATATATATATATATCTGTGTATGTATGTATGTGTATATATATATATATATATATATATGTATGTATGTATATATATGTATATATACACACACATATGTGTGTATATACATATATATACATACATACATATATATATACATATATATATACATATATATACATATATATATACATATACATATATATATACATACATATACACACACACACACACACACACACACACACACACACACACACACACACACACACACACACACACACACACACACAGATATATATATATATATATACATACACACACACACACACACACATATATGATTTTGACTTTTTTCATGGTTATAGGTAGTGTAAATAGTTTAATGATTGATGAAATCAAGTGTATACTTAACTCACCTTGGTTTATTTTATTCTTCTTATTACCTTCATGAGGTTTATCTCACTATTGTAGGTTGTAGAAAGTGTAATCAGGGGTCATTTGTACATTAGAAGTGGCAATAATTTCCCCTGTAACCCCATAATACCTTACCTCTCTACAAATTACTAATTTGATAGGTTTAAGTTGAGATCAATGCATGTATTTCAATCCTATAGGTCATATTACATATGTAATATGTGTTAATTTATTTCAATACACATCAATATTATTATACTCCCATCTTTCTCCAACTTGCAACAAGCCATTAAAGAAAACTTGATTCTATGAAAACTTCACTCATTTTCCCTCAAGCTCAATTGACTCTCCTTCAAGAACAAACATTCACCCATAAATTTTTAGTACTCCACCAAGATGAAAATCCTAATTTTAAAATAAAAATTTGGAACCAAGTGGTAAAATAATGGGGTAAACATGGCAAAGAATGCATACCTAAAAAAGTAGAAGCTAAACAAGAAGATTCAATTCAACCTCTAAAAGAGTCTACTAGTGTCAAAATATCAAGTTGGAACCAAGTAGTGGATTTTATAAGTATCTACTAATATTGGGGTATGAATTAATAGACAAAAATGTATATTCAATTACATTTACCATTCTATGAAGCATATATTCACATAAGATCAAACAATGCATAGAGAAACAACCATATAAGCACATCACAAGATAATATAAGAGATTATGTGGGAAACCCTCTTGGGGAAGAAAAAACAATGAATTATTCACATTAAATACTATATTATAATGACAATATTCAACTTTTAGTGAAACACCCACTTCATAATGAGTTCCAACCCATACCTAGTTGATCACCTACCCAACTAGTCTTCTACAAGTTCCAACATACAAGGAGGCTTCAACCCTTAGGAAACCAAGAACAAAATTAGATAACTTTAATATATAATAATATTTAACACCTATTTATAACTCTACAACTAATGATGACCTCCTTTTTTTTCACTCTTTCCTCTTCACTCTCACTCAAATAGCCTTTAGGGCTCACTGACTCAATATGCCTCTTATAGGATCATTAGGTCCATTGACATGTGTATCCACTTTCATAATATTAATTATATATACATGAATGATATTATTCACACTTTTATGGTCCTAAATTACCTACCTCTTCTCCTTTAATTATCTATTTCATTCTCTTGATTCTTCTTCCACTCAACTAGTCCAAAAAGGCCTATTAGGCCTTGCCTTTATACCACACACTTCATATAACACATATTGGTCACTCAAGATCCTTAATAAAATTGTATAACACTTAAAATAGGTACATAAATATTTTAAATATTATAACCAAACACTACATAGGTTGGTTATAACCTGTAGAGGCTAAAACTCAATTAGGCCTAATAGAGACCTAATAGAATTATCCCTTCTTCAAGGCACACGTTATACTTGAAATCCTTAGACCATATTTAGCTTCCAAAAATTATTAAAAAACTTAATATAACTTTAATATGTCCCTCATAATCTATAATTAGGTCATTAATACTTGTAACTCCATTTCACCCCTTGAACCTATCAATTAGGTCTTCTCGCCTTTTAGTCCTTACACAAAAAAATGTCTCTTAAAAATGAAACCTAAAGTAACTCTTATAAAAAATAACTTAAAAACACATTAATATGTAATTAATTAATTAATAAAATTATCTATTTCCATTTGAAACCTTCACTCAGGCTCCAAGCATCCAAAACCACCTCTGTAATAGGACCACTCAGACTGGTCAAACATAATCAAAGTACAATCAAGAAAATTTGACATTTCACACTTGATCAAGGAAAACATATGATTTAAAATGACTTATTATGATACTTTAATACTTTTAAAACATCTCAATACTCATTTTATTCTTTAACTCTTCTAATAACACTTCCAACTCATTTTTGCAAAGTGATCACTTAGAAATTGTCTGTAGCATAAAAACATAGTTATGAACAAGTTCATGTTTATAACTTAAAATGGAAATTTTATGACTTCAATTACACATCCATGGTTATTATTTGGTCTATATATAATTATTAATAAATTATATATCTTTTATTGGCATTAATCATTGGTCTAATAGACCACTCTCACACTGTGCATACATAGTTAGAGAAGCCTCCTTAAATTTCATGGTTCAATCACTTAACCTATATATTCATCTCCCATAATAATTTAATGATACATTTAGGTATCAAAATAAAAATAAAAATCCATTTTATTCATCAAATCTTGTCAAAGACACTTGATATTAAAATTAATTAATTTTGTCCTTAATCATCCTAATATAAACTTAAATAAAAAATTTATGGATATATAATATAATATTAGGAACATATAAATCATTCTATGAGACATACACCTTCACTATCTTGACTTATATAGACTGATCAACTAGAGAGCATTTTATTCCTTGTGTATAAGAATAAAAAAGAGTTTCCAAAAATTGTAACATTAGGAATAGGTATTAAAAAAATACATAAAACCATTTAATTCATCCCTATTTACTTACACATCATCCTTAAATAGGTTCTCACTCAAGTCTAGTTTCTTTCACTACTTTCACTCTTTAGCAAATTAGTGATAGGATAAATTCCATGATCAAAATTATTGACACAAAGAAAATATATTTCAAAAATAACTCCATTAATCTCAATAAAAATTCTTGACCTTTAACCTCTAAAGATTTTCATGCATTGACTTAGTCAACCATACCTATAACACTAAATTATTTAGAAACAAGGTCTTTTCTATACCTTATGCTCACTATCTAGACACACCACTACCACTTGAGAATGAATGGAGGATTCTTATACAACATAAAATCATAAAACTCTATCAAAAAATGCATTATGGGCCAAAACCATTCAAATATTTATAATCACTCCACTATGAGGGTTTGTAACCATAAAAACCTCCTTACCTTCTTAACATTTGTTCATAAAGCTGAGGGCTTGGTTTTTATAAAAAATGCTTCTGTAAGATTCTTAGTACCCTTTCCCAACTACTCCAAATGGCTCAAGTCACCATTAAAGCTCTACATGTGCCAATGAACATCTCAACTTCCTTCTCAATCTTATAAACCTTTATTCTACATAGATAGGATAATTTCCAATGTGATATCTTGCTTTATCTTTCTCCTTAGGACCTAATACTTGGTATACACCTTTAAATCACATAGTAAAACTTCATTCAATGATTACATGTTCTTACCATCTTGACAACTCACTTTGACACTTCATTTGAACCTCATTAGGGGTCTTGACATACTAGGCCTTCAACTACAAGTCACTCTAGGTATGGAGTATGAAATTATTATCACTATAAATGCTCTTAACACCTCATCTACATATTAAATTAACTTATTCCATGATTATCAATCTATCATCCATGTTCACACAGGTCACATGCTTTTTTCCTCAACAAGCTTCCTAGTTTGTTCTTTCTTACACTAGAATAGACATTCCATGCTCAAATCCTTCTTGTCACATCATGATATCATCCTTAATTAATGACATCACCACTTTGTCATTACCTTTGACATAAATGACAATACTTTTTCTAACAATCTCCCCATTTTTCATTGATGGAAACATCTTTTTCTCCTTCTCCCTCTTTGACATTAATGACAAAGTAGACTAAATAACAATTAAGCTCCCCCTAACATCATGAATACATTCAAATATAATTTAGGTTCTCAAGATACTCAATTACCTTTCATGCACATGGATGAATAATTTATCCCCCTTTGACATAAATATCTTGATCATTTTCTTCATGTACTAAACATGTACCTTCTCATTCTTTTATTCGGTAGCTTGTCTTTGGATTCTCACTCACTCTTGCATACTTTATCTCTAGACCTATTTACTTACAGATACATTAGATCCCCCTATGACATACATGAAGATTCAATACATTTTCAAAATTATGACTTAGTTTGATCAAGTCATTATATCAATTTTTTGTGTCTTGTCTCTTGAGTTCATATATGTTGCAAACTTCTCCACATGGGCTTATGAAACATAGTGCTTCTTCAACCACCTGAATAAAAATTAGGAGAAAAAAATTTGTCCTTCCATGATTGATTTGATCTTCTTAAATATTTTTCAAACTTTCTGAGTTAGCTCCCACTAATTCCATGCTTCACTTGGATCATGACATCTTCAACAAGTTTCCTTACCCAACTAGGTCTGCAAACAACTCTTCAAACACTATTCACACAGTCAATATACTCATGGGAATACCAAATAGGTTTCATAACATCTTTGGATCTAGTAGAGACAAAAATAAAATAGGTCTATCTCCTGAATGAACCACCAATGAGACTATATAGCCCATCTCTTTAAGACTTCATTAGTCCTCATGCTTCCAATAGTTCACAGGGAGACATAAAACAAACAAAGTTCACTCTTTTTTACTTACATCTATCTTATTGGATAAAATTTAAAATATAAATTAGTCATGGATAACTTTCATGTGTATCTCATAGCAACAAACAACTACCCTTTAACCTCTACAATCCATCATGGTTGAGAAATTATTCAAAACACTTTTATGGAAATACATAGTCATATAATTCTATGTATACACCTAATTTATATCAATCATCTGATAAGCAAAATTTCATTCAAAACACTCAATATAATATGCCACAATAAACAAACCCATGCTATATGACCCTAAGGTTATGACCAACCTCTTGGTCCATTAATCTCCTCATGAAAAGCCCTTCAAATTAACTCAGAGGATCAACCTTACTCACATAGTTAAGACCCTTCAAAATAATGTGAACTCCCTCATGGATTATACGATGGAAACAAGAATATTTAATAAACACTTTTTCCTTGTAACTTATTAACAACATCTCTTACCTCTAAAGTCATTGGTCTTGAAGACTAGTCAATAACTCTTCACACCTCTGTTCAGACTTGGCTTCTTAGACACCACTGAAGAACTCAATCATGAAAAAATAACATGAAAAAAAAAGGAAAATTTTCATAAAATCCACATAATAATAATATATATTGATATTTCATAAAATAACCATTAGCATCAATATCTTTCACATTGGGGTTTGTAGTCATAAGATGCCTAGAACCCTGAAATCACTGAATTCTATGTCTTAGGCTTATTATTCACATCTAGGACCAAAATAATCATAATAAAAGCATATAAAATATCTCCATGACATAATAAACATATTAAATCACTTTTTATAATCATATTTAGCATCTAAGATCACCATTCAACTCAACAAGTCACACAAGTTAGTCATTTAGAAGACATTTAGACACAATCAACTTTCATGGAACTTTTCTTACATAAATGCACACTTCTAGATCTCTATCAATGAATAAATTTTTTTCATATACTTTTTTTCCATTTTATATGAGTATTATCCATGTATAGGTATCCATAATCCATTCTCTTTTACTTAGAAATCTTCAATAGCTCTCATACACTCATTAGATCTTATCGAGACCCAATACAAATAGGACTATATTCCAACATGTATTCAAGGTCCTTTTGTCTATCGAATTAGGTTTTATATTGGACTTATATTCATCATAATCCTTATTATTCAAACTTACTAACACCATCATGGAGACTTATATACATACCTCAACCATGATCTTCATAAACTTATACATCACTACAAACAAGATGAACATTATCCTCATCATACTTTAATCTACTTAGGATCATTTGTAGGCTATCAAGCCTCCTCAAAAGTACTATATCTGATACCAATTTTTTTAATTATCTAATAATATGGGGGGGTGAATCATTATAAAACAATTTATTTTCAATTCCATTTACCATTCCATGAAGCATACATTCACATTAGATTAAATAGTGCATAGAGAAACAACCATTTAATCACATAATAAGATAACACAAAATATTATATAGGAAACCCTATTGGGGAATAAAACCAACTAAACCATTCACATGGACTAATATCCTATAATTACAAGATTGAACATTTAGTGAAGAACCTACTTCACAAGGAGCTCTAACCCCTACCTAGTTGAACACCCACCCAACTAGTCTTCTCCAAGCTCCAACTTTCAAGGAGGCTCCAACCCACTAGGAAACAAAGAACCAAATCAGATAACTTGAATATCTGATCATATTAAACATATATTACTAACTCTTTAATTTATGATGACCTCCTTTGTTTTCACTCTTTCCTCTTCACTCTCACTCAAATAGCCTTTAAGGCTCACTAACTCAATATGCATCTTCTAGGCACATTAGGTGCATTCACCTATGTATCAACTTGAATAAAATTAATTATATATGAATTAATGATATTATTAATCCTTTTATGGTCCTAAATTACCTACCTATTCTCCTTCAATGAGTTATTTCTTCACTTGATTCCTCTTCCACTCAACTAGTCCAAATAGGCCTATTAGGCCTTGCCTATATACCACACACTTCATCTAACCCATATTGGTAATAAAATATCCTTAATCCACTTGTATAACACTTAAAATAGGTCCATAAATACTTTATATATGAGAACCAAATATTCCATAGGTCAGTTACAACCTATAGATGTTAAAACTCAATTAGGCCTAATAGAGACCTAATAGAATTAGTCCTTTAAGGCAAACATTACCTTTGAACTACTTGGACCATATTTATATTCTAAAAATTATTCAAAAAATTCAAATATATCTTTAATATTTCCCTCATAATCTCTCATTTTTCCTTAATACCTATAAATGTATTTCACACCTTAAACCTATCAATTAGGTCTTCTCGCCTTTTAGTCCTTACATAGAAAAGTCTATCTCTTAGAAATGAGGAATACAATCACTTTGTTAAAAAAATAACTTAAAAAACACATTAATATTTCATTAATTAATTAAAAAAATTCTCCATGTACATTTCACACCTTCACTTAGGCTCCAAGCATCTAAAACCACCTATATAATAGGACCACTCAGACTGGTCAAACATAGTCAAGAAACTATGACAACTCACACTTGATAAGGGAAAAAACATGACTTAAAATTACTTATTATGAGACTCTTATACTTATAAAACATATCCATACTCATTTTATTCTTTAACTCTACCAATAACACTTCCAACTCACTTCTACAATGTGATCACTCAGAAATTGCCTATACCACAAAAACATAATTATGAACAAGTTCATGTTGATCTTTTAAATGGAAATTTTATTAATTATATTTCACATCCATAGTTACTATATGGTATCTAGATAATTATTCATCAATTATATCTCTTTTCTTGACCAATCGCTCAAACCAATCTCACACTGTGCATACACAATTAGACAAGCCTTTTTGGCTTTCATGGTTCAATAACTTAACCTATCTCTTCTTCTCTCATAATTATTATATGGTACATTTAGATATAAAAAAATAAAATATTATCATTTTATGAATCAAATATTATCAATTAAACTTGGAGACATCACTTTCCATAGCACACTTGGAACTATCATACTGGCTCAAAACATAGTCATGATGAACATGACTTGTAACACTTATGCAAACATTTCATTGATCTAAAAATTAATTATTATGGTCATTAAAAATTATAATATAAAATTTAATCAAAAATTTATGGAGATATAATATCATATTAGGATCATATATATCATTGTATAAGACATACACCTTCACTGTCTTGACTTATATAGATTGATCAACTTGAGAGCACATTCTTGATTGTGTATGAGCATCATCAAGACTTAAAAACCAAGGTAAAATGAGTAATATGCCTTAATAAAAGACATAAAACCATTTTATTCATCCCTAGTCACTTACACATCATCCCTAAATAGTTTCTCACTTAATTCTAATTTCTTTCATTATTTTCACTCTTTAGCAGATTAGTGATAGGATAATTTCCATGATCAAAATGATTGATATATAGAACATATAATTCCAAAATAACTCCATGGATATAAAAAAAAGTATATAACTTCAACCGCTAATGATTTTCATGTTTTGACTCAGTTAACCCCTACCTTTAGCACTAAATTATTTAGAAATAATCTCTTTTCTATACCTTTTGCTCATTATCTTGACACACCACTGCCACTTGGGAATTCATGGAAGAGTCATCTAAAACATACAATCATAAAACTTTATCAAACCATATATTATGG
Source organism: Torreya grandis (assembly GCA_037957365.1). Taxonomy (NCBI): domain Eukaryota; kingdom Viridiplantae; phylum Streptophyta; class Pinopsida; order Cupressales; family Taxaceae; genus Torreya; species Torreya grandis. The sequence continues at coordinate 5,423,023 of JARHVA010000161.1, read as the reverse complement.
GCCGAAACCATTCACATATTTATAATTGCTGCACTATGAGGGTTTTCAAGCATAAAAACCTCCTTGCCTTCTTAATGTGTGTTCATAAAGGTGAGGTCTTGGTCTCTCTAGAAAATGATTCTATAAGATTATTAGGATCCTTACCCAACTCCTCAAAATGTCTTAGGTCACCATGAAAACTCTAAACATGTTAATGAGCATCTCAACTTCCTTCTCAAGCTTAGAAACCTTTATTTTGCATGTATATGAAACTTTCAAATGTGATATCTTGTTTTCTCTTTCTCCTTAAGACCTAAAACTTGTTCCACACATTTTAATAACCTATTAAAACCTCATTAAATACTTACATGTGTGATACCATCTTGACAACTCACTTTAACACTTCATTTTAACCTCAATAAGTGTCTTAACATATTAAGTCTTTAGCTGCAAGTCACCTTAGGTCTGGAGTATGACCTTATAACCATTTTATATGCTCTCAACACCTCATCCACATCTCAAATTAAATTATTCCATTCTTCTCAATCTTCCATCTGTGTCCACATAGGTCACATGTTTCTTGCCCAAACAAGCTACCAAGCTTGTTTTGTTCCTTCTTACACTAGAATAGACATTTCATGCTCAAATCCTTCTTGTCACTTCATTATATCATCCTTTATTAATGAAATAACAAATTTGTCATTAAATTTTACATAAATCATGACAATTTTTCTAATAGTGGAGTCATGGGTAAATAAAGATGAATCATGCCTACACTAAGAAATTGAAGATAAGGAATAAATTGTGCCTATGAAAGCCCCATCCCTCCCTCCTCAACAACCTAATACTTTTCCATCTTTTAATTATATATAATAAATTAAATATAGTAAATTTATCCTTATTGATAAGGCTAAAATCCCAAGCTTCAAGAATGCCTACATGATTCCCAAGCCAATTCATGAACCTATTCAAGATTTACCCACCCCTCTTCAATAGCCCCAAACCTTTTCATCATGGAATTATATCCAAGAGGGCATACAAAATAAGAGAGATTCCCCAAGATTAAATCCAACTCATTAACCTATTCAAACCCCACCCCTCCCTCCTCAAGAACCTAAAACTTTCCCATCATGGAAGTTAATTCAAGAGAGCTTGTTGACCAATTTTGACCCCTAGGTCAAAATGGTCACCCCTATATTAAAAACTTGACCTTTTCATAGCTTTTATATTCTTTCAATGCCTTGATATATCCTTAAATTGGTATTTTTTTCCATTATTATCATTGTTTAAGCTCTTTTGGAAAGATTAAGGTAATTTACATTTCAAACCTTGTGTTAGTCTAGTCATTCCTAACATGATCAAGCTAGTTCAAGTGTGATAAGTATTCTAATGGGTCTTTTAAAACATGTCATACAATTTTAAAGTCATTTAAAACTTCCTATAGTTGATACCACTACCAAAAAAAGGTGAAAAAGTCAAACTTATAATGTACATCTCACTTTATATGTGTTTTATTGTCTTGTTATTGCATTCAAAAGGAGGTTTTTACATGAAATGGAATGTTAGAGGGGAAAAAACTATTTTAAATAACATTCCAAGTTTTTAAATTCATTTAAAATTTGTGGTAATGCTTGGCATCCATATTCCATCAATCTCCAAGGCAAATATTATAGTTTTAGGCTAAAATCAAGTGTTTTCACCAAGTTTGTATAGGTGTACCTGAAGGAAATTTATTATATATGTTCCCATGTCTTTATATATACCCAAAAAGTGCACATATGTTTTCTATAGGAGTTACAAATCCCCAAGATTACAATAACCTATCATATTCCCCCATCACTCTCCTTGGTAAGCGTGTGCATCACTTTAGGTTTTTGATCAATATGAATAGGAAAGAGGAGATCAATAGATTATATTTTTGGAAAATCAATGGGGTCCCTTGATTTTCCTATCTATTTAATTTTTCTACAAATACATTTCATTTTATTTATGAACAATGGCTAATAATCTGGTCACTCTCATGAGTTCATCCATCTATGCAGGGTTTGAATATTGTAATGGTTTTGGTATACTTTTGGAGTCTTTCTACAAATAAATGATTGTTGTGTATTTATAAGGACCTCATAGACCATATTTCTCACCCAAACCTCTGGTTCATGCATGTGGGAGTGTTAAGAGTAAGAAAACTTTAAGTTTTCTTCTATTTACAGAACATATACTAAGTTTCTCAAGTTATAGGGTCTTTTGGTACACTTAATGGAAAAAGGCTAATGATGTTGAAGTGTTTTATTGGTCCATTGAAAAATCTCATGTCTTATCTACCTCCCAAATCCATTAAGCAAGTCATTTTCAAGTAAATCAACCTCCATAGTCTTTCCATGAAGGAAAATCTATAATTTCCCTTGCACCAGTCATCATAGACATAGATTTAATATGTTGAATGACCTAAGCACATCTAGAAAATAATAGTTTATGGCCACTTCATGTGGAAGGTATTCCAATTCTACATCAAACAATTCCACGTATGAGAAGCCTATGAGTTAAATCCAAGAATACTCCTTACCTAATCAGAAATTTAGTCAAGTCTCTCAAGATGCTTAGTTAGAGGCATGAATTCAATGGTGAAGAGCAAGATGAGATAGATAGAGGAAAGTATTCAAGGTAGCATGAAGTTTGAGATATTTTAAAATAACTTCCATGACCTATGAACTCAATGGACACCTCCATGGAACCTCAAATGGTTAAGATGGAAATGAGTAACTCTTTGATAAGGGTCTTCAATTATAGAAATCTCATGTGACAAGGGTCTGAAAAGAGAAATTATGCTATGACACCCAAATCAGGGCTCAAAAACACTTGTCTTATGTAAAATATGTCTGATTATCTAAGTTTCATGCTCTAAATAAGATCCTAATGTTCAAATAAATAGTTGCTAGGCCAAATAGACAGACAAGGGTTGAAACTTAGTTGAAATGACCACCTATAATAGTCATGACTACTATCTCAAAATACAAGGTGGTTAGCTGGTTTAAGAAGCTCATTCAGATGAGATACATGGGAAATAGGTGATTTTAATTCACTAGGCCAAGATGTCAAGAAACCTAGGTGAGTGAAACTATGGAGAGAAATCCAAGAGGCCAAATAGCAATCCTAGTTTACCTTGTTAGCAAAAACTAAGGTAATTTTGGGAATTTTAAGGTAATTTGGTTTCTTATTTCCAAGTCAACCTCATAAGAGTGAGTGGTGTTTATTCAATTTGGGTGTGGGTTTTCAAATACTGATGATAATTTTTAAGGTAGTCCTTGTATCTTGAGGTCAACCTCGTGTTATTCATCTCTTAAGGAAGAGATGAATAACAAAAGGCTAGCCTCATGATATTCTTACTATAATGCATTTAAGACCTTTTACTATTCATCTCTTAAGGAAGAGATGAATAGAAAAAGGTCTTAAATACATTATAGGATTTTTAAGGTGGGTCATCTTCCAACTTAATCGCACCTTCACCAAGTAAAAATCTCATACATAGGCCCCGATAAATCTAAGTGCCAAACACACAGTCAAGAAAAATCACCTGCAGTCCTAAAAATGTGATGTGTTCTCAGATCTAAATAGGAAGCAAAGGTAAATGGATGATATTTGGAGTCTAATTGAAAGGTATAGAAAAGTTTTAGGATGTGGTGGTAAGCTTAAAAAACATAAGGAGATTCCACATTAACACATAGGTAGGTAGTCAAATGTTAAGGTGCCACCTATAGGTAGGTCCTAAGTAAGAATTGAATCTTCAAATTTTCAAAGGAAGGTATTTATGGAATGATTGACACAAGATTTTGTGTTTCATGAATTATTCTCAATGCCCTCATTGGACTCGCCTAATCTTAGTGGACTATGAATACTTACTAATCCAAGAAATCCTTTTAGGCTTAATTAAACCTAAACAAGTCTATATAAGTTAGTCAAGGGTTCACATATGACATTTGAGATCACCTTAGCATTGGAACACCTTAAAAATGGTAGGAGAGATGTCTTAATAAATACAAGTGAGGAAGAAAACACTAAGACCTAGACCTCTACCAGAACACAACTTTCTATTGAGAGGGGTGAATTAGTAGATTGATTAACTTAGTCCTTTTTAAACCTTATTATTGTAGATTAAAACTATATGCAGAGATCACATACACACAAATATATACAACACTAGATATACCATGGAAAACTTAATATGGGAAAAAACACAATGAGAATAGCTACTAGAATGTACTATTTAATACATCCTTACAATAAAGAACCTCACTATTTACAATGTTTAAGGGCACTAACCCTAAGGAGACACCAATCCCATGATTTAAGAGCACCTACCCTAGCAAAGCACCAACTTCCTAATTGAGCACCAACTCAATTTATCTGATGGCACCCACCAATCAGATCTATATTATGGAGATACAACTCTAAATTAAAATATTTGATTCATAAATGAATCCAATTCCTATGCTATATTACAAGTCTAGTTAGTAACTACTCATTTATGTACATCTCTATATTATCTTCTCTACCTCTATTCCCCTCTATCTTTGTGTCTCTATATTCTATATTTGACACACTTCATCAATCTATTGCTCTCTACCTCTCTCTTTCTCAATTTGACTCTATTCAACAACAACAACAATAAAAAGCATTATTGTATCCTAGATGTCATATATATGCATTTGATCTAGGTTTCTCTTATTTTTAGGTTCACACTTGTTTGCTAACACATCACACTCTATTCTATTTGAATTTAGTTTTTGTCTTTGACAACAAGTTTCCCACATCTTGAATTCTACTTCACTACCATGATTCTTTGTCTCATTACTATTTTAGCATATACTAGGATCTAGTTTTGGTGCACATGCTATATTACACAATTTATATCGATTACCACAATCAATTACATTATCTGTGTCATATTTTATATCTTACGTACATGTTTTTCCACTTGACCATTAGGATGAACATATCTTTAAACATTGACCATTGATCTCAAGTTTTACACCATGATCTAATGGTCCTCATTCAAATTACTAAACTTTAAAATGCATCTATTAGATCAAGTTCTAACAAGCTCACAAGCTCCATTGGATCCTTGTATACTTCTAGGCATTAATGTTTTAACTTTAACATTCATCTATTAGATCTTTTGATCCAAGCTCTCATGTGCCATTATATCTTCAAATTTGCACAAAATTTACTTATATCTAATGTTAAACCTTGAGCACTTGGTCTAATCTCATTACTTCCTGAGACTTTGGAATGAATATGATCTATCAATATTGTCAAACTAGCTTAGTATTTGACTTGCCTGTGTCATTAAACATCAAGAACTTGATCTTATTAGGTCTAATCGCTCTATTAAATCTTTATTTCATGATCATCTGCTCACTACTAAATCCTCTAACAAGCTTGAACTTTATCTCTAATGAGCTCCTAAGAATGTGACACCTAACACCCTCACTTTCTTTCTACACTTTTACTATTAGTTCCTGTTATTGATACACTTAGCATTCCTACATTAATCCTTGACTATTTTAATTTAAAATGTTCCATAGATTTATTGGGTAAGCTCTATGATTGTGACACTTATCACTGGCATGTTTACTTAGAGGTGAATTTGACAAATTGACTTTTCTAGGATTTATTGGATCTTCAATGTATGCTTAAGCACTAATCATTGATCGAGTTGGGATAAATATTAAGTTTAATACTTAGGAAATATGAAATTTTAAAGCATTGGTTGGTAATTACTATAAATATTAAGTTTAATACTTAGGAAATATAAATTTTTAAAGCATTGGTTGGTAATTACTAGGTTGAAGGGGCCAATTACATTATGATGAGGAAGACTTAAGTTATAACTTAAGTAATTGGTTCCCATCTATAGCCAATCAACATAAAAATAGAACATGTTTGTGAATGTTATGGCTTAAACCCCTAGAGTTAACTGAGAAATATTGTATAGTTTGAGAGAAAAGATAAATCAATTTTGAGCTCATTTCTACTCAATTGAACCTATGGACCATATATTTACTATTCTCTTGAAAAACCCATAACAGATCTTCAATCAATTACTCTTCAAGTTGTCCAAAAATGGTCTTTGTAAAAACATGACAACTTTGCACATGTAACTTTAAAACATGATCTTCTCTCCATCAATCCTACCTGATCCTTTCACATCAATGACATCCATAACGCCCCTTTTGACATCAATGAAAATAATATAGCCAACAATCTCCTCCTTTGGCATTGATGGAAAACTAAATTCTCTAAACTTATAATACTCTGTACTTTCTCTACCATTGCTTGTATTGGCTTCTGATGAATTTGAGATAAAATTGTTCATACCAAAATTATTCCCCCTTAGGAACTATAAAATTTGTCTAATATCATATTGGACATATTTTCTTCTCTTTCTAACTTTTATAGTGAGAATTTACACTTTTTCTCCCCCTTGGACATCAATAGCAAAGGGAATCCAACTTTCTCATAGTTTGTCCAAATTTTTCTCTCCCTTTATTAGATAAAGGATTTTGTCTAAGAATATGTAACCATAAACTCATTAAAAATTTACAAGAGTATGTATACCTGAGTTGATTTTTCTCACTTCTTGTAGGGATTAACAAGACTCATGCCCTATCACTAGGATCTAGTGATGTGATGTAGGAACCCACTACTCCCATTTTTTGTCTCAGATAATCAAATTATTCTTTGGGAAGAGGTTTGGTGAATATGTATACAATTTGATCTTGTGTTGTATATGTTCCATTATGACCTCTTGATATGCAACATTTTCTCTTAATAAGAGATACTTGATTGATATGTGCTTAGTTTTGGAATACATCACTAGATTTTATGATATGTTAATAGAAAATGAATTATCATAAAGAATAGAGATAGGTGATTTTTACTTTACCTTGATGTATTTGATTGTTTTCTTCATCCACAAGACTTGAGTGCAACATGACACTTCTACCACATACTTTTCTTCTACTATAGAAAGAGTAACTGACTATTGCTTTTTGCTCAGCCATGAAACAAGTCTATTTCTAAGGAAAAATGCACCATTACTAATGCTTCTTCTATCATCCACACTTCTTACCCAATTAGAATTTGTATATGTTGTCGAAGTTAAATATTCACTTTTAGGATACCATAGGCCATAGTCAATTGCACTCTTGATATATCTAAAGATTTTTTTCACTGCATTGACATGTGACTCTTTAGGAGCATCTTGAAATATTTCAACCATGCACATTGATTACATGATATCAAGTATTGATGTAGTTAGGTATAGCAAGCTACATATCATTGATCTATACATAGTCTAATTTTCATCAAGGGACTCATACTCTTTACTCAACTTGCATCTAGTTATCATGGGAGTACTAACTTTTTTGCTATCTTCCATTCTAAACTTCTTGAGAATTTCCTTAGCATACCTTGGTTTGAGATATAAATATCCCTTCATTACTTTGTGCTATCTATAGACCAAGGAAAAAGGATAGTTCTCCAAGAATAGACATCTCAAAATCATTTTTAAATTAAGTAACAAAGTCTTTGCACATTTTATTGTTGTTACCACCAAAAATGATGTCATCTACATATACAACAATAATTAACTTATGTTCACCTTATAATTTGAAGTATATATTGTGTTTTACACATCCTTTATTGAATCCTTATTGTTACAAGTACTATTTTAATCTATAATACCATGTTCTATGTGCCTTTTTTAGACGATATAGAGCTTTCTTTAGTCTACACACATAATATTCTTCCTTTAACAACTGAAAAACCTTCAGGTTGTTCTATGTAGATTTCATTTTCTAGGTTCCCATTCAAGAAAGCAAACATAACATCCATTTTATAGACTTTAAATTTCTTGTAAATAGATAATTTTAGAAACATTCTTATGGCTTCCAATCTAGCAACTAGAGTAAATGTTTCCTCAAAATCTGTGCCCTCAACTTGTGCATATCCTTTATACACTAATCTTGCCTTATTTTGTATAATAGTTGTATCTTCATTGAGTTTGTTTCTAAAGACCCATTCTGTACCTATTACATTCTTTTTTGAAGGTCTTGGAACTAATTCCCAAGTTTTGTTCTTTTTAATTTGGCTTACTTATTCTTCCATGGATTTTAGCCAATTCTCATCTTTGTTGTCTTCAACATAGCTCTTAGGCTCAATTTCAAACTTTAAATCAAAACTTAATTGCTCCTTATTTTGTGAAACTCTTCTCCTTGTCTAAACTCCTTCATTCTTATTGCCAATGATCTGATCTATAGGATGATACTTTTGAATAAGTCTTTTAGGTGCCTTTTCATTTCCTTTATGATGTTCTTCATTATCTACTTCTTCAAAATCTAATTCTTTAATATAGATTTCTCTTTCAAGTTTAACATGTTTCAAGCCTTCTTCAACCTTGACATTGATGATATCTATAATCTTATGTAGCCTTTTATTGTAACATACGTACGAATTGCTTTGGGTGGAATAACCAAGAAAAATTCCTTTATCACATATTGATTCAAAGCTTTCCAAATTTTCTTCCTTTCTCTTATTGTAGCATTTGCTTCCAAACACTTTGAAATACTTAAAGATGTAGGCTTTCCATACCATAGTTCATAGGGAGTTTTATCACTATTTACCCTTAGTTGAACTCTATCCAAGATATATTTATTGTTGTTTGGACTATTTCTTACTCCAGTATCTATCAAGTAATGTGGCCTCTTTTAGTATTGTTTTGGCCATCTCCTTGACCATCCTATTATTTATTTCGACAATTCCATTTTATTGTGGAGACCTTGTTGCAGAGTAATGCCTTTTTATTCCATGATTCTCATAGTATCCTATGAACTTATTTGAAGTGAATTCATCACTTTTATCAAATCTTAAGCATTTGATTTTTTGTCCAATCTCATTCTCTACCATGGCCCTAAATATCTTAAATCTTTAAAATTCCTAAGAATTATCCTTTGAAAAGGTTACCCATGTCATTCTTGAATAATCATCTACAAATAACATAAAGTATCTCCCTCCTTTCAATCATCTTGTCTTAGTATGACCACAAAGATCAGTATTAACTAAATATAGAGTCTTTGTAGTTGCATACTCATTTGATTAAAATATTACCCTTGTCTATTTTATTTTTTGACATTACTTTCAAGTAGTTTCTATAGGTTTGGTTATCTTAGGCATGTGTATAACACACTTATTTAAGCTCACCTTTACCAGGTTGTCAAAATTGACATGGCCCATTCTTTTATGCCATAACCAACTCTCATCAACCTTTCATATTAGGTAGCTATTACCATTCACTTTAATAAGATTATAATATTAATTTTAGTTCTCTTCCCTTATATAAATAATCTTCTAGATATCCTTATATTACAACCTTATACATTAAATGTGACCTTATATCCATTGTCACACATTTAGTTGACACTCAGCAGACTATGCTTCAATCCTTCAACATAAAAGACATCATGTGTAGGAATTTTTCCATCTATGTTTAAGGTTCCTTTACCTTGGATCTTAACTACAACATTATCTCCCAAGCTAACATATCCTTATTTATATTTTCTTAGTTTGATGAACTTACTATTTTCACCAGTCATATGTTTTGAGCAACCACTATCTATTACCCATAAATTATATTCCTTGGCATGAAGTATAGTTTAAATAATCATATATTGATCTTTAACTTTCCACACATCCTTGGGTTTCTTATTTGGTTTATTTTCCCCTTTTTCAGAGACTTCTGAACCTTTGTTCACATTGGGAGGCATGCCTTTATTATTACTTTATTTTTTTGGTCCTGAAAAGTTTGTTCTACATTGTTTAGATATGTGACCAAAATTATTCTAATTATAGCATATTGAATTTATATGTAACAAGGGTTAAAATGAATTTCTTCTTACAAAATTTGTTCTCCTTTTAGGTATAACTCTACAACCAATATCCCTATGACCAAATTAATTATATGTATAACAATAACCATAGAAATATGAGGACTACATGGTATAGCATTTCTTTGTATAGGATGATGAGCTCTTCTAAAATCTAGCTTCTTTAAGTCTCTCACTTTTGTGTAACCATCTACATCAACTACCTTTGTGTTCTACATCTTCCTTGAGTTTGTAGATATTTTCTCAATTATCTTCTTCCTTTCTTCATGATTCTTTTCTCCTTGAGATTTATTCACATCAGTTTTGCTTGAGTCTATCTATGTATCCTTGCAAGCTTTTTCTTTCTTTGCTCCTGATTCACTTTCTACTTTGATTTTGTCATATAGGTTAGCAGATGTACTAGTTATGGAAATTTTTTAATTTTTCATAACCAAAACTAGATATCTTTTTTGAAGGATTTTGAGAGTTGATAAAATCATCACGAATGTATGATCCTCCTTTTAGCTTTAGGCATTTGTCTATTTGATCTTTAACTTTCTCATATTGTTTTCTCAAAGCCACTATCTCTAATTCTAACTTCATGCACTCATTATATTTAGATTATAGTTCAAGTTTTACTAAATCTTATATTCTTTTATCCTCTTCAACTTGTGTCTTTAAGATAACCATCATATTATTAGATTTTTCAAGACTTTTGGACACTTTTTCAATCTCCTTTTGTCTAAGCTTCTTCTATTTTGAGTTGTCTTTTCTCAACTTGTCAATTAATTCTAGAGCACAGATGAGTTCACACTCTAGATCCACTTCTCCTTATTCTTCTTTGTCTAAATATTCAACTTCTTCTTGATCCATAGAAGTTGATCCTAATGTCATGAATATTAATTCTTTTTTCTCAGCCACAAAATCCTAATCATGGTCATAATCATAACTACCACTATCATCTAATGAATCATTATCTTCTTTTCTATACATGCCTTTTTTATTTTTGAAGTTCTTCTTCTTGGACTAGTGGGGTTTCATCTTTTTAATATCCTCTTCTTGCTCATATTTATCCTTTTTTTATAAGGTCATTTAGCATCAAAATTTCCTACTTTACCATAGTTAAAGCATTTGAAGGGTAACTTACCTTTGTAATTTCCAAACCCTCTTCTTAATCTTTTGACAAAGTTGGATTCTTCTTCATTAGTCTCCTCAGATCTAGATGTAGGTACATCTACCTTTAGTAGTTTGGATGCTCTGAATTTAGCTTCTCTCTTGAAGGTATCTATTTCTCCCATTTTGATATCATAGGCTGTGAATGTTACATACAACTCATTAACAATGATTTTATCTAGATCTCTTTCTTCTTATATTGTAGATATTTTAAAATCATACCTTGATGTCAGAGATCTTAGGACATTTTTAATAATGATAAAATATTTAATCTCTCTTCCAAGACCTTTGATTACATTGACTATTTCATCTACTCTAAGGAATTAGTCCACAATTTTATCTTCTTCATTAATTTTAAGGCTCTCAAACTTGCCTTTGAATGTTTGTAGCTTATCCTACTTTACCTTGTCATCACCTTCATATATTATCTTAAATTTTTTCCATATATCTTGTGTATTTTGAAAATGCATCACTTTGGCAAACTTTGAATTAGACAATCCACATAGAATAGCATTCTTAGCCTTGGCATTACTCTCATATGCTTTCTTTGAAGCCTGGTCAATAGGAATTGTAGTAGGGAACGTATATTTATTTACAATAGACAAACATACATCAAACCCTAATGAATATAAATATTCTTCCATTCTAATTATCCAAAATGCATAGTTTTATCCATCAAAGAGAGGTGTTTTGTTTGAGGAAGAACCTTCTTGACTAGCCATTTGTGTTCACCATCCAAGATCTACCTGAGTTGATTAAGCTTATTTTAAGGAACCAGGGCTCTAATACCAATTGTTGGAAGACAAATTTATATTGAGAGGGCTTTGATTAAGTAGATTGATTAACTTAGTCCTTTCTAAACTTATTAATGTAGATTAAAACTATATTTGGAGTTCACATACACATAGATAAAAAAACTAGATATACCATGGGAAACCCAATATGGAAAAACTACCATGAGAATAGCTAATAGTATGTACTAATCGAATCCAATATTAAAATCAAGAACCTCACTAATTATAATTTTTAAGGTCACTAACCCTAAGGAGACACCAATCCCCTGATTTAAGATTACCTACTCTAAGGAAGCACCAACTCAGCTTATCTAATGGTACCCACCAATTAGATCTATATTATGGAGCTATAACTCCATATTATGGTATTTTATTCATAAATGAATCCAATTCCTATTCTCTATTAGATGTTTATTATATATCTTCTCATGCTCTACACATCTCTCTCTTCTCTTGTCTACCTCTCTACCCCTCTATCTTTGTCTGTCTATATTCTCTATTTGACATACTTCATCAATCTCTTACTTCCTATCTCTCTCTATCTAAATTAAACTCTATTCAATAGAAATAGAAACAAAAAGAATTATTATATCCTATATGTCATATATATATATATATATATATATATATATATATATATATATATATATATATATATATATGCATTTGAACTAGGTTTTGCTTCTTCTATCTATTCACACTTGTTTGCTAACACATCACACTCTATTTTATTGGAATTTAGTGCTTATATTTAACATCAAGTTTCCTACATCTTGAATTCATGCTTCACCACCATGATTCTTCGTATCATTATTATTTCTATCATATATCAGGCTCTGGTTTTGATTCACATGCCATATTACACAATTTAGATTGATCACTACAATTAATTTCATTGTTTGTGCCATATTTTATGGATTACTTATATGTTACTCTACTTGATAGTTGTTATGAAAATATATTTAAATATTGACCATTGATCTTAAGTTTTTCACCATGATTTGATGGTCCTCATTCAAATTGATAAACTTTAAAACATGTCCATTAGATCAAGTTATGATAGGAACATGAGCTCCATTGGATCCTTGTATGCTTCTAGGCTTTAATGTTTCAACTTTAAAATGCATCCATTAGATCTTTTGATCCAAGATCCTACATTCCTTATATCTTTAAATTTTCATGAACTTTACTTTTATCTAACATTAAACCTTGAGTACTTGGTCTAATCTCATTATTTCTTGAGACTTTAGAATGAATATGCTCTATAAATCTCATCAAATAGATCAGTATTTAACTCACCTCTATGTTGTTAAACATTAAACACTTGATACCATTGAGTCTACTCTCTCCATTAAATATTTATTACATGAACATCTACTCTCTATTTGATTTTTTGACAAGCTCAAACTTTATCTCTAATGAGCTACTATGAATGTGACACTTGGTACCTTCATGTGTCTTTTACACCTTTACTTTCAATTCCCACTATTGAGACACTTGGAATTCCCATGTTAATCCTTGATTATTTTACTTTAAACCACTACGTAGATTTACTTTGTAATCTCCATGATTGTGACACTTGTCACTAGCACATTTACTCAAAGGTGCCTTTGATAAATTAACTTTGTTATGTTTCATTAAATCTTCAATGTATGATTAAGTGCTAACTATTGATCGAGATACGACAAATATTAAGTATAAGACTTAAGAAATATAAAGTATTAAAACATTGGTCAAGCTGGTAATTTCTAGGTTGAAGGTGCCAGTTGCATAATGATGAGGAAGACTTAAGTTATAACTTAAGTAACCGATTCTCGTAAATAGCTAGTCAACATGGAAATAGAACTTACATGTGAATGTAATGGCTTAAACCCTTAGGATTTAATTAAGAAAACTTGTATAGTTTGAGATCAAAGATAATTGAATTCTAACCTCATTTCTACTCAATTAAACCTTTACACCATATATTTAAGATGATCTTGAAAAACCCATAATAGATCTTTAATCAATTGCTCTTTAAATGGTCTAGAAATGGTCTCTATAAAAACATGACAAATTTACACTATATAAATTTAAAACATGTTATTCTTTGCATAAATATTTCTTGATCCTTTGACATCAATGACATATATAATTCCCCTTTTGACATCAATGATAATCATATGGCCAACAACTATAGGATTTCATGCTCCTAATTGTGCCTAAACCCTATGGTAGTTGTGTGTGTAGTATAAAAAGATTGGATTGATTGGGGACTTGGAAATGAGAATGATATTAACCCTAGGAGAATGAATAATAATCCTAAGTCTCCATAATCATTACATTAGAGAGAGAGAATTTTCATACCTCTACCTTCACTAAAAATATAGATTGGCAGGAGAACCTATAAGCAAACATGGGAAAAAGGAGTACATTGTTAAATTTAGGCATCTAAGGATAGTTATAGAGGGATTAAAATATATAAATATGGAAAATTATGATGGGTTTGAGAGTCTCTAAGTCTCCCTTAGCTCTCTCAGACCTTTAATACTTAATTGAGGCCAAACAGGCCTAAAGTATGTTATAGGCCTAGTAGGTTCACATCACCTCGAGGAACATTTAGACCCTCCAAAAGAAAATAAAAATGTATTAAAAGTCATAAAAAGATTATTTAGTTATAAACAAGTCTTTTAAAGAAAGATATAAATAAGGGAAGAGTCATTTTGGTCGTTGGAGGTAAATCTAAGCTCACAGTCTTACACAACTAGTTTGAGCCATCACTTTGGATGCTCATATCTTTTACCATAAGGGAATTTAAGAAAAATTGTCTTACTATGATTTGAGGGCCCATATGTGTTTCAAATTCATGAATGATTTATTTTATTTGAGGGGCCCAGTTTTATGAACTATTATTAAGACCATGAGCATGTCTATACTACCTACAAAAGAATACAAGCTCACTTCTCTATGTCTACATCTTAGCCCACTATTTGCATGGGAAATTGAGATTATTAGGAAATTTAGAGGGGTACATGTACCTAAAATATATGTTATAATTTTTTTGGTTTAGGGGTCCATACTCTATGAATCATTGCTAAGAGTAATGGACACCTAAAACCTCTCCAAAACCCTAAGTAGACCTAGTTTTAGAAAGCTTGATGTTTTGGTATCTTAACATCATATAATGTCCTAAGAAACACATAAAATTTCAAGTAAACTTAGAGAATACTCCACCCATAGTACCTAATTATATGGACACTATACAAAAGTGTCAAAAATCTATACTTTTATAAGGATTTGGGTAGAATGTTGGGTTTTATGCATAATGAAGAGTTGAAAAACATTATAAGGGATGGTTTTGGATTTGTTACATCCCCTCAAGTCATAATATACCCAAATTTTTTATTGTAAATGTCTCTATAAGCTCACTTAAAACTACCAGTCTATTGAAATCAAAAATAAGAAGTCCTAGTTAGCTATTATGACAAAATTGCAATTGTTCCTTGATCAAAAAGGCTCATATTATGGTATAAGGTTTTGTTAAAATTATTAATATCATGTTGTCATAGTTTATAAATCTCTCTTTTAGGTATTTCATGATTATCACACACCAACACTTAGGTAATTAGGCCTAATTAGCCTATTTGACCTATTTGGTCAACAAGAGGGCTCAATTTTGGCATAAAGGGCATAATGAAGAGAGCCAATGTAGGTTATAATGCCTATTAACTAATGGTTTGAATGCTAAAATGAACTTTTAAGTTAATTATGAAAGAGTGGAGATATTTTCATCATCAAGTCAACATGTGCATCGAAAGAGAAGATGCTCAACACCCCTTGAAAGGCTTAATAAAACCCATGTACACCATGTAACTACCATTGGGGAAGTGATGGAATATTTTGAGAATGTTAAAACATTTTAAAAGCATAACTTAAGCTGAACTAGCCCCCATAACCTCATTTTTAATGCCAAAAGGAGCCATTAAGGAGGAGTTATGCGTGGATAAGGTTGAGGAAAAATTGTGTAACTAATGTGACTATTGAATGGAGTGAAACTTGATCATTCATGACCAATTCTCTAATTTTACATGCCACATTTCTCCTTCTCTCTATCCATTTTTGCTATATATTTAAGGCTTTAGGCCTTGTATTGTATCCCTCAAGCTGGGATGAGGAAACTCTACCAGTGTTTGTACTTGTGCACCTATTTGGATTGATGAATAGAACTATAATTCATTCATGATCAACACTTAATGTATTATGATTATTTTGATATGCATAGTGGTATACTCTTCCCTTTGAAATTCCAAGATTCACCTAAGTACTAATAAGATTTCCTTGCAAGTTACCTAGTGTGTCATGATGCTTATGGTTTAAATTGGAAGTGGATGTCTAATATTAAGTGCATTAAACTAGGACTTATTCTCATTACCCTCTTATTTCAATCACCCAAGCTGACCTTTAGGTGAAACATTGTTGTTTGGAATCTATTAGAGGTAGTCTATTGACTATATACATTATTTTCTAGTATATTAAGAATTTAAGTTGAAAGAGTTGATGAAATATTATCTTGGTGCATCACCACTTTAAAGTAGGTGTAATTTATGCAAATTATTTCCCATTTTCATCCAAATAGGATTAGGTTTTATAAAGAGAGATCAAATGATAAAATCAAGGGAGTTAGACCTATAAAATCTAGAGGTTTGGACTAAACAACAAATGACCCACAACCTATAGACCACTCCCATGTTATCCTAGGTTTGAGGTGGATGTGAAAAATCCTTTCCTTAGTAAGGGTGAAACCTAAACACATAAAAAATCTTTCAAATGAAGAAGGAAGTCCATGTTGAGAAAAGTGAAGATCAAAGCATATCAATGTTTGAGGGGTTGGTTGGTGAATGGAGAGAGAATAAGGATAAGCTCATTGATCATGAGAGCCCAAAGTATGTTTTTGAGGTTGAACCACCCATCATTGAGAAATAACATGTCATTTTAGAGACTAATGAAGGTCTATTTTTAGTTTTAAGTGATAAAAATGAAGGGTATGAATAAGACTTTTCAAGTGAGCATGAATAAGAACTCATCATTAGTAGTCCCCTTAGTGAATAAAAGAATAAATTGATCTTTTGTAATGAAGAGGAAGGTGATCATCATGTAGCAACAAAATTTGAGGAAGATAACACTCTTGAAGAAGAGTAAAGCCTAATTGAGGTAGATATATCACCTATACAACCATCTACTAATCTCATTGAGACCACTAATGATCAAGAACAATAGTTATTGAAGCTTCTTGATGAATTAGAACAACTAGATGTAATTAAGATGTATTTGAACACCTTTAAAGTTGCCTAAAGCAGCCTAAAAGGGGTTAAATTCTATTTTGAGATTTCTCCTTTGATTGAAATTGTTGGTCTTCTTTCTTATTGCAAAAAAGTGTTTATTAGTTTGATAATGGAAGAATCTCAAGGGAATGTTTACATGTAGAGCCTTCATGAAGAAGTTTTAATTGATTTTATGATAAAGGATCTCCTAATTGATCAAGATAAAGTCTTAAGTAGGCCTGAAATGGATTCTAATGAATCTTGACCAATAACATTTGAATAATAAAATATAATTGTAGTAATGGTTAGTGAGCTTCTAAGTAATCACTATAAAGTTCAGGGTTATATGATAGCAGTTAGAAAGGTGATGGAGACATGTCATCAAGATGATAATCATATGCATCATGCCTTCTCAAACTAACTTGAAGAGCTCCAAGATGATATGTGGCAACAATACTTGGAGATTTTCAATGAATTTGAGGCTCTTCAAAGGCTTATACCTCTTATTCAGAAGTTTGAATATGCTTGTGAGGATCATCTCCTTCTTGAAGAGCAATGTGGAAAACCCTAAGAGGTCTTCTGAGATCAAAAAATCATTTCATGGATCCTCTTAAATCTATAGATGATGTTGTTCCTATTATTTAAGAAGCAGTCATGCTTGACATGATTTCAAACATCAAGAAGCATCATGAGAAGAGTCTTAGGCTAAAATATGAATATGTTTTCATTAGAAAAATGTTTGTTTTTGAAAATTAACATGAGATTTTGATAAATTATTAGGAAAGTAAGAAGACTACTCCACCTAGAATCATGCCTAAAGATAAAATTCATCTACATCATTATCTATCTCATATAGGAAAAGTTGGCATAAGTTTTCCTTTTGATCTAGGAAGAAAATTTCTCAAACTTAGTTTTTTTAAATAGTGTTATTGTACTTTATTTTCCCTAAGTGCTTTATAGCACAAGTATGTGTATGTTGTCTTATCTATCTTGATATTTATGTGTTTTTTTTGTGTGTTGTGTGTTGGGAAGGTGTCTCATTTTTTATCTTGTTCAAGGTAGTATTGTGTCTCAATTTGAGGTCAAATGACTCCATATCCCAATGGATGGACAAGGCAACTAGTCTAATATGCTTAGTAAGCAAGCATCCCTAGGGGGTCATAAAATATGCTATAAATTTTTTGTGTACCATTAAGGAGGTTCAAAAAAAAACTTTTCCAATCAAATATCCACATTAATTGACCACTTTGAAAATCTCATTGTAATTCATGTTTAGCATATATTAAGGTAAGTTTAACAATTTTAAGTCAAGTGTTTTTTATAGTATCATGTTTGTCTAGTCATGACTTGTTATTTTTGAGTTGTTTAAAAGAGTTTAAAAGGTTTAGAGGACCTTGTTGAGACATAAAACACATGTAATGATCATCTCACAACCTCCCTAGTCTGTAAAACTATCATAAAGATGTTAATATTCCTCCCTAACATTATAAGCCCTTTTGATTGTTTCTTAATTTTATAATGTTAAAAAGGGAGTATCATAAGGAATAGTAGGTAAATAGTAAGAGAATTATTTTAGCACATTTATCACATCCATATAATCATGTAATATTACATTAATGTTTCCCCATAGGATCTTCAATCAAGAAGATGATAGTTTTTGATGCAAAAGAGAGGTTTTTTAGGAGGTTATTGTATGTAATCAATAAATCGTAGACTATATGAAAGCCATTTAAAGGTAAAATTAAGGATTATAATGTATTAATAATTCCCCATGAAATATTTCATAAGCTTCCATTACTATTCAAGAACCTCCATTCAGCTTACAGTCTTCACCCAAGGGATCTTCTTAAAGCAACTCATGATAGTATGTATTCAATGAAGTGGTATTGTCAAGAGAGCAAGTATAATAAGGTTAAAAAGGTAGTTGATAATATAATAATGTATATTAAATGTATTTTAAATTTTAATTGAGATCCTTCAAAACATGAGAGTAATAGGTAGGTTATAGATCACTTTTGTTTTAATGGATAAGCATGAAGAGACAATTTGAGCCCATTTGTAGGTCAAAATTGTGGCATACAAGTATCACTATTAAAATAAAGATATAATGGAAAAAATTAAGATGAATGGTAGTTTTGGAAGTGGCATAATATGTTTAATAGGTTTGGTAATAGAATAACATCTCAAAACATGTTTTTATACCAAGATAAGAGGGATCATGTCAACCCATAGGTCTACAGACTTATTGGTTGACATTTGTAGCCCATAAACCTAAAATATGACATATATAGACTTTATATACTATATTATATACCTAAAAAAATTCCTATATAATGTAAATGTATTTAAATATCATCATGAGAGCTATGGATGGGTGTTAGGTCTTAAGTTTTACCTTGATTATCATACATTGAGTAACTATGGCTACAAGTTTTAAAGTTTGAAGGAAGACTAACTTGTGATGTTGAAATGTAGACTAGGGTCTAAAAAACCATGATAGATATTTTAACACTAAAAATACTCATTTTGAGAATAAATATAAGGACCATTCTCATTTTTTGATGGAGTTTTAGGCCTAGATGAGTAACTATAGACCTACTAAGGCAGACATAAGCAAAATATACTTGTGGTGGCTTTTTAAGAGTGATAATAGATTTTTGGAGGGTCAAGTTAACATGAGTAAATAATATGACACCTATAAAAGACTATAAAAATTCATATAAGCTTATTGAAGAAGATTGAGACCCTAGGTTATGGTCTAAAGGCTAATAAGCCACCCACAGGCTTATTGTGGGCAAATGAAAGAAATAAGGCTACTTGTAATGAATATAAGTACTAAGATAAATTATAATATAGTAAATAATAATTTTGGTGATACTTATATCTCTAATAAATATCATAAAGGTGTCAAAGAGGCCTACAATGATGGTTTAATTATAAAGTGACAGTAAATAGGCCTAGAAGAGGACCTACAAACCTAACTCTACTAAACAATGGATAAGTGTGCAGGTCTGTCTTGATATTGAGATCATAAAGGGGTGAAATATAATAGTGAGAACATAATAAAACTTATTATACATTTATTTAATAAGATAATCATTAATACTAAGGCATTCTTAAGTCCCAATAGGTGAGAGGCCTAGATAGATACCTACAAGTTTGAGCACTAATATGGGGATTATATGCATGTTATAAAGTGAATAAAGGAAAAAATGCCTTTAGGACTTGTAAGTAACACTTTTATTCATCTCCATGAAGATTAAACTCAAAATTATTGAGATAAAATGACCTAAATATGCTAATAGGGTCACTTGCACTAGGTTGATCATAAACCCTAGGCATGGGCTAATCTAAGTTATAATGAATATGAAGAATAATGAGGAGAAGAGTATCACTTTAAAACCTAATGTGAGGTTTAATAAACCCCATATGATGTTTCTAAATCTAATAATAAGTTATTTTTCACCTTCTCATGCAAATTGACCTTTCTTAAACCCATAAGATAAAGGCTTGGTAGCTCGAGAAGCCATTTTATCACGTGTGATCTCACATGAGTAGGTTTATGGAGTAAAATGAGTTTATAGATGTTTAAGAGATATATTTAATCTAAACCCATGTCATTTATATATCAATCCAATTCCTCATTTATATGAACAACCATTAAGACCAAAAGATCCTCTTAAACCCTTATTAAAATCTAAATGTGACCTGATGGAAGAGTTTTTTACTCAAATATCTTAAAATTAAATATTTTGACCTTAAAATAACATAGGTGACCTCTATAGGTCCTATGGGAATGAAAATAAGGAACTTGGTGGCATGTGTGAAGGACATGGTATATAAAATTAACCTAAAATGTAAGGTGTAAACCTAATTATGAGTATGCAGAGTAGTGGTAAGTCTTAAAATTACATAGAAAGAATTTGTAAGCCTAGTTAGAGGTTTTATATCCATATATTCACCCTTAAAAACCACCTAATATGGTAAACAAGCTATTCAAGTCACTAATTTAGGACAAAAATATGACTATACTACTATGTTACCCAAAATGCCTAACTACAAACCTATGCAGTATTATGGAGAGTTTGATAATATCTAAAATGACACTAAGAGAAATGGTTGATAATTTTTAGAGCCTCATAAGATCATGAGAAATTCCAATTAAGTGACTAAGTTAGGTTGCATGATGTCCTAGTATATCATTGAAAAACCTTGGGAAAAAGGTGTATGGAGATTGATGGGTTTCAAGAAACCTAATGAAACATGATGATAACTACAATGTTAGTATAAAAATAATATTAAATATATGCAAGGTGTTAATAACTAGGGTAGAGGGAAACTCAATGTGAACTTGATAATCAAAAATGGCATTTATCACTTCTAGAAACAATAATAGTAGTTTCATAATGAGGTGGATAAGTCATCAAGAAAGTCAATATTTATTATACACCACTCTTGAT
This sequence comes from Torreya grandis, assembly GCA_037957365.1. Classification (NCBI taxonomy): domain Eukaryota; kingdom Viridiplantae; phylum Streptophyta; class Pinopsida; order Cupressales; family Taxaceae; genus Torreya; species Torreya grandis. The sequence continues at coordinate 5,401,397 of JARHVA010000161.1, read as the reverse complement.
GGAGGTATGATCATATAAAGAACACACATTTTTATAGAACACTTCATAACTACCTACTTGCATATTCTTCTTTCTTATAACTTGTTCTTTTTTAGATGACACTTGTCATAAGTCTCTATAATGTTCTCTTTCTCACTCTCTCTCATTATCTTCTATATATACAACCTTGTTTGGATTTGAAAAGGATCTTCCCACCATCATTATGTAAAATCCATACTCTTTTGTAATGCCTTTGATCAACATATAGTTGATTTTGCCTTGTTTAATTGCTACATTAGTGTAACAATTGATTGATTCATGAAATTAAGTATAGACTCAACTCACCTTATTTTATTGTCTTATTCTTCTTACCTTCATGTATTTTATCTCATTATTGTAGGTTTTAGAGAGTGTAATTAGGGGTCACTTATGGATTAAAAGTGTAAATAATATTCCCCCTAACCCCATAACACCTTACCTCTCTGCAAATTACTAGTGTGATAGGTGCAAGTTGAGAGTAGTACATGTTCTCCAATCTTATAGGTCTTAGTGTACATGAAATAGGTGTTATTGGTCTTAAAATTTGGTGTATCACCTCCATAGTTAGGTTCTATTTCATTTTATCCCTCTCTATTTTCCCTTACAAGCTAGTAGTGTAGTGTTATGAGCCTAATTAATATATCAAGGTGAGTTATCCATATAATATAGAGGTTTAGTCCACTTAGAGGTCACCCAAAACCTAGGACTAATCCCATTGTACAGATCAAGTGAGATGGATTGAATACATCCTCTCATGGGTGCAAATTTGAGATATAACAGTAACATCCCTCTTGTTGGGAACTCAAAAAATGGGCCAAAAATATTTTTTGACATTGTTTTTCAAATTGAAAAAGGATAATGTTAACTAATTAAAATTTTAGTGATTAAATGAATCACTAAATTAAATCATTTAAACTCAAGTTAGAGAATTAGTCAAACTTGTTGAGACCTTTGGGTTATGGCCTAACATCTTAAACCCTTACTTTAAAACCATTTAGTTAGAATACCTCATGACCTTAGAAGCTCCCACTAATAAAATATCATATCCTCTAAAACCACCATTCTTCGTTTCATACTCTAAGGGACCTCTTAAGTAAGTTAACATTATAAGTTTATAGGGTTATTCATGATATTGATTCAACCCAAAAAATTATTATTTTTTGGTGACCATCCCATTAAGATATTATATCATACACATCTATTATAAGGGTTAAATTACCGATTGTCATCTGTGATCATCATATTTTCCTATTTCTAGTCATGTTGTCAATTACTAACAAGATGTAATCAACCTTCATACAATATCATCCTAGATGGTCTTCATAAGATAGAGTTCCTATGATGGTCACCTATTAAAAGGTTTTGATGTAGATCAAGGTAGTTATCAACTAGATCTAGGTGCATATCAAAGTACCTCTAACCTTGATCCCTCATAATATATCAATAATACATTTAATACCCCCAACTATCCCATGTTATCTAATAACTCAAGAGATAAGAAAAAAATCACGTCAATATATAGGCATGCACTTGACCAAAAATAGAGTTTGTAACTTCCTCTAATTCATTTCCTTCCTCTTCTTACTATTTTTTAATGATACTTCATTGCCAAGTTAAAAAAATAATCTTCAAATGAGTTATGAGAGCCAAAATAATTATCAATCCTTTACTTTATAGAAACATTTGCCATGTTAAAACCTTGGGCATTCCAATGGACAAGTTCAAAATATAAAGAAGATTTGAATAAAATAAATAAGAATAATGTCTTGTGAGAATTTTAGCAATTCATTGCATTATGTGGTCAATATCAAATGAAAAACCTAATTCATCATTATACCCTTTACTCTTTTTCATATTCAAATATTCAATCAATTACTTAAAAGTCAATGTAAATGCCTTATTCTAAACAAAGTGCATAATAAATCAATTACAACCTCCTGTAATTACTATTTCTGAACTATATATCACCTTAGTCTTGTAATCATGGAAAATACAGACCTTGGTTTTTCCTCTGAATTCTAGACCTTTTCCTATTGTCAAGATGCTCACAATTGTTATCTCTCTATGACTATTATTTATCTTTTAGTCTGACCAATGTCATTATTCTTACATAGGTATTTTATATTGCTAAGAATTCTATAAACCTACTTATCTTATATCTCTTTAAGTTATATACCTATACTTGTTTTCCAACTTCTTGAACACTTGCATCCTAGTCATATGCCTACATCAACACAAGTGTCCTATCCTAATGCAAAGTATCCAATGCCTTAAATTCATCCAATTAAAAAATTAAACGTATCTATATGGTTGGCCTAAGTTATTTACTGTGAGTTATTCTCTAAAATTATTGATATATATGCATGATCAATCCTCATTCATTCCTCACCTAGTATAGACCAAAAAACTCACAATGAAACTTACCAAATGCATTCATTCAATATATTATTCAAGAGATCAAAGCTTCCCTATTTCCCCTATTTCCATATCAGTCATAGGGAAAACACATCTATAGGTTTGAATTACTAAAGGAGTATCCCATTAGCCACATTTGATAAATTACAAGCTATGTCACTCCATGTAGTTACTTATCACACATTGTATCCTTATGCACACACAAGCCAACATGTAGGGGAAAACTACATAAGTCTGAGGCCTTATTCAAAGTATTGTTATGTAGGCAAAAGTTATTGATAGAGGGGAATTTTGGGCATGTCGACACCGTGTGGCCACTAACCCATTTTTCCATAACCATTATGAAGATGAAGAACTAGTATTTTTATCTTTGAAAAGGAGAGATAACTCATGATCTAAATCTGAGCACACTAAAGTGAAGGTAACATAGAACCCATAATATTTTAAGTAGTAGAATCCAAATCATGTAGGTATTTGGTATAGTACACTTATGCCTAGGTTAGATAGAAGCATTAATATAACTATCCAAGGTCAATACAAGTGTCTGAGGTTAGATAAGTGATTAATTTGGAATCCATTTCCAATCTTATCCCTTCTTATTCGAGATCAACATCTATATTCACATCAAACTAGTTAAGTATCTTGTTTTCATTATCATTATAATATCTAGCATAGATGTACATTCTATTTTTATCATATCTTAGCATAATAAATTAAATATATATTTATCTAATTTTGTGAATTAATTGGATTAATTTAGATATGTTTTATCATGCTTGTTCTATCTCCTTTAACCCTGTATTCCTTAATTTAGATTTTAGTGTTAAACACCTCTATTTATTAGTCCAAATTTAAATGTTGACAAGTCAATGCCCAAACATAAAAACCTAGAGTAAAATTTTAGTATTTTCAAATTGATAAAGAAAGATGTAGTAACATCCTTATTAATGTTATCTTCCATTCTACATAAAACACCATTCTCCATTAGGTATTAAAATTATAGACTCATTATTTTGAATTTAAGATTGTGACTCTCATGACATAAAAGGGTTAATTCACTTACCATTTTTATGGCTTATTTTTAGTAATGATAAGTATTATAAAAATCACACATTGAATAAAGAATCCATTGCATTCTCCTTGAATTTTAAAATTTTCATTTGATGTTTAAATATTTTTCAAATTATGAGTCATCACAATGGGATGTGATAGGGCTGATGTTGACTAAAAACAAGAGGTGTGTAGAAGAGTGGGTTTCATGTTTGTATAAAAAATTGTGGTTGTTTTTCCTTGATGAAATATAAGGATCAATTTAAATAGTATTTTTTCATTATTTTTGGACATTTAAATTATTATTAATTTATGAACAATTATTATATGTAATACAGATAAATTTATTCTAAAAAAAATCCTTGTGTGTCTCTTTTATTTTTTCTAGTATCTAAACTGAGTTATCTAATTTCAGGTTGGAAAGGAAGTGGTAATATATTTGAATGAGTCCATATAAATACAAGTTTCGGACCTACATGTTTATGTCATAGTAATTTATACCAACATCAGTGCCAAAGTTTCCTTCTTTGAATGGACACTAGTCACTACAAAATAACTTGCATGAATTTTTTTGTTAGTTTTATTGTTCAAGCTTATAGTAATATGTCTTTGACCTATAAATATCTATTTTATTTTGTTAATATGTATTATTTAATGATATCCTTTGATTTAATATTTCAATAGTATGAAATACCTTTGTTGATATATAATGGATTTTAAGTTTTAACTTACTCCTTTCACATATGTTATACTTGTTTAAAATTAAGATATATTTTCTCAATAAAAATTCTGAATAAATTAAATGATATTGTGGGAAGTTTGGTTGGAAGATGTTATCAATATGAGGATTATTTTAATTCCTAAAATTTAGTATCAAGAATCACTTATAGGATTAGGTGTCTGAAAGAGACTTATGTAATAACAAGGGACTATATCCTCTTATTTTAGGATTGTTACTAGGGTAATCCAAGGCATGGGCTATAAGTATTGGGTTATATTATGTATCCTTCTTAGATAAGAGATGCAATACTACCACCAGAGGCTAAATATCCAATTTGAAATAAAATTTTATAGTTCACTTATCTAATTGAATTTAACATATTTAAATCTTAGAGCCCTAATGATTTTCATTTCACCAATTTCTAAATGAGATGGGAAGGGTTTCTTGACTCTAAAACAAACATAAAAGAGAAGGTAAGGTAATGTAGATAAGAGTTTCATGGTTTGTAAAATTTTCCAATTTCATAACTGAGGGAATAACTAGCTACAATTATACTATTATATGTTGAGTTCCATGATAGGCTCAGAATATTAGTCACATAGGGAGGGAGTACAAGGAAAGTAAAGAATGCTTAATTTTCAAGTACTTCATCCAAGATAAAAACATGGAAGGAGATTTGTATTAAACTAATACATAGGATCCTCTAAGAAACTCTATATCTCTAAGCACTTAGACTTAATAAGTGTTCTATAAGAAATAATAACCTAAAAATGAATCCAAAATACATGAGCACATTATGATTACTACACCGTTATCCATAGAAAAAAACATTATCAATTTTATAATGCTAGCATCACTTCAAAAAATAGGAATTAATGGACAATGTCCATGAAATAAAAATAAAGTTTAAAAAAAACTTAAAATAACATTAATTCAAATAAATTTTGTGTACAAAATTTTTATCAATATATAAAAATGTAGAATACAATATATTAGAGGATGGGATTTGTCTCCTAGAAGTATGAGATTCCCATCCTTGACCATGATGGCCTCAAAGTTTAATACAATCACATTCAAAAGAATATTCCCCTTATCTCCACAAAATATCCCCTCAAGTCCACTCATAAAAATCACTAAGAATAAGGGGTAAATAAATTTTTAATTTCCTAGGACACACATCCTTATCTTCTAGCATGGCCACCACTAAGTTGAAATCCTGATCCATCTTTTCAAGGTTCATAGGTGGATCTTGAAAGATTAATTTATCCTAGACTAGCAATCACTCATGGACTTGGAGTGGGGTCTCCAAGGAAACCTTTACCTTGGATACTTATTTGATGTTAGTTGTTTACTAGTTTTACACCTCCAAAATAAATTTAGTCCCATCCCTATTATCTTTTACCACTTTCCTCTGCATGACCTAGTTGAATTAGGCTAGGTGGACCTTTAAATCCTCTTTATCCAAAAAGGTGTCATGTGGGTTGAATAAAATAATGATGCTAACCTCTTTTAAATAGGTCAACATCTTTCCCTTGATCTTTCTTAAAGGATTTATCATTATTTTCCCCATTGTAAAACCATTCCTCAATTTATGTCCTCATTCTCCTAACATAAGTATAGTAGAGGTTTAGGTCCATCAGAGGCATGACCTTAAGCTCTATTAACATGCCCTTATGAATAACTATGAAAAGATTCATGCACTTACTATCTATGTGGGCAACCCTCTCTAAATATGCTTGAGTATACTAGAGGTGTTCTTTAATCATGGATAGGGATATAATCACCTTTATAATAGTTGTAAGTAGTTGTGAAAAGGCTTATACAACTTGACCAATCAAATCCATTAGGAAAGTGCTTCTTACATGTGACCTAAGTGCTCTAACTTTATCTTTCATGTCTTCTATGATCTTCTAAAATAGCTCATTTATATCTCAAAAAATTGATACAAGGTCTTTAGCCACTTTCTCCTCCCCACTAGGTATGCTCACTTCAGTGAGGGATAATAGGTCATGCTTACTTATCCATATCACTAGGTCCCTTTCTTGAGTGAACTTTTGTGTAATAACTCTTTTCATTATCTCAAAATCTCTATCAAATTACCATTGTACCTATAGGTCACCTTGATAGATCATTTTTAGTCTCTATGTTTTGATAGGTGCTAGGGACTTGGCCTAGCTTGGGCTGGTGATAACTCCAAAACTAGTGGAAAAGGATGAATTCATGGTGGTAAATGAAGAGGTAGTTGGTAGAAGCCTGAGAGGAGGAAGAATTGATGAAGATGAAGGAAAGAAGGAATAAATTAGTGGAGGGGTAATGGGAGAAAAATGAGGAAGGATGAGTGGGAGTCCCCATAAGAATAATTGGTCATGCCATTAGTCATGGGTCATGATAATATAGGAGTAATGACACTTGGGAGCTAGGTGATCAATAAAAATGAGGAAATAAACTAGTTAAATTCAAATCCTTAAGGTCTTGGGGTGATATAAAAGGAGGACCAAGGAACAATGGGAGGGGAAAGAATGAATAAAAGGCTATGAGGGAGCTACCTTTGACCTTTTTGTGGGTGTCTTACCTAAATCATCTAGAGTTATGATTATGTTTAAAGGAGTTATGGTGGTAAATAGAACTTGAACTCAAGGTAGGGTAGAATTTACCTTCTTTTTCTTCTTGGGAATCATGCTTAAATTGACATGTGCTATAGTAATTGAAGGAGTTATGGTGAAAATATGTATAAAGCAACCTATGGATTTTTATGAGTAAATGTAGGTGATATAAAGCTGGGAGTCACTTGAACTATACATATGTGTGTTCTTATCATTGAGGTGTCTATCAAAATAGTTAATATGGGGGACATTGGGAAGTGTTTATGTTATAATAGTAGCTAATAAAGCCATTAACATGGAAGATATGGTGTATGTTGGTGTTATAAATCTAGGAGCCACTAAGATTTGATCCTTCTTTAAAGTTACATAAGTTTCTTGAAATAAACTAGATACTAGGGGAATGAGGGCCATATAATAAAGATTCTTAGAGACCAAAGGTGGGTCATGGGGATTATTGTGGGTGGAATGGGTTGAGTGGAATGGAATTGGTAAGTGAGAAAATTGAAAAATGCTAAATCTAATGGTACTTGAGTGAATTTGGGAGGGGGTGTAACATGAACTTGGGGAAGTATTACTAGAATAAGCCTGGTAAGAAAAGGGAATCTTTGGGTCCCATGGGTTGTTGAGGGATAGAGGAAATGGTGGAAGGAATATGTAATGGAACTTATTATTTTTTCCACTATAGGATTGATTTATGGATTCTATAAATGTTAAAATGTAACACTTGTGTGACCTCTAATTGAGTGACTCATAGAAGTAGAGGTGGCAAAATTAGAGCCAAGATTGGCAAAGGTGAATCCTATGGATGAAAAGGTGTTAGGATCCCTTGTATGATTCTCCTATAGATATGGGGCATAGTTTCTAAAATTTCCTCTCCTAGATAAATTAGCATAGGCCATGGGGTTGACTATAATAGAGGTGACTGCATTGGAGGACCTTGTGAAGGTGGTACTGGCCTTTCTTTAAGGATTGGTCTAGATTGGGCCCATTTTCATTTAATTTCCACTACGTCCACCCATATTAGTACTTCAAAATCATTGGATTGATTGAGATGAATATTATTGGAATAAGACACACCCAAACCAACTATGGTTTGACCATATATGGGTCAATAGCTCAATTGGTAGAGTACTCCAGCAGTAATGGAAGGTCCTAGGTTTGAGTCCTAGTTGGTCCATATGAGATGTAGCTCAATGTGTCCTATATATCTAAGATATGAGCCCCAATAACTTGTATGGATTAAAATATATTTTATAACAAGCCACACCTAGACCAATGATGGGCTAGCCATAGAGGGTCTAGTAGCTCAATTTGTATAGCACTCCAATAGTAATGGAAAGTCCTAGGTTTGAGTCCTAATTGTACCATATGAGTTGTAGCTCAACATGAGTGTCAAAACATTTAATGTATATGTGGTATATTTTATACCCTTTGAATACTTTGGTGTATAATTAAATATTAATGATTCATTATTTATTAACACAAGGTGAAAACCTCATGTAAATAAATAACAAAATATTATGGTTTATTATTTACAAATTAAATTAAATGATTCTCAAGATGGTTGGACCCATTGGTTAAAATGGTCACCTCACTTCATACAAATTTATAAATAAGGTGTTACCCCTATTTTAAAATAAAATTTTTAATTCAATAAACTTGATGTGGTTGATATTTTCAAGTGGAAAATATTTACAAAAGTTTTGTAAAGGCTTATGTGAATAAGTGAGAAGTAAGAAGGCTTTGTATTGGGTGCAGAGTTTCTCAATTATGTGAAAATAGTCTTTATGGATTTTTTACATCTCAATATTTTCCCACATTAAATCACTGTCATTATGTTCATTAATCTATATGATTTATTATTATTATTCACTCATCTAGATTCATATCTTGCATATTATTTTATATATTTCATGCAAATTATTTCATGGAATAAAATTCTATGGTGGGTTGAGTATTGGTAAGTATGATTACCTATGGAGGTTTTTATCCTTAGAGAAGTATTTTAATCAAATAAATGAAAATTATTTTATTTCTAGCCATGAACAATAATTTTATGATACTAAAGCAAGAAAAAAAACAAAAAAACAAAATTAATATTTAATTTGTGGATCTATCTCTTGAGGGGTCAAATCTCCTAATTTTGGCCTAAAAACACCATTGAAGAGCCTACATGTAATGGGAAATATAGGAGATCTACAAGTCAATCCTAGATTAGAGAAGATAAATCATACTTACACTTATGATTAGGGATACATTATATAATTGGGGTCATGACCAATATGGATCTACTAGACCTAACTAAGGGGTCTCTTACCATAAAAAATATCACTAGGGAGGGTTCCAAATCCTCATTCAAGAAAAAATATATATTAACCCTAATTAGGTCCTATGTTTTCATATTCACTAGACTAATAACACGTAAAGTAAATTCTAATCTATTGTTCACTAAAGCTTTTGGCACAAAGTGGGGGTAATAAACATGAAAATTAAACATGCATAGGAGATATATACTCGTGTAAATGTATGCAAAATTCCAATTCATGGAAGATAAGTGAAAATGCATATCTATCTACTTTTACAAAGGAGGAACAAAGTTAGGAATACTTACCTTTGAAGATAAAACCACTGATCTTTAATATCTCCCTTGGATAAGGTATTTTACAAGATTTTATTATGGTATGTAAGGATGAAAAGATAAATCATATTTAGGCTACACAACCTATCAATGCATGTAAAAGACTTCTCTAAAAGATATGATTTATACCTCCAAATAAAGTATGAAACCCTAATCTTACTCCTTAAGTAAAATGGTTGATAAGCAGATGCACAATATTTCTTACTTCTTCTTCTCTTCTTTTAGAAATGGAAAAATAAATGTGTTTATATAGGAGGAGCTATCCCTAAACCCTTCAAAAATTTTAGGATGACAAGGTTGACTCGATCAAGCTAGTATCATAATTGACAAAAACAAATTAGGTCATAGACTAGGTTAGCCAAAGGCCAACATAAACCCTAATAAGTTTTATTAATAAGAATACAATGTTAAATTGGTTGACTATGTAATGTAAACTATCAAGAAGGGGTTATAGGTTAGGGGAGTGCTATTGAAGGTGGAAAATGACTAGAGGAGGGTGAAAAATAAGAGATCAATCTTAAGTTAATGGTTGTAGGAGGTAAGTGTGTAGATAACAAGTGACAAAAGGGGACAAAAATCTTATGAAACACCAATTGTTTGCCCACCCCTTTCATGATGTAACCCTTAAAGTGTGTACTCAGAGATATTGAGACTCAATGGGTTCTTGCAAGATAGATAACATCAATAATTGATAAAGTTTGAAAATATTGTGTATATATATATGCCCCAATCAAATCTTATCATGTGTCATATAGGTGCAACACAATATGGTGATTCAGGAAAGGAACATAATGACACATAATTTTCAAGTTGAGTAAAGTGTAGTAAGTAACAAATAAGATAAATGAAAGGATAGAATTTAAAAACACATACATTTACTTATCTTAGTGTTGTAGATAAAATAAGTATATGTGAGAAAATGTGAAGGTGTCTAAATGTGAGGAACATTAGATAAACCTATAGAGATTATCGAAAAAGATCAAATAATCAAAAAATTTGTAGCATGTACATATAATAGTTAAAAAGATTCTCTACAACATCGAGAATCTAGAACGTTTTAAAATTTGGAAAAGGAGTTAGTAGAGATAAAGATATGAGAAAAATAAGAAATATAATGATAAATATTTGAAGGGTAAATAACTTTTAAATAGTAAATAAATAGGGTGAAAAAGATTTCATTTGTTATTATTTACTATTTTGAGAAAAAGAGAGATCTGATATAACTATTGAGAGACCCAGAGAACCAGGATGGTGAGGAGATGATAGATGAGATGGGGAAGATGCATAGCAGTAGGTATCACACTAAAGGATGTCCATTCATTGATTAGGTTACCTATAGGAGGGACACTAGTGATCACTAGGATACCAAATGATTTTGAGGATAGACAAGCACTAGTCAAGTGGGTGATGTGCTCAGATAAGATTTACCCAAGGTTGAGGATGAGCTTATTTATTATATATATTATGCAAATTTTGGATATATAGAAGGTTGATATTAGAATTAGGATAGCATGAGTGTTATGTCACAATTTAGATGACAAGGTGGCACTATATGTGATAGCTTTATGCTAGTCCATTTTGGACCAAGGAGTGCTCTATGATTTTGGGTCTATCATCTGGGTCTAGATCATGCATGATATATATGGGATGTTATCTAGAGGGTAAAATAACATGGGACCTATGGTATTATTGAGTGCATAGCTATATGAGAGGTTCCCAATGTATCAACCAGTTGGGTTTCCCCAAGTGATCAATGATAGGTTACCTCAGGTTATTACATAAAGAAAGGACTAGGTAGTGTGGGATATATCCCTCATGTTAACCCTATAGATAGTCACACAAGGAGAGACTGTTTGGTATATCTAAATACATATTGCTACTATTTGGTCCAATTAGGAAATTATGGCACTAGGATTAGCTTAAGTGTGGATCACGTGCCACTATACCTAATGGGTAGAATCATAGCTAGTGGCATGATTTTTAAAATAATTTTGACTCCCATACATAGAGGTTCCTATAGAAGTGACTACATTTTGGGCACAACATTTGAGAGAGACAAGGGGGAGAGGATGAGGAAGAGAACCAATTGAGAGGTTGGAGATTAGGTTATGGTGTGTGAGACCATGAATTAGTTGAGCATGACAACTGGCATCTAGAAGAGGAGAGTACATGGATGTAGATACAAGGGGATAGTAGGTACCAAAGTAAGCATCATAGTAGGAGGAATAATGACCACCTTAATCTCACCACTAATATAGATTCCATCGATGGGATTGAGAATAAATGAGAGTGGTCATGTAGGATGTCCCAATAGTTGACACAAGGTAGAGCTAGTTAATAGAGGCACCATTGAGGAGAGGCTCATTGTATATAAATGTGGTGAATCTAGGCTTTACTTTAATAGGGAGACATCTCATAGATTAGGTGCTTTGGGGATGAATCGATAGAGAGACCATGTTTATAAAATAAGAAGATGGGAATAAGATGGTTGGTGACACTAGGATAGGTAATAAATGTTATAATTTTTAGTCTTTAAGATAAAATACAAGTTGTATATGATTGTAGATAGATAGATTTTGAGATGTATATGTGATCTGATATCTATCTAGGTTTTGGTTTTTTCAAACCCTACATTAGAGTAGATCAAATGGGGATCCCTAACCATGGTATTTCATCACGAAATTTTGAATGAGATATTGGTACCATATGACCCCACCATGTTGGATGATCATGTGGTACCATCTACCCCAGCTTAAGTGGGCTAGTTTGGATTGGTGGGGAAAGTTATGAGGTAGAAAAAACATGCAAGGATGGATTAAAACCACATATAGGAGTGAGATTAGGAGAAATATAATACTAGTGCCCCCTAGCTTAGGAGAGAGCTTCACACATGGTTACCATGATCTATTTGGGATAATACATGCCTAGGTGGTCAACCTGTAGGGATAGGTAGTAGGTTTGAGATCTCAAATAGCCTCATTACAGCATATTGTGTATATGGGATGGTTCAAGGCATCTATGGGAAGAATGGATAGGCCATGAGCTAAGCATGATGGATCCTAGACATAGAGATGGAGCGATGTATGCTTGTATTTTATACCATTGTATAAAACATAGGATATATAGAGATATTTTGTTTTGATAGTTGGATGTTGATCTTATGAGTTATATTATGATTTTGGTTGTTGATGCATGGGTATATTTATTTCTATCACATGTATTTTATGTTTTTTGTATATGTTATATGAAATATATGTGAAGTGGTTTCTTATCTAGCATTATGTAGCACACATGCATGGTTAAAAATAAACAAGCAAAAAGGGATTTGAAAAAGTACAAGTAATCATAAAAAAATGCACTACAATCTATTTCATGATGGTAAATGTGTCATAACAAAATATGACTAAGTATAATAAACCAAAAAGTGGTAAAAATGTTTTTGAACCAAGAAAAAGATTGACACCAAATGAAAACAAGTAAAATCACACTATATCACACTGGGAAGTATGAAAATAATGTAATAAAATTGAAATCACGTGAAATCAAAATGGTATAAAAACAAAATGATTAATCTAATCAATCATACTAAATCACATTGGGAAGTATAAAAGATAAACAAAATTGGCAAAATGGACTTAAATTCATCACACTAATTCAAGTTGGAAATATGAAAAACTTAAGAAAAATGGTTAGATTCTTACATGCAATCATAAAATAAGAAGATAAAAGAGAAATATTAATGAATTAACCATAAAACATACTAAATCAATATGGAAATCATGTTAATGACATGTAACTCATAATCAATCATGACTTATTTCAAATTTGACACATGTAATTTTTTTTTGTGACTTAAGTATTGGAAAATTTTGTGAGGAAGGTCAGGTCCTATCCACGGTCTTACATTGAAACTCATAAAGGGAACACCAATGAGGTGGAAATAATGTTAAAAGGGTAAAATATGGTAAAGTGGGGATATTTAGAATGGTAATGTGAAAATTTGGTAATTTGTGAGGAAGGTCTGGTCCTATCCAAGGTCTTACACTATAACTCATAAATAGAATCTTGAGGGGGAGTGATCAGTGAATAAACTAATATTTCTCAATGGTAAATATTAGAATTATAGGGAGTGAAAAAGGGAATGTAAGAAGCATAACATAGGCATATTTTGACAAGATCTTAAGAAACATGAGACACACTAAGGACATAGAAAGACACTAATTGACTAATGACCATCAATATACAAAGGATAAATGTTCACTATAGGCACAAAGTTGTGTAGGAAAATAAGTGTGGTACTAAATTCAACTCATGTAGGTTTTTGTGAAAAAGAAAATTAAAATAGACCAACCTTCCCATAATGTGTTCCTTGTTCTTCAAGACACTTTACAGAGTCATCAATCTACTATGAATATTGGGTACTTGTGTGAGAAATTAGGTAGCACTAATATTTTTTTTAATTCTCCATTTCCAATCTACTAGCCTACTTCACCCCAATGGACCTCTACTCTATTATGAGGCCAACTATGGAGTTTGAGATTTGATTAGAAAATAAGATGTGCTTATAATCATTTCTTTTAGTGTGATAGGACTTTTGAAATATTTGAATGTTGCCTTTTAGATTATTGCCTTTTGTTAAATGATTTGGCTTTGAATTTTTATGTATTTTAAAATTCCTCCTCTATATGGAATTGGAATTACCAATCATGAGAAATAAAGTGATAAACATGAATGAGCTTTAAGCTTTGTATAAAGGAAGATAAGTATCTAAATACATGACTGAATAAAAGACCTAGGCTTACCTATGGACCAACATGTTATCTCAAGTTTCAACCATGTGTATGCTTAGTTTGTGAAAGGAAATATGAGAAAATAAAGGGAGATCCAAAGTGGACTGATAAAAGAAGATTATAATGAGATGATTTGTTTTCTAACTGATCACATGGTAAATAAAGAATGACTAAAGGGAACAAGGTTTGTATGACCAAATCACAATAACAATTATCTATGTTTATAAAGATAAGATTACAAATAATCATGAAAGAGATCAAGAAAGCCATAAAAAAGGAACTCATGAAGAAGAAGTATGTGATCATGAATAATAATAATAATAATAATAATAATAATAATAATAATAATAATAATAAGAAGAAGAAGAAGAAGAAGAAGAAGAAGAAGAAGAAGAAACATATACTGTGAAAGAAAAGTCATCATGTAAGAAAAGAATTTGACACAATGTCAAATGATAAAAAATAGATAAATGTAAAGTTGGAGCACTTGTCTAATCCAAATGAAGAAATAAATTAAAGAATATGATGCTTGTATTCATAAATATTGATATATTTGTCCACACACATTATTCATAACATCTTATAAGTATTTATGAATCTAAACTCAAACTATAGCCAAAGTCTCATTAATCTTCAAGGACAGTTGAGAAAATACTTTATAATGAATCTCCTCGATGGAAAATGTAAGAATGCCTAAAGTATCATGTTGATGAGGACTATGATGTATGAGATGTTAAGGATAAGGGATAGGAATGGATGTTACAATAGATAAAAGGGTCACCCGTGGGGAATGGGCCATATGTGAAGGAGTCATAATGGATAAGGGGCCACCGGTGAAGGAAGATACATAGGTGATGGAATCATAGGTGGAGAAATGGTAGGTGGATAAGGGACCATAGTGGTGGATCCACAGAGGAAGAATGGGGAGCCTTATTAAGAGGGTGACCTATGGGAGGAAGGGTAGTAGGTATAGGAATGGTTATGAGGTGATCCTTGAGATATTTTTGAAGGATGTAAAAATGATCAATGTGATGAGTAGTGCATTGGTTCTAGAGACACCATATCTCTCCATATTTGGGAAGATATTTAGATAATGGTTCTAGGGGAGGTATAGCCTTATTTGTGGGTTGAAGAGTGATGAGATTCAAGGTGTCAATATATTTCCATAATTTTTGATAATATATGGATGAATGATTACTTGTGCCATGGAAGCAACATATATGCTTGTTAGTAGACTTTACATGTGTACTAATAAAAAGAGTGGTAATGAAAGTTGAGGAAGGCTAGTGTAATGAATAGTATCAATTCTAAGGATTAATTAATTTATGAATATCATAATAGGGCTGATCATCCCATTTGGTAGGAAAAAGGATCAAGTGAAGGTAAAGGGAGCAAACAATCACCAAGAAAAGGTGGGGCTAGTGGAGAGACTAGGTGAGGCTCGATTGAAGGAGTAATAGGATGTTAAATAGGAAGAGACTTAGCTAGAGAGGGAGTGGGAATAGGATTTGAATTGGGCTAAGTTGAGGGAGGGATGATTTTCATGGAAGGTTGAAGGACAATCGTAAGCATCTCAAGGATAAGTCATCTAAAGGGATCTTGGTTCTATAAAAGTGATAGGGATTAGTCATAGCATGGTCCATAATCATACTCCTATGAGTCTCTTTAGAAATTGGAGGTGTGTGTACCATATATACCCTATGAATAAGAGGGAAAATGCTAAAATCAAGAATTATATAGGATGAAATACTAGAAGATATATAAAAACATTGAAGCAAAGAGGAATAATAACAAATAATTTAAGCATCTTGGGCCTAAACAAGACCCCCTAAGAATGGGTCATATAAGGTATATCCATCATAGTCAGGTGTATGAAGATCAATGGCATAGGTAGGGATGACCTTATCATTTGATTTAGTGTGATGAATGGAGTTCTAAGTCATAGTTAAGATAACATGTATATCATCACTAGGTGGTTGATGGGAATGCAACTTTAAAGAAGGGGGAGCTAAGAAATGATATGAGGTTAGAGATCTAAGGTTTTCATATTGATATTGATCTCATTAGGCTTATCATCATATAAATCTAAGAGGCTAGGTGGGATATTTCCTATGAGTTTAGGGTTACCATTGTAACCTCAGGTGGAGTTGATAGGAAAGTTAAACCATTGAGATTCATGAAAGGGAACACTCAACAAGGGTTTAAGGGTTATATTATTGAACACAACATAGTCTTGTAATTATTTAAAATTAAAAGGGTTAATGTTACCTTGAATACTATAGATTTCTCCATTGTGAGTAAATTTGATAGACTAGTAAACATAAGAGGCAACTACTCTCATGCGATGAGTCCATGGCCTACCAAGAAAAAATTTATAGGATAGAGAAAAGTTAACTATCATCACCTTCACTTAAATAGTGATAGGTGGGATAGTGATAGGGAGCCACATATAACCTAAGGGAGGAATTTTTCTTTTGTCATATCCTTAAAACATGATGCATGTGGATTTAATAGTACATTCATAATATCTAAGGGTTTTAAGAAAATCAAGAGAGGCAACACAAGTGCCTAAACCCTCATCAATGAAGGTATGCTTAAATTTGATATAACTAATTTAGACACTAATAAAAATAGGAGGATCATCCACATGAATAAAAATATCATTAGGGATCATAGAAGTGATGGGGAATTTGAGGGAAAGAGAAGTGTCCATTTTTTCATCAATGTGTATGGACATTTCTTCACACTATTGTAAGATGTTATCTTTTGATCTAGATAATGTGGCTTCACATCCTAATAAGAGAGGATGAGGGATGCTCAATTCAAATAAGAGATAAATGAGATGATTATGATGATGTGGAGAGGTATGCATAAGTTCAAGAAATGGGATTTGAGATTTAAAATTAGTAATTTCTATGATAGGATCCCATTCATCATAACCCATAAGGGAATTTCTAGAAACATGTGAATAGTGTTAAAGGAGATCCTTAGAAGTAGGAGCTAAAGTGAATGTGAATTTATTTTGATAAGATGTGGGAGGTTTAATTGGAGGATAGGCTTAATTGTATTGAGAAGATGGGATAGTTGATGTAGGTTTAGTTTGAGATAAATTAGAAGTGTTAATATAAGTTTGAGTATCATTGGTGATGGGTAAAGAGGTCAGAGGATTAGTAGAAATGTTATGAGAAGTGTTATCTAAAGGGGGTGTTAGAATTGGTTCATCAAAAGATATAAGGTCATCTTGCCCCAGCTCTATTAAGTAAGTTGGAAAATAGTCTTAGATAACATAAAAAGTGTGAGATGATTGAGGAGTGTGGATGGCATGAGGATCAATGAAAGTAACCACCCTTTACATATTAGTCATATTAACCACATTATATTTAGGATTAGGGTCAATAAGACTATCAACATTTTTTGTAGAAGGGATAGGATTATCTTTTTTATCTTGGTGTTTCAAAAATGGATCATTGTAAATGGCCAAATGAACATTATCCTAGTTTAAAGATTGGGATTTAGTTTGTGTTTCATGAGATTTGAAGGCAATGTCATATTATTGTTGACATTTATGACTGGAAGAATCATGGTCAAAATTGTTACCAAGAAGTAAATATATTGCTAAATTATGAAATTTCTTACAATTCTCATGAGAATTACCCCAACTAGCATGAAACCAACAAAAAAATTTGGGATCATACCAAGATTTCATTGGAAAAATGGGATCAAGCTCTCATGGAAGAGGACTTGGTAGATGATTTTGTAACTCTGCTAAGGATAAAGGTTTATAAACATTGATGTTATTTGTTGAAGATAAATGAGGATTAGTGATGTGGTTGGGAGGTGAAGCTTGTTTTAAAACCTGGTTGGGAATAATAGCTTGAATAGTTTGAATGGTATCATAAGAGTTGGTGACACCATAAGTTGTAGCATGATTATTTTTATTTTTTATTAACATGTGATTACCCATATAAGGTTTGGATGGCTTGAATTTATGCATGAGTAAATATTTTCACTTGACTTGGTCAATGTATTCTTCCAACATGTGTGGAGAGAGAATCTGGACCTGATATTTCAACTTGGGATAAAGAGAATTGGTAAACATATAGAATAGGTTATCATATGCCATATTGTGTTCACATTTTTTAGTCAAGGTCTTCCAACATTTGATGAAATCTTATGTTGTTTCTATCTCAAGTTTCTTACGATTAATAAAATGGGCCAAGGTATTCTCATGAAGATCACTAGTTTAAAAATTTTGGACTAGAGCATTGACTAAATCTTCCAAAATAGTGATGGAATGAGATTTTAGTTGGTTATGAAAATATAAAGCATCTCTAGAGAGACTTTTTTCTAGTATCTTGGTAGCGGCAAAAGTATTTAACTGGATCCAATCTTTGTATAGATTTCCAAATGTTTTTAAGTGGAGAGTAAGATCATTTAACCCATTATAGTTAATGGTAAGGTGATACCTCCTATATTTATGTTAACAATTTAAGGTGTAAGAGGCTCATTTTGAAGGTGATTGATTTTATTTTTTTTTGAAGGAGGAGGTTGGGGGATAGGATTACCATGGGAATCCCTAAGGGGAGGTGGGGGGCATTTTGGTTATGCATTCCTCATGGCACCTATTGAGAGTGATTTTGAAGATGGATAAGATGATTTTTTATATGCATCATTTGGTTGGAATTATTATATTGGAAAACAATCATTTGATTAAGAGTTTTTAAGATAATTTGATGGGTTTGAGTGGTGTTATTTGAATTTTTGAAGCAATAACATTTGTGTTAGTGGTGTGGGTACCAATATGGATGTTATTAGTGGTTTGATAGGAATTATTGGTAAGTGAGGCATGATGATCTCAGAGTATGGCTCATTATTGACATAATATTTCCCTCAATCCATCTCTCGAAGGATATTATCTTATGCAAATCTTAGATTCTTAGATAGTTATTACATAGAAAATAGATATTTGTCTTGTTTATTTTGAACCAAAGACTAAAACTTTAATTTGTCATTAATGTCTAATACATAACATGTTTTAGTGATCTTTGGTGTGAAAAATGCTTAGGGAAAGGGCATAGGCTTGTTTCTATAGACTTTGTAGGCTTGTTTTTATGGACTCTTTAGGCTTGTTTCTATGGACTCCATAGGCTTATTTCTACAGACCCTACAGGCTTGTTTCTATAGAATCTCTAGGATTATTTCTATGGAATCTATAGGCTTGTTTCTATCGACTCTATAGTCTTGTTTCTACAGACTCCACAAGATTATTTCTATGGACTCTATAGACTCATTTCTATGGACTCTGCAGGCTCATTCTTCCCAACTCTGTAGGGTCAATTTTGAGAATTCTATAAGGACAAAGCCACAAATAGGAAGCTGGAGGCCAAATAAGAAAGAACCATTTCAGCTAGAATCAAATAAGGAAAATAACCACCTGCTATTTTAAAGGACTTAATTTTGATAAACTTGTATGTAATTAGATTTTAGGACTATTATAGGATAGGATATTTAATTCATCAAAATAATTGGATCTCTTGGAAATCCAATCTCCTATATTTGGATGAAGGGATCGACCAATGAGTCCTATTCTTTTTCATCCTATTTTGAGTTGATTGTATTAATATAAAGTGTAAGAATTTTGACTGAGTATAATAGAAGATATAGATAAAATAGAGAATCAAGAATCAGATATTATAAAAGCATACAAGTTTCAACCAGATTGTAATCATTTCATTTCTATGAATTAATACTTCAGTTTCTAGCATTGATTAATCTTTGTTCCTGAGTCTGAGAGGAGCAAGGGCCCACTCTCCTTAGAACTAGGAACTGTGTAAGATATTTATGTTATATTTTATTAATTCATTGTTATAATTAATTAGAATCTTGTTACTATTTGCATTTATTTATAAAAACATCAAAATAAATTCATAGATTAAAAAGAGCATTTTCTTATTTCATTTCTTTTCTATGCAAAGTATGTTTTCTTTTACAACAGAAGTGTGAAGCAAATTTCCTTTCATAAGTAGGAGTGTGAATTTACTTTCCCTACAAACCTAAAATAGGAGTGTGATCTTTTACTTCTAGTAAAAGAGTGGATTGATTTGATTTCTTTCTTTTTTTAGCAAAATCATAAATCACATAATTTAGGACACATTCCTTTCTTTAGTCAAAGATAGAATAGGATCAGCAAGCACCCCCATAAGCAACCTTTTAGATCTACCATCCCATACCTTACTGCAGATAGCTTTGGACACTAGCCCTGGTTGATAAGACATCAATTAAATATTGATTAAATGAGGATATATATGACACTTATCATTTTTGGTGCCATTTTCAGGGAACACAAGGTGTTAGTAAGGTAATAATTATTGGCCTAGAGTGTAAAATAAAAAAATTGTAAAAAAATCATTAAAAACAAAATCCTAAAATAGTCAATAAATTGATGTACCATCTTAGAGATTCTAAAGGATGAATTATTCCAAATTTTCCACCAAGAACACAAGTAGAAAATTATTCAACATCTCTGAGTAGTGAACCATAAGATACAAGTGAAACCTATTTACAAGAATCTTCTAAAATTGGTATAGAAACCAGGCCATTTCCACATACAAGCCCCATAAGGCAAATTCCTCAAGATCAATCTCTTGTAGGAAGACATTATTTAGATATTTCCAAAGACTTAGAAGAAGAATTACAAAGATCCATCGCTAAAGAAAATTATGAGAACTTGGAACAACCCATAACTGAGACCACAAACATTCAGTGGGAAGATCATCCCAGCTTTGAAATATCATCAGAAGAAGAAATGGCTCTCCAAAAAAATTAACAATTTGCACAACTAGGAAGGACTTTTTCCTTTCCTATTATTGCAGATCCTAATGATCAAACCCAAAAGAAAAATATTTCACTAGTTAATCTACCAAATTTTTGGGGATGATCTACATAAGATCCTGATCAATTCCTATTTGAGTTTAACGTGCTATGTCAAACCCATGATTACACAACTGATAGCTAGAAATTAAAACTATTTCCCTCTACACTTGAAGATGTAGCTATAATATGGTTCATGGGTTTACCTATAAATTCTATTAGAACATGGGATTACATGGAAACAAAATTCTCAAACAAATACCAAGATTACTATCGAGTGCGAGAAAGAAAAGAGGATTTCTTCAAAATCATACGGAATGAGGATGAATCTTTAGAGGATTATTTGGATAGATTCATGTTCACTCATAAAAGAAGAAATTATCCACTCACTGAAGACATTTAGAAATTGGTTTTATTGAAAGGATTGGACAAAGACACTAGAGATGCCTTAAATTTGATGGGTGAAGGAGATATAAATAAGTTGGCTTTCGATCGGATTTCTGAGCTTTATACCAATTACTCTTGAACAAAACTTAGAATTAGGAAAGGAAAGTTGGGGAAATCTAATAAAGTGGGTAAATTAATAGAATAATTTGCTAATCTAAAGATAGATATCCTAGTTACACTAAATAGTACTTTAGATGGCCTTCAAGTTAAAGCAAATGCAATAAAACCCTTAGTAATCTTTCTATCCTAAGTGTAGATAGAAACACACCCTTAGAGACTACCCCCTAGATAGAACCAATGTTTTATCATGTGGGATCTGTGATGTAATAGATCATGATACCAAATATTGCACCCTTCTACCTATTTTAAAGAATCAAATGAAAACACAAGTTTAGTCCAATGAAGAAGTAAATTGTATTTAGAGATAAAACTTTTCCCCACAAAATTAGGCTCAAAGATAGTTTAATGCAAGAAATCCTATTAATCAATGGATGGCACCATGGAATGTTTTAGTTCTTTCACCATTTTGAAATCAACCCAAAATTCCATCAATTCAAAATACATGGGTAGGACAAGATTGGATGCCAACACCTCCATGGATGGTGCCACATTCACATCAATAATGGGTACCATAGTAGAAATGGATGCCACATCCATATCAACAATGGAATCAATAGTGGAACCCATAGTCACAATTCACCCAACCAAGAAGACCACTTCAACAACAAACCATTATGCCACCCCTAGTTATTTAGCAACAAGGACAAATCAATCAGCCCTCAATGCCTACACAACTAATAGCAAATCCAAAAAATAAACAACTAGCACCTATTTATGTTAATGAACAGGAAGAAATAATCAATGTTGGAGCTATTGAGTGTTCAAACATACATTTGAGATTAGGGAAAACTATACAAAAACCTTTTGTTCTCATTTCTGAGATACCTGATGAAAATGAAAAGATAGAATAATCTCAATTAAGAACTGGAGAAGCTAAATCAAATTGAGCCCTAAAGTAAACAAAGGAAACACTACTACACTAGTAGTTATTTTTCCTAAAAGATTAAGAGAAACTAATATTAAACCAAACTCAAACTTAGTCCATGAGTTGAAAAAGATCAATATTGAGGTACCCCTTCTACAAGCTATTAGGGATATACCTGAATTAAATAAGATCATCAAAAACTTTTGTATTAAGACACCTAGGAGGAAATTAAAATATCCTGGAACCATTCATGTTGATGGAAAAGTTGTTGATTTATTTGCAGGAAAACTATTAGTTTCAAAATATGCAGATTCGACAAGCTCAGTGATCACAGTTATAATCGAAGGAAAAGAAATTCCTAATGTCTTGGTAGATTTGGGAGTAGAAATCAATATTATGACAAATGATACTCTCTATGCATTATCTCTTATGAAAATACAACCCACAACTACCATTCTTCAAATGGTGGACTAGTCAACAACAAAACTAGAGGGGACTATAGAAAATGTTGAAGTGCTAATAGAATCTTGGGAATATCTAGTAGATTTCATGGTCTTGCAACCCAAAACAAAGAATCTAGGATATCCTATAATCCTAAGTAGACCATGGTTGGCTATTGTAGTAGCATTGATTGATTGTAGATCAGGAGACATGACCATTTCTAATAGGTTAAAATCCAAATGTATCTCCTTGTATCCTCCTACAAAAATATCAACAAATTATATACAAGAACTTTGGGTAGCTGAATCAAACAACACATTAAAAAACATTTCCTCCTTAGCCATGATCATAGTTAAAAAACACTTAGAAGAATTGAATGGAGACATATACCCAGAATCTACAGACTCTAACAGTCCAAAAACTATGGACTCTACCATTCTGAAAGCTATGGACTCGGCCAGTCTAGAAATAATGGACTACCTTAGTTTAGGATTATTAGATCAAATAGAATATTTTAAAACCTCCACTTCTACTTATTTTATTACTTCTTCATCATATAATCATAGATTGATTCAAGAAAGTGTGTGGAAATTGATAGAATAATAGCAAACTCATTTCTTAGATGCATTTCATTATTCCTTAGCAAGACTGATTCCTCCTAGAAAAGAGTTTGTCGATAATGTAACTATGTTTCGTAAACTACTTCCTCATCCATGTCCTCTAAACTCATTAATTAGTGATTTTAAGAAAATAGAATCCAACTACCCAGGTATAAAACCAATCATGGTATTACCTGGAAAGATTTTGAACATCAATAGTTGGTTAACAAATAAAGAAGAAGATCAACTCTTTGAAGTATTGGAAAGACATACCAAGGATTTTACTTGGGATTATATCGACATAAAAATAATTCACCCCAGCATATGCACTCATCACATTTACATAGAATCTGTCAAACTGGTCAGACAACCATAAAGAATAATAAACCCAGCATTAAAAAAATAGTCAAAATAAAAATCCAAAAGTTGTTGAAAGTTGGGTTTATTTACCCCATCTTAGATAGCCAGTGGGTGTCAGCTCTGGTAATTATGCCCAATAAAAATGGAAAGTTAAGAGTATGTGTAGATTATAGAAAACTGAATAAAGCAACATTAAGAGATTACTTTCCTTTACCTTTTATTGATCAAATTCCTGATAACTTGGCAGGAAAGAAATATTTTTCTTTCCTAGATGGATTTAGTGGGTATAACCAGATAATGGTAGCAGCTGAAGATCAAGATAAAACTATATTTACCTACCCTTGGGGAACTTTTACTTATCAAGTACTTCCATTTAGACTATGTAATGCTCCAGCAACCTTTCAAAGAGCAGTTCTAGCAATATTCTTTGACCTTACAAATGATTGTGTTGAGGTATATATGGATGATTTCACTATTTATGGTGAAACTTATGAAGAATCTCTTACCAACTTGGAAAGAGCATTAATCAGATGTGAGGAACATCAATTATCTTTGACAAATGAGAAATTTTTGTTGATGATGGATGAATGAATAGTCTTGGGACACCACATTTCTATAAAAGGCATTCAAATAGATCCAAAGAAAGTCAAAATAATATCCAATTTACCTATTCCACAAACATAAACTAAAGTTAAAAGGTTTTTGGGACATGTTGGTTACTATAGATGCTTCATAGATAAGTTTAGTCAAATAGCTTCCCCTATGTTTGCCTTGCTTACAAAAAATAGTACATTTGAATGGAGTGATAGTTGTCAGCAGGCCTTTGAGACCATCAAAGTTAAACTTGTTACTGCTCCAGTATTGAGAGGACCAGATTGGACTAAGCTATTCCATATATACATAGATGCTTCCAATACAACACTAGGATTAGTTCTTGGACAAAAGGATGAAGAGGTTAACATGTATGTTATATATTATCTTGGCAAAAACATGACACCTAATGAAAGAAATTACACCATAATTGAGAGGGAATTCTTAGCTATGATTTATGTGATTAACAAATTCAAACACTACATAATAGGCTATAAGGTATTTGTCTATACATACTATTCAACTATTATATATCTTACCAACAAACTAATTATGGGAGGTAGGATTATTAGATGGCTATTACTCTTACAATAATTTGATGTTACTATTATAGACAAACTAGGGAAGTCTAATGTGGTTGATGATTTATTATCAAGAATTAATACTACAGGTAAATAAAAACTGGTGGAAGATGACTTTCTAGATAAATAATTATTTGTTATTTCAGCACAATCTTCATGGTTTGCGAATATAGCCAATTACCTCACCATATGGAAGTTTTCTCTACACTTTTCACAAAAAGAAAAGAAACATTTAATCAAAGAAAGTTTTTATTTTAAATGGATTAATGGAATGTTATTTAAACTTGGACCTGATTAGGTGTTTCACAAGTATGTGACAAATGATGAAGCTTATGATATCATCAGAGCTTGTCATGATGAACCGAGAGGAGATCATTACTCAGCTCAAATAACCATACATAAAATCTTCGGAGCAGGATATTATTGGCCTCATCTTCATCAACAAGTAAAAAGATATGTCAGACACTATATTACTTGTTAGCGAATTGGACAGCCTACTCTTTTAATAGAGATGCCTCTGCACCCTCATCCTCAATTAGTTTTAGAACCATTTGAGAAATGGGGAATTGATTTTATCGGTCCAGTGGATCCTCCTTCTAGAGGAAAAGAATATCTCCTAGTATGTATAGAATATGTGACCAAGTGGGTAGAAGTGGAAGTATTAAGTCATGCAAGAGAGGATATGGTAGTTGATTTCTTATATTTCAAAATCATGCAAATATTTGGTGCTCCAAGAGAGATAGTCTCAGATCAAGGACCATAGTTCATGTCAAACATGATAAAGCATTTTATGCAAGTGTATCAAATTTAGCACAAAAAAACATCTCCATACCATCCATAGGTTAATGGACAAGTTGAAGTCACCAATAGAGAATTACAAACTATTTTAACCAAGGTTGTTAATTCTAGCTAGAAAAAATTGGGTAGATAAGGTACCATAAGCTGTTTGGGCCTATAATACTACTTAGAAAACAAAAACTAGATTTTCACCTTATGAATTGGTTTATGTTAAGAAGCCTTTATTCTCTATTAAATTTGAATTACAAACTTTGAAAATATCTATAGAAGTAGGAATTGAATTAGAAGAAATACAAAAAGAAAGACTCCTAAAGCTTAATCAACTTGATGAAATGAGGATGGAAGCACTACAAATAATTGAACTGGTACAACATCAAATAAAATTTTGGCATGATGCACAAATTAAGAAATGAAAGTTTCAAAAAGGAGATTGAGCACTAATTTTTGATTCTAAGTTTCAACAGTTCAAAGGAAAACTATAAACAAGATGATTGGGACCTTATGAGATTGAAGAGGTCTATGAAAATGGTTCTATTAAGCTGATACCTATTGATGACAATAGAAGAGCTCTATTAGTCAATGGACATAGATTGAAGCTCTATCAGAAAGCTCTCAATAAAGATGAATTTATTCAAAAAGTAAAGGATTAATTAGTTATTCTGGAAAGCTCTGGTTCTTCCAGTGAACACGCTCCTTGATAATCCTACAGTCCAAAATAAAAATAAAAATAAAATAAATAAATAAAAAATAAAAATCATCAATAGTAATTATCCTTCCAGGGACGCTATTGACAATGCATGCCTAGAAAACTAGCTTTCTGGTTGGCTATGCATTGCAAAAAAGGGCTTTGGCTAGAAAACCAGCAATGGCTGGCCAAAGGGTAAAAACAAAAATTTATAACAAAATCTCATCATGACACTATGATTGGTCATCTCCATACAATAAACTAATCCATGTAAACCTATTTGTATAGGACACATGGCGAGCAAGGGATAACATCTAAGGTTAAAGTAAGTAAGATATATATTTTATTTATCTATGTTTAGTTAACTAATTATCTTAGATTTGATTAAGACACTATTCTCTAAAGATGGCCCAAATTTGAATCTTTTAAAATGAAATGACACATGCCATAATGAAAAAGCATGCAACTAAGCTACCAAAGGTGTATGGATAAGTGTGCATATTTGATATCATCAATTGAGTCATCAAGTATCATAATGACAAGACATTATAAAAAGGGATTTTAAATGAAATAATGAATCATTGTCACCATCAATATGACATGTCATAATTTCACATAACTTGTATTGATGAGACAAAATTATTGACATACTCCATATAAATGTGCAGTGCTTAACTATATCAAATCATCATATAAAACTACAGACTCATGCAACTATAGCATTTCAAATGAACCATTTCCTTTCTATAGACTTCAACAGAAGATGGTCCACCAATCCTCAGTGACTGTTACCTATCAGCTTCAACAAAATATTAATCTACGCCTTAATTGGAGTTAAAAGAATCGAGCTAACTGTAACTCTGCATAAAAATGGGACAGAAGAAAAGATCACAGCTAAAGGATCCAGTAAAATTTCATAAAGACAAAGCTTCTATAGCAGTGTTTAGATCCAATGGTTGGTTACCTTTCATTAAAAATTTCTAGGGTTTCGATGAAACAATGGTAAGTGAATTCATTACCAATCTCACCCCTAAATTTTTAATTGTGAAAGGCATTGTTATTCCTATTACAACTCAAATTATACAAGTTCCAGAAGAGGGAATGAGAGCTACAAGCAAAGTTTCATTTAGTGATTTAATTAGTCAGGTTAATGGTAATGAGCAGACCCAAACTTTATGTCTAGTAGATTCTAAAGGAAAATCAAAAGGGATTAAAAGAAATTCACTTCCTAAATCTTGGAAATTTGTAGCCAAATGGGTACTTAAATATATCATTTCTGAAGGGCAACTCAGTATTTTAGGGGGAGATGCCATAAAAATGTTAATACATTTTAAGCATGGGAGACAAAACCCTCAGTAAAAAATTAACTTCCCATTTTTCTTATATGGTGCTCTACAAGTTATGTCTACAACCCCTAATGCTGATCTTAGGCATCATGGCCTTATTTAAATTATTATCTAGCATCATTTACTTTAGCAAGGTCAAGAGGTTTGGGAGGAATTTTAGAATAGTATAGCATAACAAATTCTAGATTTTCTTGCACAAAAAACCCCAAATTCACCACAAGAATGCTCATTTCCACCTGTTATATCAGCTAAGAAAACAACACCAAAGAAGAAATCACAGACTGAAGTCCCAACATAAAATCCTTCTTCTTGTTCTTTAAGAAGAATCATAAGGTCTCAAAACCTTGAAGTTTCAAGGTTCCCACAAGAACCTCATGAGTTTGTTGTATAACTAGTTCCCTTGTCAAGAAGAAAAAAATTGAGATGGAAGGTTGCTATAGAACTTGAGAAAACCAAGAGTTTGGTAGTTGAGAAGGAAAGCCAACTAAGTGTAGCTCAAAGAGTAACTAAAATAAGGAGAAGGCTCATTTTAATAGAAGATGATGAATAAGAAGCTATAGATATTTTAGATAGTCTTAAAATGGTGTCTCATTTCCCCATACATCAAAATATTCTTGCACCTACAGATATTGAAGAAATTCCTTTCGAAAGGAAATCTCTAATCATAATGGAGGATCCAAATCCAGAGGAAGAGCCACACATGGCAGAGGAATTAAGTATGGTGGAATAACCACCTATTCTAGTTGAAACTGCAATGGATAAAGGAAAAAATATATGTACCAATGATAAAGGCAAATCATCTATTATAAATGATCCTATTATGTAGCTAACTTTGTATCTTTCTCAAGCTCAAGCTCTTAAACAACAATAGACAATTGACATTGCTGACTTGATTAGTTAATTGCAAAACAAGGATCATCTCAACTCATCTTTGGTGAAGAAATTAGATACAGTGTCTGTCGATCATGCAGTAGAAATTCACAGATTAGAGGAAATAATAAAAGAATGTGAAGCTAAACAACTAGATCTTTGGATATATGTAGAAAGTTTGAATAAGTAAAATAGGAGATTGCAGAATTTGTTAAACTCTTTTGAAGCACATGTTATTGCACCTTCTCCTCCTTAGGTATTTGTTGACCATAGTTGTCAAACAAGTGATCCAGGTATTCCTCCCTTGTAAATACTATTTCAAATAGAATAAGAATATTATATACTTAAATATTAAAACAAAGATGCAACTTCTTCAAACAAACTCTTGAAAAATGAAAAGAAAGAATTAAAATCTAAAGTCTAAGAGTTAGAAGAAAATTTGCAAGATGCATGCAAATTAGGGAAAACTCTTTTGGCATGTAGGAATCCTTCTCCTACATACAGTTTGTTTTTATTTGAATAATTTTATATATGGCAGCTTCTATGGATCTCCTGTCATCTTCCTTATAAAATTTTGTAGCCAACAATATTTTTAGAAATTTTCTATAGTTTTGAACCTGATCAACAGGATTTGCTTTGTGAATTTTATTTGCATGACTTGATTCTAGGAAATCATGAGCACAATAAGTTTTTGATAAATCTTCATTTAGGATAAGTTTAACTAAGAGAATTACATTCTACATTCAAAAATAAAATAGCATGGAAAGGCAAATTTGAAGACTATACAAATCATGCTAAGACTACAGGATTATGTGTCAGACCAGCCTTTCCTATTCCCAGATTGATCAAATAGAATTTTAATTGTGATTTTGTAAATGCTGAGGTTAAAACACATTATTTATAGGCTTTATATAATTATGCTATTTCTTTTAATTTATTTTCAAGACAAAGTTTTGATTTAGTAGTGGTTGCAAGTGTAAACATATGGGACTAACTTTTAGTGCCTCTTAAAAGGTGAGAGGTCATGTCCCCAAATAACTTAAGATGGAGTATGAGGAGAGCATCCTCAATTCTAGAAATTTTAATAGAGGTAATCAACTCTGGGGGAGAATAGAAATGGATTGGCATGAAATATAGACCTCCTTTGCTAATCATACCTATTCTAGGATGGTAGAGTTGGGCTCCATAATCAGAGGAGCAATTCAGTATATGGAAACAAATGATTCAAACACATCAAGGATTTACAATAAATTTAGATAGACATGTAACAGATGAATTTGATGAATATGACTTGAGTCAGAGTATGGAAAGTAGAAGCTAGAGTTATAAATGCCAATAAATGTATACAATGGGACTTGCAAAAGGTAAATATTGGGGAAGATGATGAGCTCAAAATATGGTTTATTATTGACATAATATTTCCCTCAATCCATCTCTCGAAGGATATTATCTTATGCAAATCTTATATTCTTAAATAGCTATTACATGGAAAATAGATATTTGTCTTGTTTATATTGAACCAAAGACTAAACCTTTACTTTGTCATTAATGTCTAATACATAGCATGTTTTAGTGATCTTTGGTGTGAATAATGCTTAGAAAAAAGACATAGGCTTATTTCTACGGACTCTACAGGCTTGTTTCTATGGACTTTATAGGCTTGTTTCTATGGACTCCACAAGCTTATTTCTATGGACTCTCCAGGCTTGTTTCTATGGACTCCACGTGATTTTTTCTACGGACTCCACAGGCTTGTTTCTATGGACTCTACAAGCTTATTTCTATAGGCTTGTTTCTATGAACTTCATAGGCTTATTTCTATGGACTCTGTAGGCTTATTTCTATAGACTTTTCAAGTTCATTCCTATCGACTCTGTAGGGTCAATTCCAAGAATTCTATAAGGACAAAGCCACAAACAGGAAGCTGGAGGCCAAATAGGATAAGAAAGAACCATTCTGGCTAGAATCAAATAAAGAAAATAATTGGCTACTATTTTGAAGGACTTGCTTTTGATAAACTTGTATATAATCAAATTTTAGGACTATTATAGGATAGGATATTTATTTCATTGAAATAATTGGATCTCTTAGAAATTCAATCTCCTATCTTTAGATGAAGGGATCGACCAAGGATTCCTATTATTTTGCATCCTATTTTGAGTTGATTATATTAGTATAAAGTGTAAGACTTTTGACTATGGATATAATAGAAGATATAGAGAAAATAGAGAATCAAAAATCAGATATTATAAAAGCATATAGGTTTTAGCCAGATTGTAATCATTTCATTTCTATGAATTAATACTTCAATTTCTAGCATTGATTAATCGATGTTCCTGAGTATGAGAGGAGCAAGGGCCCACTCTCTTTAGAACCAAGAACTATGTATGGTATTTATGTTCTATTTTATTAATTCATTGTTATAATTAATTAGAATATTGTTACTATTTGCATTTATTTATAAAAATATCAAAACAAATTCATAGTTTAAAAAGAGCATTTTATTATTTCATTTCTTTTCTATGCAAAGTATGTTTTCTTTTACAATAGAAGTGTGAAGCAAATTTCCTTTCATAAGTAGGAGTGTGAATTTACTTTCCCTACAAATGTAAAATAGGAGTGTGATCTTTTACTTCTAAAAAAAGAGTGGATTGATTTGATTTCTTTCTTTTTTTCATCAAAAATGTGAATCACGTAGTTTAGGACACATTCCTTTCTTTAGTTAATGTTAGAATAGGATCAACAAGCACCCCCATAAGCAGCCTTTTAGATCTACCATCCCATACCTTACTATAGATAGCTTTGGACACTAGCCCTAGTTGATAAGACATCAATTGAATATTGATTAAATAAGGAGATAGATGACACTCGTCAAGGCACTAATAGCATGATATTATTATATGGAAAAAAGATATACTAGTAGATGGATGAGAGGAAGAACCACTAGAGACATGATTACCATGGGTATCAAATGATGCACTAGTAAAATAAGTGAGAAGAACAGGTCTTAAAAGAGGATAAATAGATGTAAAACCTTCCATGTTAATAGATATACTACGCATGGAGCATGAGGAAATCAGAGAGGAGGATTTCATTATATGGGAAGGGGTCAATAGAGAAGGAAGAGGTTGAGAAGCAAAGAAGCTAGTGTCCCTAAATCCATGTGAGACTATGGGAGAAGGTGAATAGGGTTCCTCAGCTTGACCATTTATCATGAGATGGTAAATAGTAGAAGGATATTTTCCTCAATGTTGAGGAACTCATTGATGAAGAAGAGCATTTTAAGAGTATACTCTAATTTAGGTTGATCTTATAAGGAGAAGAAAGGGTTTCAAACTAATGAGGAATGAGGAGGGATCCCATAATTTTTAGAGCAAATGGTGACATGCACATTAGTTTCATCTAGGGTAAGAGCCACAATTTGATTATAGGAAAACCTATTAGGGTTGGTAAATCTCATCATATTTGTTGAATTAAAATTAGTGTTGTCTTCAAATAAATAGTTCATGATGAGGGATAAATACTAAGGAAGACTAATCTGATGTAAAGACTAAGAGGTAGAAAGGATATAGAGTTGACCAAGTCAATTGTTTTCCATAATCCAAGAGGTAGATAAGGGTACAAAGTCATACAAGTCAACTCTATACTATATACAAGTATGAAACTAAGATGATAAGGATATAGGGTTAACTAGGTTAACTTAGTAATTTAACCTGATTGGTAGAGAAGGATATAGAGTTGTATAGGTCAACTTTGTATTACAATTTGGGATATAAGGTAGGGAAAAAAGGATACACAATCATACATGTTGACTATGTACTAATGATAAGGGAAAACATAGTCTATAAAATACTATACTAAATAGAATGACATTGTGCTAAAATAGGGGAAAGTTTTGAAATATAATTGAGGGAAGAAATGGAAGCAAACACACATATAATTAAATCAATGTGAGTGATCCAATTGGAGCACACAACACAAAACCTTAAACTAATACTCACCAATGCAAGTTTTTACAATATAACATATAATGATCAGAGAGCAATAAATCAATTAAAAAGTAAATGCTAACTAAGTAGTCATTGTTGACACCATGTATTTGCACCCAGGGTAAGAGGCCGAGATCCTACCTTTCCACACGCAACTATGGAAACTCCTCTCTCACCTATGGGATTGGTGAAGATGAAGGGGAGAGTCTCTAGATGAGGGATAGCTCCCTTTGATGTATCCTTTAGGCCCTGTTTTCTCCTACTACTACCAAATAAAATGAAAAAAGGGGGGGATGAAAAGAGAGAGAGATGTTGAAAATAGAACCTAAGCCTAGAAATGAAAAGGTGATACACTAGAAAATTTTGATCCACTCAAACCCGAACATACACTTTTCACCAAGAAGTAGCACCCATACACTTCATCTGATGTGAGAAAGGGGTCTATGGAGATACAGAGAGGAAGGAACTAGCAAAGGTGTTTTGGGACACACTTTGACAACCTATTCATAAGCACCTATGTTCCTCTAGGGACACTTTTGGCAAACTTGCAAAAGAGAAACTCACAATGCACTAGACATGCTAGAGTCATTATGTGAAAAGCATCAAAGACAATGACTTAACACAAAAGAAAACATAAACATATGTGTGAATGCAAGTCTAGATGGAGGTAAAAATGCTAAGTCTTGATTGAAGGTAAAAATTTGGCAGCTCTGCCTTACACGCCTGAGAGATTTTTGGGCAGAGTTTTGCCTTAATGCTGAGAGTCGATCCCCCAACCTTAAGCAAAACTTTGCCCAAAATCTCTCGGGCTTGTAAGGTAGAACTGCCAAATATTTTACCTTGAACAGAACTTAGCTATTTTTATCTCTATTTGGACTTCTATTTTAAAGTATATGTCTATTTCCCCCTTTGTGTTAAGTCATTATCTTTCATGCTTTCACAAATCGATCACATCATGTCTAGTGCATTGTGAAGTCTCCTTTCTACAGGTCTGCCAGAAGTGTCTACAAAAAGAATATACGTGCCTATGAATAGGCTATCAAAGTGTGTCCTAGAACACCTTTGCTAGTTCCTTCTTGTACTTCCACAGACCCCTGGCTAACTATTGCAAAAGAGCTTCCCACTTCAAATGAAGTGTATAGGTATTTCTTTTTGGTGGAAAGTGTATATTCAGGCTGGGTGGGTCACATTTTCTAGTGTATCACCTTTTCATTTGTAGGCTTAGGTTTTATTTTCAGCATCTCTCTCTCCCTTTTCATCCCCCTAGAAAGGAGACTTCACAATGCACTAGACATGATATGATCGATCTGTGAAAGCATGAAAGATAATGACTTAACACAAAGGGGAAAATATACATATACTTTATAATGCAAGTCTAGATAGAGGTAAAAATAGCTAAGTTCTGATTCAAGGTAAAATATCTGGCAGTTCTACCTTACAAGCCTGAGAGATTTTGGGTAGAGTTTTGCCTTAAGGCTGAGGAATCAATCTTTTCTCCAATGAGAAATTTACAAAATATAGAAAGAGGAAGAGAAGTTGGCACTTCTTGGGAAAGATTTTGGAACCCTTTTCTATGAGTGGCCCATGTGCATTATGAACCTTGGGAAGAGGAAGTTGTTATTACTGATGTCATTCTTTTAGAAGAGGCTTATAAATAGACTATGGTTTATCCCCTTAGGCCACACCATTTACTGCTATGCCATTTGGTGATCAACTGGAAATAAATCACCTTCCCTTTGTCATTTAGATGCTTTGTCTTTTCTTGCACCTTGTCTTATTCTAGTTTTGTCTCATTCTGCATGCTTTTATCCCTCAGGGGTGATCTTCTAGCAGGTCGCTACATTCCTTTGGCTCTTTCCATGGTTGGCACTCAGACAGTTCAAAACAAATGGTTATTTCATAGCTTTAAATTTGACATCCTTGGGCCCGTTGCCCTTGGACCTTTCTTTTAGCTTCTTACTTCACCTTTTTATGTGGATTCTCTTCTTAGCACCTTCTCGAAGGGAAGGTGACCCTTCGGCCTTTGGAAAGTGCCCCTTTATTTTAGCTGAGAGTCCTCTACAAGGGCACCTACCCTTCAAGGTCCTTCACCGGGTCGCTATGTTCTTCTGGATTATTTCCTAGGTTTTTGTAGACTTTTGTCTGTGGACATTTGCTCGCAGACCTTTTATCCATAGATAGTCTACTTCAGGCTTTTGCTTTGAACTGCTTTAGGCTTTTGCTTTGAACTACTTTGGGCTTTTGCTTTGAACTGGTGTCCCTTCTCCAAATTCCTTTAGGCTTTTTATTTGAAGAAATTCCTTCAGACAAAAGTTTGAAGGAATTTACAGCCTTAAGTCTTTTGTGTGCTTTTAAATCCCTTTGGCTCTTTTGAAACTCTTTATGCCCTCTGTAAGGGCTTATTGACCTTCAGCAACCCTCTGCAAGGGCTTCTAGACCTTTAGCTTTTGGATGTCTCATTCAACCAAGCTATTGAACCAAAATTGGTTCAACAGTTCAACAGTTTAATGCTGTGTGCCGAGCAGATTGAACCAAGCCTGTTGAACTATTCGCTTGAACCACTCGTTGAACTAGTTCAATGATGTGCACTGAGCCAATTCAACCAAGCCCATTGAATCATTTTTTGAACTAAATGTTTGAACCAATCGATGAACTTAAGGTGTTGAACCAATGCATTTGAACCAAGTGTAGAACTAAGCCGATGAACTTACTGTCAGGCACCTAGAACAACAAACATGCTCTAATGCCAACTTGTCAGGATCTTGCTCCTCAATAAGAGCACAATATGATTACCTTGTATAAGCAACTAATCATGAAATTAAACTATAATTAACAAGTAACTAGAATTCACAAATGACACAGAATATGAGAGACAATACACAATCTTATAGTAATACTCATGCCAAAAGGAAATACAATGAAGATGCCACAATCTTCCACACCTCTTAGATGTACAGATCTCTTTCCCTCAAGAGTTCACTCTCCTACCAAAAATGGTCTCAACACACAACTCAAACATAGAGTTGGTGTTCACCTCTAACTAGTCAGTAATAACCCTGTCAATACACAAGTACTCAAAGTACTTCAAGTAGATCTCCCATGAACCTGCAACAACCTACAACTCAAATGGTCTTACTTACCATGTAGAACTTCTCCCTAATCTTGCTGCCACCTATAGATCAACTATTCTTACAATTTGAAAGATCTCTTCCTTGCCTTAATCCTTAATTACAATACATGCCAATGAGTCTATAAATAGATCCCATACTAAACAATAACTTAGACTTCTAATTTACAATAATTAGACTCGTAACTCAAGACCAAACATAGCCTTTACATGCAAACAATCAGTTCAACAAACTAACTATTCATGCAACAAGTAGTTTTGGAATTGCACAGGAGACCGATGTCGGTCCTTGTCTGTCTAGAGATGACCGATGTCGGTTGACTCCTTCTGATGTCAGTTGCCTTCCTATCTACCCCTGACCGACGTCGATCAGCCTAACTGATGCTAGTGACTGTGACACTCAGCAACTCCTCCATGTTTTCATATAGTGAAGCTTTTAACTCCACAACCTAACAATCTCCCACTTGGAGATAAATAGCTACACCTGTACCTATACCTATACATCATATAGTTTGTTTCCTGGCATTGTATCCCTCTTCAAGATCACTCTTGAAGACCAACCACCACAAATCCTGTGGTGCACCTCCTGTCATCCAAATCACCTTGCCACATCTGCATCTACAAACCCATGTAGAAAATAACTTGACCCTAATTAGCATGTCAACCTACTGTCGGTCCCTCTCAGATACCTGAGAATCCACTGAAATACCCTCCAGTGTTTCTTTCCTAGATTAACCTAAACTTGCTGACAACTCCCACTGCTTGGGAAATCTCAGGTCTAGTACATGCCATGCACTTAACCCCATCATGTGAATCAGGACGCTGATCATAAAACTATCCAACCATTGATGTGTTAACCAATTTCACACAATCATCTGGAGACAAAATCAACCTGTGACCTTCCATGTCCCTAGAACAACTCATGCCAACGAATCTTGCTGCTCCCAGATTCCTCATGACACACCTCTGAACTAACTTTACCTTTAATTTAGTAACTCCCTGTATGTGTAACCCTGCAACAAGCACAACATACAGTAACAGGATAATGTAGCTAATATTATCCAACCTGGTAAAGAGAAACACAATGGTCAAACCTCCATTGTCCTGCAGTTTACTCAAGACCATATACCCTGGCCTTCCATCTCATGTATCCATTCCCACTCTTCTTTATCCTGAACATCCATTTGTCTCTCAGTGCTTTCTTCCAGCTGGCAACTCCACCAAAAAACTTCCATTTGGTTATTCTCCAAGGAATCACATCCTTCATCCATGCCAAGCTCCCACTATTTCCTAGATCTACCTGCTCTGCTTCTTTAATAACTTCCTGGTTCTTGACCATCAGTGAGCAACAAGTAGTGTAAAAAATTGGAAATGATGAATTTGAGGCTTACTTACCCTTTAAGTCTTCCATATGGGTGCTTGAGACTCCTTGACAGCTTGTTGTCTACCCAAAATCCATCTCAGTGATCGATGCTGATCACATCTCAGTCTACATCTAATCGACGTCAGTTCCATGCGACTGCCTCATCACCGATGTTGGTTCCCCCTGACTGACACCAGTGTTTATTTTTTTGGAGTCACTGATGTCAGGCTACACATAGCTGACGTTAGTCCCTATCTAGATGCTGACATTGGGTTTCTAACTGATGTCGGTCTCTATGTTTTACTCGTGAGTGATGACTTCTACCTGCAAGCTCCTTTTGGATCAAACCCTTGTCCATATCAACCTTGCTCTCCTCAAAATTCTTTAGCCCTTTACATTTATCTCTATCCGTCATCTTCTCCTTGAAAACCAAGACTTTCTTGTTCTTGTCATGAACATCAAATTTCTCAAGAAACGTCACTTTCTTCCTTTACTTACAGAAATCTCGATCCATGATTTTCAAATCCAAAAGCATACCCTTTGACTCAAGAACATGCATCTCCTTCTTATTCATGTGACCAAGCCTATTAAGCCACATCTTCAAATCTATAGCTGAAGTAGATAAACTAGAAGGAGAATCAGTAATACAAGTAGATAGATAAAGCGTACCTACTTTCGTACCTCTTGCTACAATAAGTGCACCCTTGGTAACCTTCCAAGAGTCTGCTGTGAGAGTTAATATGCAACCCTCATCACCCAACTTTCCAATAGAAATCAAATTCTACTTCACAACTGGGATATGCATGACCTCCTTCAACACCCATGTGTTGCCCGTTTGCAATTTCAGCTTCACTTTCCCTTTGCCAACCATTTGACAAGGCTTACCATCCCCTAAATAAATTTCTCCAAAGTCTCCCTAGACATATTCATGAAAAAATTCCCTATTTGGGGATGCATGGAAAGAGGCACCAGAATCTAAAACCCAAGATTCTAATTTATCCAAAGAACATACTAGAGCATCCTGTGCAATAATACCTGTAACATCTGCTTCTTTAGTTCTTTCTTGCTGATTTTCAACCAACCAACAATCTCTCTTTACATGCCCTTTCTTTCCACATTTCCAACAGGTTATTCTGCCATACCTAGACTTGGATCTCTTGCCTATCTTTGACCTGGATCTCCCATGTTCGATCTTCTCTCTTTGCCTTCCCCTGCTTTCCACACTCAAAGCATTCCCTGATGATTCACCTATGCTTTTCCTATGAATTTATTCATTCAAGATTACACTCACAACATCATCCACTTTTAAGATTTTTGAATCAGACGTAGTATTACTAACTGTCATTACCAAACTCTCCCAACTTTCAGGTAATGAGCATAAGATTAAGAGAGCCTTAATTTCATCAACAAAAATAATATTGACTAAATTTAACTGGTTTACCAAACCATGGAAATCACTAAGATGACTATGTACAGATCCACCTTCCAACATTTACAAATTAAATAATTGCTTCACAAGAAATACCTTATTCAAAGTTGAGGGTTTTTCATATAAATTTGCCAAAGATTCCATCAACTCTACCATTGTCTTAGCCTGAGATAAGTTTGAAATCACAGACGATGCAAGGCTCAACCTTATAGATCCCAGAGCCTTCTGATCAAGAACCTCCCATTCTTCATCCTTCATATCCGTGGGCTTGCATGCAACCCCACCCAATAGTAAGTACAAATCTTTCTGATACAGATAATCTTCAATCTACATCCTCCATAATTGATAGTTCTTGCCATTAAACTTCTCCATTCGTAGCTTACTTTCTTCTGCCATTGCTATACTCCCACTCAAATAGAAACCCCTTTGAGTGACCTGTAATCAACAAACACTAACCAGATCTAAAACACCTATTAATAAACCCAACCAAAAGCTCTGATACCAGTTGTTAGGCACCTAGAACAACAAACATGGTTTGATGCCCACTTATCAGGATCTTGTTTCTCAATAAGAGCACAATATGATTACCTTGTATAAGCAACTAATCATGGAATTAAACCAGAATTAACAAGTAACTAGAATTCACAAATGACACAGAATATGAGAGACAATACACAATTTTATATTAATACTCATGCTAGAAGGAAATACAATGAAGATGCCACAATCTTCCACACCTCTCAGATGTATAGATCTCTTTCCCTCAAGAGTTCACTCTCCTACCAAAAATGGTCCCAACACACAACTCAAACACAGAGTTGGTGTTCACCTCCAACTAGTTAGTAATAACCCTGCCAGTACACAAGTACTCAAAGTACTTTAAGTAGATCTCCCATGAACCTACAACAACCTACAACTCAAATGATCTTACTTACCATGTAGAACTTCTCCCTGATCTTGCTGCCACTTGCAGATCAACTGCTCTTACAATTGGAAAGATCTCTTCCTTGCCTTAATCCTTAATTACAATACATGCCAATGAGTCTATAAATAGATCCCATACTAAATAATAACTTAGACTTATAATTTACAATAATTAGACTCGCAACTCAAGACCAAAAATAGCCTTTACATGCAAACAATCAGTTCAACAAAATAATTGTTCATGCAATGAGTAGTTTTGGAATCACATAAGAGACTAACGTCGGTCCCTGTCTACCTATAGATGACCAATGTTGGCCGACTCCTATCGATGTCGGTTGCCTTCCTGTCTACCCCTGACCGACGTTGGTTGGCCTAACCAATGCCAGTGATTGTGACACTCAGCAACTCCTCCATGTCTGCATACAGTGAAGCTTTTAGCTCCACAACCTAACACTTGCTGATGAACTAAAGGCATTAAACTAAGCTGATTAAACCAAGTGAAGTGTTGAACCAACTGAATTGAACCAAGGCCAAAGTGTTGAACCAACTGAATTGAACTAAGGCTGATTGAACCAAGGCAATGGTTCAATGGTTTAAAGATGCTAACCCTCCATGATTTTCTTTAGACAAGAGCTCAAAGAAGCCTTGTAAAACCCAACACTCTCTGAAACTGATCCTTCATGCACCAAAGGACTAACTTGTTGAGTTCGTAGAAATCCAAACTCTACAGAGTCCATAGATTGACTTACAGAGTCTATAGAAATTTTGTAGAGTCCATAGAAATGAACAGATTCATGCAAAATTAAAAAATGAAAATGGCCTAGAATAGCAGGGATAGAAGGGGACCAATTTTTGTCCTATTGGGGAAAAAAGGTCAACAATCATCTTGAGTGTTATTATATTATTATAAAGTGTTATTTTAACTATGATGGAAAAGGTGGTTGAAAATAGGGAACTATAAAGCAATCTATGGATGGTTTTAGGATGTTTAGGTTGAAAGGGATCTATGTTAGCAATGGTAATAGATTGGTATTAGGGTCTACCCCCTCACTTCAAAATCTCATGGTGATAAGGGTGTTGAGTGCTTTGCCACTATATTTCATTAACCACATATTTATACTTAGCCAGAAAACCAAGTCGCCTTTCCCCTTGGTGATGAAATCCAAGTAGGGAGGCCTTAGAAAGACAAATATTAAATTCATTTTGAATATTGTGTGATTTCGTAGTTGTGCAAAAAGATAAAAAATAGTGTAACTAAATGGTAATTTTAAAAAACACCTATTTAGACTATGTGAGATACTCTAAACATCTAAATTATTGAAAATGAAAATGTAAATCAATTATTAGCAAATAGTTGTTAATTTTCAAATTTAGAATGGTACAAAGTTGGTTCATATGGCATTTTATGCAAATAGTATAGAATAGAGCTGACTGGGTCACCACTGTTTTTTATAAGTAAAATTCTTTAAGAATAGAGTTAAACATGTTGAATTAGTCTTTTAGATAGAAGAAAGGCTATAAACTAAGTCGATCAATTTGATATAGTTTGTTGTAGGGTTGTAGTTTTAAAGACTTCTAACTTGCATAAAATAGAATTATAAAAAAGTATTAAAGTGATAAAGAGACAAAGAGAGGAACCTTTGTGGGTTGAAAGATGATGAGGATTGAAAATTTTATGTTGAAGTGCCTTAAATGTTGCTTTCAAATTATGCAAACTAAGTCAACTAGTTCGACCCAATTCTACAAAACTCTATGTGCTGAAGAAAGATAAGATAACTAGGTCAACCTATTTAACCTAGTTTGTTTATAAGGATGTTGATTAATATACTAAGTCAACCTATTCAACCTAAATTTTTGATTTAGATGTTGTTAGAGAGACTAAGTCAACCTAATTGACCTAGTTTGTTGATCTAGATGTTGGTAGAGTTAATAATATGATAGAGTTGACCTATTTGACCATGTATTATTATCTAAGACTAAAGTAGAGTATTGTGTTTACCTATTCAATCTAGTAACCTTTATTTGATGAAGACTTATATATAAATAACATAGTCATTTTGATGTGACTATGTGTTAAACTTGTGCATATAATTTTTGAACTATATCGATTGGTTCGATACATTATTATAAATATAGAAATATAATAAGATGATAGAAATGAAAACATGAAACAAAACTTTCAAGGGTTAGATTCACATCAGGTTCACTAGAATGTATGAAATGGGAAATAGAATATATCTACAAATCAATCCTAGCTCGAAGAAGATAAATCCTACTTACACTTCTGATTGGAGATATATTAGATAATCAGGGTCATGACCAATATGGATCTATTAACCTATCTAATTGATCTATGACCACAATAAATATCACTAGGGAGGGTTCCAAATCCTCCAGTCAAGAAAAACTAAGCAATAATCCTAACCAAATCCTATATTTTCATATTCACTAAACTAATAATAAGTAAAGTAATGTCTAATCTAGTGTTTACTAAAACTTGTGGTACAAAGTGGGGGTAATAAATA
Source organism: Torreya grandis (assembly GCA_037957365.1). Taxonomy (NCBI): domain Eukaryota; kingdom Viridiplantae; phylum Streptophyta; class Pinopsida; order Cupressales; family Taxaceae; genus Torreya; species Torreya grandis. Next base: position 5,359,232 of record JARHVA010000161.1, on the reverse strand, counting down.
TGAAAATTAAACATACATAGGAGATATATACTCATGTCAATGTATATATAATCCTAATGCATGAAAGAGAAGTGAAAATACATATCTATCTACTCTTATAAAGGATGAACAAAGTTAGGAATACTTACCTTTGAAGATGAACTTGTTGAGCCTCAATCTTTCCCTTGGCTAAAGTGTTTCACAAGATGTTGTTGTGGTATATAAGGATGACAAGGATAAATCAGATATAGGCTTTATAACCTATCAATGCATCCAAAATACTTCTTCATAAGACAAGATCTGTATCCCCAAAGAAAGTATTAAACCCTAAGGTTGCTCTTCAAATAGAATGGTGGATAATAGATGCACAATATATCTTATTTCTTCTTTTCTTCTCTTAGAAATGGTGAAATGAATGTGTTTATATAGGTGGATCTAACCCTAAACCCTTTTGAAAGTTTAGGCTGATAAGGTCAACTTGGTCAACCTAGTATTTTAATTGACAAAAACAAACTAGGTTAGCTAGGGACCAACCTAGACCCTAATATTTTTTGTCAATAAGAATACAAGATCAATGTGGCTGAATATGTAATGTAAACTATAAATAAGGGGTTTTAGGTTAGGGGAGTGCTAGTGAAGGTGGTAAATGACTAGAGGAGGGTGAAAATAGGAGGTAAAACTTAGGGGAATAGTTTTAAGAGATAAGTGTGTAGATAACAAGTGGAAAAAGGGACACCAAATCTTATGAAACACCAATGGTATGCCAACCCCTTTCTTAATGCACCCCTTAAGGCATGAACTCAAAGATATTGAGACTTGATGGGTTCTTGCAAAATAGATAATTTCATTAATTGATAAAGTTTATAAATATTATGTGTATATAGAGCCTGTTCAAGTTTCAAATCATAAATTTTTTAGATTCCATTCTACCTAAAAGTGATGGTGTAGCCATTTGAGGAGGTTGAAGGTTGGAAAAATTCATAAATTAAGTTATAACTCCTCAACTTTAATCTAGCATTTGCTAATCATATCTTCATCATTTAAGCCTAGAAACACATTCTAAGAAGCCTACTAAAGATTAAATTATTTTTTTGAAGATTCTTGTTGATTCTGGAATCATAGTATAACCATGTACAACATCTATAAACACAAAAATCTTTTTTGGTCATCAAAATTCAATTTTTAAGGGTTAATTGACATCTAAGGACAATTTAAAAAAGATTGGCAAATTTTCATGGAATTTGGTGGCTTATAGAATTTGGTGTGGATCTCCAAACTTCGACCTAAGCACCATATTTCATCTTGGAGCATGTTACAGGTATGTAAATATTTTTTTACATAGTTGTATTAATTATTTAAAAAATAATTTATTTATTAAAACTTCAAATTTCATGTAAATAGAAAGGTGTCCCACCAATTTCTAATTACTTCTTACCAAAACGTTAAAATTTAAAATTGAATTTTACATGCAAAATTAAAAATTTTATATATAGTTTTTTATTTTATTTTTTAAATAAAAATTAGATAAAAAAGGTTTAAATATTTTTAGTGCATTTAAACTTTCAAGAAAGCTCCTAGATGAGTTGGTACTTAACTTGTTAAAAGTTTGTCTCTAGGGAGGTCCTATGTTCAAAACTGCCTAAAATCAACTTTTTGATTTGGTTATATTTGAATTTAATAAAATTTAATTTAATTTAAATTCATTTTTTGTTTGTGTTTCAACTTTTCATGTGTTTAAAACCCTTGATGACTTGTCAAATGCATTTTGGCATTCGACCTAGTGAATGTTTTGACAAACATAGTCATGTAATAGTCAATCCCTAGGTTTTAGCACCTTCCAGACACATCTATGTAGTCTAATTTATATTTTAAATATTATTATTATTATTTTTATAATTTTTTAATAATCATGTCGAGGTGGTTATTTTGAGTACAACTCTTTTGACACCTAGTTAATATAACTCTATTTTAATTTTTTGCATTGTTTGGCATCTAAATTATGTAATAAAGTATAGTTGCATGTATGATTAACTTTATTTTGGAAAATATTTTTAAAGAATCATTAAAAGGTTTTTGTTTTGCTTATATTAGTATATTTTGTGATACCTTGTTTTATAATAATATTTTGTAATTTTATTACTTTGTCCATCATTAAATTGAACAAATATCATGTATTTACACTTACAATCTATTTTTACTTTTAAATAAATTCAAAAATTCACATGAATTTTTTTTTAATTTTTAGCATTTATTTATTATCTTTTTTAAAGGGAAGCTATGGATTCACCTCATTTTTTCTTACATAAATCCCAAATGCTTAATAGAAATAACTATAATATATGTACTTTTTTTTTTAAAGTTAAATTTATGGCTCTAAAATTTTGAAATATTGCCATCAGAACTAAAAAATCCCCTTCTATATAACATGTGACCCCTGAGCTTACCAATGCATTTCAACAAGAATTGCAGAAAGTTGTGTCTATTATCTTGCAAAGTGTTAAGGATGAATTCTCTCAACATTAATAATCAAGAGTCTCTTAGAGATGCTTGCAAACTCCTTGAGACCATACATGAGGTCACTTTCCTCTCAAAAATTATTAAATTAATCCTTGAATTGCTAATTACACCTATGAAAGGTGATGAAAAGGCTATTAATTTTCATGCTAAAATTAAGAACATTAAAGCTTAGTTAGATTGATGTAATTATAATTTGATTCAAGATCAATTGATTTGTTTTATAATTCAGTTAAATATTCACTAAAATTTTATAAATTTTATTTCAATTTTGAATTCTAAGTATCAAACTGAGCAAGATATCCCTAACCTTACCACCTTGTCTGCTCTCCTAATTTAAGAAGAGAAAGTTATGACTAATTTGGATTATAAAGAGAATGACACTCATTCACTTCTAACCTAAAAAAAAAAATTGATAATAATAAAAATAAGAAATCTAACCCTAATTATTTTGATGGTAAAAATGGGAATAAGAAATCTGGCAATAAGAACCATAAACCCAAGTTTAATAGAAATTGTAACCTTTATGGTAAGTTTGGTCATAGAAAGGAAACCTATTATGAAAAAAAAGATATAATCATTAATAAATATTCTAAAGATAATAAATGGAATAAATCTAATCAAAACAAGTAGAATAATCAAAATCCTAATCAGAATAATAATCAAAATTCAAATGTTATTTCTTTATAAACTGTTTTACTTCAAATGAAAATGAGTGGATTTTAGATAGCAGTGCATCACACCATATGACATAGTTATCAAATATATATATATATATGTATATATATAATTTACTTAGGAGATAATTTATTTTTAAAAGAAACTAAAGAGGGAAAAGAAAAGTTTTTAAATATTGTTATTAATGATGTTTTTTATGTGCCAAAGCTTAAAAATAATTTACTATCTTATAATCAACTTATAAATTATAATTTCATTGTAACATTGATAACATATTTATAATACATTATAAATCAATTTAGTTCTTTGATTGTTGAAGGTGTTCAAAATAATGGTTTATACATTTTCTTTCCTTATTCTACATGTTTTCTTTCATTACATAGTAAGAATGAATCTCAATTAAGGGATGAAAGATTATGACATCTTAATTTTAGAAGTTTACATGATTTATATATTAAAAATCTTGTTGTTATACTTACTTCTATACCTTTTCATCATGAAACTTGTGAGAGTTGATTATGTTTTTAGTAACATACTAACCCCTTTCATAAGAATCATGATGTAGATTCTTCACGTCCTTTAGAATTAATTCATAATGATGTTGTAGGACTTGTTGAAATTATATCTCTTAATATTTATTTTTATTATACTACATTTATTGATTATTTCACTAGAATGATCTAGTCATATTTTATTAAAAATAAATATGATGTGTTTTTTAAAGTCAATGAATTTAAAGCTAGTGTTATAAATGCATTCAATTTTTCTATTAAGAGATTAATAATTGATAATGGTCATGAATATATTAGTAAAGAGTTTGAATATTTTTACATTATTTTTGGTATTTAAATGTAATTAACAACTCCCTATTCCCCTTAGAAAAATGACATTTTAGAAAGGAAAATCTACACCATTATTGAGATAGCCAAAACAATGTTGCATTTTACAAATGTTCCTCTTAGTTCTTATGTGCCAAAGCCATGAATAATTTTATGCATATTATGAGTAATAATACTTGATTAATATTTTCATTTTTATACATCAAAAATACATGTATGCTCATAGCATTTCAATTACATTGATAAAACTATTTTGTTGTTACTTTATAGATACTAACTATATTGATAACATCTCATCTACATTATATTTTTTAGTAAAATGATTTATTTTAAATCTTTAAAAATGTTTGTGACAATTATATTGTAATATATATTTATCTTATATGAGAAGAAAAAGAATATATATATATGTATATGTATATGTATATGTATATGTATATGTATATGTATATGTATATGTATATGTATATGTATATGTATATATGTATATGTATATGTACATGTACATATACATGTGTGTGTGTGTGTGTGTGTGTGTGTATAATTTTCAATTCATATGAGTTAGCATGGAAATACATTATATGCATAACATCATGATTAATTTGACAAAATGATCATGTTTAGTTATTACATTTGGTAAACATATCATGCTCAGTAATTTTGGATATTTTATGTTTAATGATTTCATTTTATTATTGAGGAAATTTCATGCTAAGATGCTTAGATATTATTATTTTATCATTTGATTCTTTATGCTAACATCCTTATATGTTTCATTTGATAATAAGATATGTTATGAGATTTAAAGTGTAAATCAAGTTTGTATTATTGGATCTTCATAATTTACTTTACTAAGCATTCAATTCATACATCTCTAAACTTATTTATTTTATTCTCATATCTATTTGATTAGATGATGTCATTTTATGCTAAAATTATCCATATTTGATGTATGAGAGGTTATACCTCAAACTTTTGTTGAAGCATATTAAACTTGAATTTTTTTGTATAAGACTCAAATGATAAAATAAATTATTACTAATAAGATATTTAATGTTTGGCTAAACTTAGTATCATATTATTAGTAAATTATTCCATGCACATGACATGAAGTTGGGGATGCTCATATTATCAATATTGGAGACGTTCAATAATGAATTGCATACAATAAAAAAAATCACTAACTTTATAATCAAAGTAGTGAACTTGTTTTCATTAAAATGTGACTTGATTGTGTTAAATGTGTTTTACCATATAAAAACATATGTCATATTTGTACATACTTGATTATTTTGATGCTAACCATAATATGTTATCATGAATCTATTTTTGGATGTGTGATTATGTTTTGTGTAGGTACACAACACCAAAAATTTAAGCATATTGAATTTCATGTGCACTTTATCTAAGAGAAATTCTTCAATGGTGATATAGATCTACAATTTTATTGAAATATGAAGTAGTGTTATATATATGTTAACGCCATGAATTACACCCATGGGTAGGAGGCTGAGCTCTTGCCTTTCCACACGCAACAATGGGAACTCCCCTCTCACCTATGGGACCAGTGAAGCTAGAGGGGAGAGTCTCTAGATGAGGGCTAGCTCTCTTTGATGTATCCTTTAGGCTTTGGTTTCTCCTACTGGTAACAAATAAAATAAAAAAAGGGGGGGATGAAAAGGGAGAGAGAGATGTTGAAAACAGAACCTAAGCCTAAAAATGAAAAGGTGATACACCAGAAAATGTTACCTACCCAGCCCAAATATACACTTTCCACAAAAAATAAATGCCTATACACTTCATCTGAAGTAGGAAGCTCTTTTGCAATAGTCAGCCAGGGATCTGTGGAAGTACAGGGAGGAAGGAAATAGCAAAGGTGTTCTGGGACACACTTTGATAGCCTATTCATAGGCACCTATATTATTTCTATAGACACTTTTGGCAGACCTACAGAAAGGAGACTTCACAATGCACTAGACATGCTGTGATCGATCTGTGAAAGCATGAAAGACAATGACTTAACACAAAGGGGAAAACAGACATATACTTTAAAATGCAAGTCCAAACAGAGGTAAAAATAGCTAAGTTTTAATTTAAGGTAAAATATATGGTAGTTTTGCCTTACAAGCCTGAGAGATTTTGGGCAAAGTTTTGCCTTAAGGCTGAGGGATTGATCCTCAGCCTTAAGGAAAAACTCTACCCAAAAATCTCTTGGGCTTGTAAGGCAGAGCTGCCAGATTTTTACCTTCAATCAAGACTTAGCATTTTTACCTCCATCTAGACTTGTATTCACGCATATGTCTATGTTTTATTTTGTGTTAAATCATTGTCTTAATTGTTTTCATAGAATGACTCCATCATGTCTAGTGCTTTGTGAGTTTCTCTTTTGTAGGTTTACCAAAAGTGTCCCTAGAGGAACATAGGTGCCTGTGAATAGGCTATCAAAGTGTGTCCTAGAACACCTTTGCTAGTTCCTTCCTCCCTGTATCTCCACGGACCCCTAGCTCATTGTTTTAGAAGAGTTTCTCACATTAGATGAAGTGTATGGGTACTACTTATTGGTGAAAAGTGTATGTTTAGGTCTGAGTGGATCAAACTTTTCTAGTGTATCACCTTTTCATTTCTAGGCTTAGGTTCTATTTTCAACATCTCTCTCTCTCTTTTTATCCCCTCCTTTTTTCATTTTATTTGTTATCAATAAGAGAAACTATGGCCTAAAGGATACATCAGAGGGAGCTAGCCCTCATCTAGAGACTCTCCCCTCTAGCTTCACTAGTCCCACAGGTGAGAGGGGAGTTTCCATTATTGCGTGTGGAAAGGTAGGAGATCAGCATCCTACCCTGGGTGCAAATCCATAATGTCAATAGTTTTTGGCACGCCTAGTGGGACCAACTAGGATAGTTTTTGTCCAAAGAGTTGAAGAATTTTTGGTGTGTTCTTCAACCAACTAGCCTTTGGAGGCTTTTGCATTGGACCAATGATGACTCCGAGTTGAATCAGCTAGTTAAGCAACCTGGTGCCATCAAAAATCATATTTTTTTATGTATAATTCCTTTACACAAAATCATGGAATTTGGTTTCCTTCATATGACTATGATCAAGCTCCAAATATTTATGCAATCCCCTCAAGCAGCTCTCCTAGTTTCCCTTAAATGATAAGGGAAGTGGCCATGGAGATTGACAGACTAGAGGAGCGGTATAGATATCAGTAGGTGCTGATGTATAGAGAAGAGTGTTTGTTTAGGCAAGCTCAGGCCTTGTAATCCATGGAGGAGGAGGTATAAAAATGGAGAAATTTGTTTATTCAAGGTAGTCTGCCTTATGTGCCACCTCCTATTCTAAAGAAAGCCCCCTCTTATGCACTAAATCCTTTCTATCAAATAGCACTTGATCACTCCAACTCATCTGATGCATCTACTCTCAATCCCATGCACCTGGCTTTCCAACATCAAAGGGTATCAGAGCAACCCCCCATGGATATCAATCTTCTCAATTCCTTATATTGTGAATCCTCCATTAAGGGAAATACCGTGAGCCAGCACATCCCTCTTCTAGAGACTCTTTCGGTGCATCAACAGTCTCTTCTTAGCATTCCTCAACCTCCCCAACTCTTTCAACATGATGTGTAGATTCCAAGTTGGAGGAAGGAATGCCAAGAACTAGCCCAGAGCCTCGAAGAGGATGATGCTGGTGACCTCCAAGAATGACTCTTTCAAGATAATCTAGCCAAGCAAATTGAAGTTTTAGAGGCTAGGATGAGTTTGCTTCGTGAAAGAGAGATAGAACTTCTAGACCTTGTGGAAGAGGCCCAAGACCTTAGAGAAAACAAAGTTACTACCTATTCATAAGAGCAAAATTCCAATTCTAAGATTCTAAACTAGGGAAAAATAGTAGAATCATGGGGCAGGGAGGAGGAAAAGAAAGTTTTTTTTCAAAACCTTGAAGAAGTTGAGGTTGCCCCTACCCATGATAATGTTGGTGACCTCCAAGAAAGGATTTTCCAAGAGGATATGGCTAGGATAATTGTAGAGTTGGAATCCAAAGAGAGATTCCTCAGCCAACATGTGATAGATGGTCTAGACCAAATGGCACATTCTATGTCTAAACACACCCCATCTACATAACCCCAAAAGAGCTATCAGGTCACACCTAATATCAATGAAGTGCTAACCAAGTGGAAGGAGGAGAATCATTCATTTCTAGCTCAAGGACTGCATCCTCTTCCACATGCTTTTTCCACTTCACTCCTCAAGGAGGAACCTGTTCTATAGGAGATGAGTGAGGAGTAGAAGACCCAATCTGTAGTTTCCCAAGAGGCTATCATGAGCAAAAACAAAGAACAAATCATCATTGATGCTCCTTGTGAAGACCTCATTAGCAATGGAGAAGACTCAGGTCACACATACATGCAAATGTTCCAGCAATATGAGGAGGAACATAAGCATGGTGAGCTCTCTCCCCATTTGTTTGATGAACTTCCTTGTTGCTTCGATGAGGAGGATGACTATGCTGAGGATCCTAAGTTAGAGGAGGATCAGGAGAATATCTTTGAACATCTAGAGATCCTGATCTTTGAGGAGGAAAAGGAGAGGTCTATCTTCCTTAACTAAGGCCTTGAAGAAGAAAGCTTTGAACAGAGAGGTGACGTTCTGTGGGATGAAAAATCAATTTGTGATTCCATTTTAAACATCACCACAATCACCCTTCTTTAAGAAGGCCAAGAGGAAATAGAGGATGAGTCTGACAAAGTCTTCAATGAATTATAAGGAAACAAGTTGGACCATGATGCATTGCAAGGGAGCTGTACATATCAAAGGGCTTATGGTGATGAGCCAACAGCCATTAATTTCTTGGTAAAATGCACCAACATGAAGGACCATCATTCAACAAGATTTCAGGAACATAGTACATATATGTTGCAATCATGTTTGAATCTGATCCACTCGAGTACAAGCCAACTCAGGTGATAGGCAAGAGGAGCAGGTCACCAGCTCTCCTTTTCATTCAACCACTTATTTGGCACCATAAGTCTTCTTGCCAGGAAGGGGACTTAAGAAATTTTCCCTTTGATCCAAAAGGGAGGCAAACATTCCTAGCTAGCTATATATAGTAGTTTGCTTTTAGTTTCTTTCCTACTTTCCCTAAGTTTAGTTTGCACATGTAGTGTTTTTAGTCTTGTGTGTGTTTTCCTTTTCATCTGAGGTAAAAACCTTCATGTTTGATTCTCAGATCTTTGGGGTTGTTCCTAACCTTTCTTCAAAGTTGCATCTGAATCCATGCCCAATGGACTACAAGGTAATTGGTCTTTAAGCATAGTAGGCATGATTCCCCTAGGAGTCACCAATTTATTGACCATTTTTTCCCTATAGGCCAAAAATTGGTCCCCTTCTATCCCTGCTATTCTAGGCCATTTTCATTTTTTAATTTTACATGAATATGTTCATTTTTATAGACTCTACAAAATTTTTATAGACTATGTAGGTCTAAATCTATAGACTCTGTAGAGTTTGGATTTCTACAGACTCAGTAGGTTAGTCCTTTGGCAAATGAAGGATCAGTTCTAGAGAGTGTTGGGTTTTACAAGGCTTCTTTAGGATCTTATCTAAAGAAAATCATGGAGGGTTAGCATTTATGAACCATTGAACCATTGCCTTGGTTCAATCAGCCTTGGTTTAATTTAGTTAGTTCAATGCTTTAGCCTTGGTTCAATTCAGTTGGTTCAATGCTTTACTTGGTTCAATCGGCTTAGTTCAATGCCTTCAGTTCATCAACAAGTTCATCATCTTAGTTCTACACTTGGTTCAAATGCATTGGTTCAATGCCTTAATTTCATTGATTAGTTCAAGCATTTAGTTTAGTGAATGGTTCAATGGGCTTGGTTTAATCAGCTCAATGCATAGCATTGAACCAGTTTAATGAGTGGTTCAAGTGAATGGTTCAATGGGCTTGGTTCAATCAGCTTGGCACGCAGTGTTGAACCATTGAATTTTTGAACCAATTTTGGTTCAATGGCTTGGTTCAATGACATGTCTAAAAGCTGAAGGTCCAAAAGCCCTTGTAGAGGGTAGCCAAAGGTCTAGAAGCCCTTGTAGAGGGCAGAGAGAATTTCAAAGGAGCCAAAGGGATTTAAAATCACGTAGAAGAATTAAGGCTCTGAATTCCTTCAAACTTTTGTCTAAAGGAATTCCTTCAGACAAAAAGACCAAAGGAATTCGGGGAAGGGTCGCTGGTTCAAAGTAAAAGCCCGAAGTAGTTCAAAGCAAAAGCCTGAAGCAGTTCAAAGCAAAAGTCTGAAGCAAACTATCCATGGACAAAAGGTCCACAGGAAAATGTCTACAAACAAAAGTCTGCAAAAACCCAAGAAATAATCCAGAAGAACATAGCGACCCACCGAAGGACCTTGAAGGGTAGGTGCCCTTGCGGGGGACTCTCAGCCAAAATAAAGGGATACTTTCCAAAGGCTGAAGGGTCACCTTCCCTTTGGGAAGGTGTTAAGAAGAGAATCCATAGAAAAGGGTGAAGCAAGAAGCTAAAAGAAAGGTCTAAGGGTGATGGGCCTGAGGACATCAAATTTAAATCTATGAAATAACTATTTGTTTTGAACTGTCTAAGTTCCAACCATGGAAAGAGCCAAAGGAATGTAGCGACCCACTAGAAGATTGCCCCTGAGGGCTAAAAGGGTGTAGAATGAGACAAAACCAGAATAAGACAAGGTGTAGGAAAAGACAAAGCATCCAAGTGACAAAGGGAAGGTGATTTATTTCTAGCTGATCACCAAACAGTGTAATAGTAAATGGCATGGCCTAAGGGGACAAACCATAGTCTATTTGCAGGCCTCTTTTAGAAGAATGACATCAGTAACAGTGGCTTCTTCTTCCCAAGGTTCAGAATGCACATGGGCCACTGGTAGAAAAGGGTGCCAAAATCTTTCCCAGGAAGTGCCAAGTTCTCTTCCTCTTTCTATATATTGTAAATTTCTCATTGGAGAAAGGATCAATACCTCAGCCTTAAGGCAAAACTCTGCCCAAAATCTCCTGGGCTTGTAAGGTAGAACTGCTAGATATTTTACCTTAAATCAGAACTTAGTTATTTTTACCTCTCTTTGGACTTGCATTTTAAAGTATATGTTTGTTTTCCCCTTTGTGTTAAGTCATTGTCTTTCATGCTTTCACATATCAATCATAACCTGTCTAGTGCATTGTGAAGTCTCCTTTCTGCAGGTCTGCCAGAAGTGTCTACAGAAAGAATATAGGTGCCTATGAATAGGTTGTCAAAGTGTGTCCCAAAACACCTTTGCTAGTTCCTTCCTCCCTGTACTTCCACGTATCCCTGGCTGACTGTTGCAGAAGAGCTTCCCACTTCAGATGAAGTGTATAGGTGTTTCTTTCTGGTGGAAAGTGTATATTCGGGCTGGGTGGGTCACATTTTATGGTGTATCACCTTTTCATTTTTAGGCTTAGGTTCTATTTTCAGCATCTCTCTCTCCCTTTTCATCCCCCCCCCTTTTTATTTTATTTTTTAGTAGTAGGAGAAACCAGGGCCTAAAAGATACATCAGAGGGAGCTAGCCCTCATTTAGAGACTCTCCCCTCTAGCTTTGCCGGTCCCATAGGTGAGAGGGGAGTTTCCATTGTTGCGTGTGGAAAGGCAGGAGCTCGGCCTCCTACCCACAGGTGCAATCCATGACGTCAACAATATATTCAAAAATCCACTTGGTGCCACCAAGTTTTGGTAGTTTCATGAAATGTTGGGCCTCTAAAATTTACCATTGAGGGAAAGTATATGACAATGCCACTTCTTAATGGCCATGAGTTCCTTTTTATCTATAATTCTTCTTATTGTAAAGCATTATAAACTTCATGTTGAAATTATGTTATTTGAGTAAAATTTATGTGTAAGTTTTAATTTTGTACCACAATACATAAAAATATACTTTTTAATGGAGGTCTTTATGTTATAAAAAGCTAAAAATATGTTTAGATGATTATTCATGAGAAACTTTGAGATGTAGTCTCACAATCATGATAGCCTACACTTAATTTATGATAGTTTATGGATTATGATTCTTTTATGTTTAAAAATGTGATGTTTGGCATGATGAAGGTTTTTAAATCCTTCACTTATGTACATAGTATAATTCCTTTTTTTAAGGTGATTATCACATTTATCTCCACTTAGAATTAAGGGGGAGTGTTAAAACATCTAGTGTCTAAGTGGGCTAGTTTATAAACACAAAATACTTTGGTTTATAGTTAAATAATAATGATTTATTATTTGTTAACATGAGGTGAAAACCTCATGTAAATAAATAATAAAATATTATGGTTTATTATTTACCAATTAAATTAAATGATTCTCAGGATGGTTGGACCCATTGGTTACAACAATCACCTCCCTTCATCCAATATTATAAATAGGTTTTTACCCCTATTGTAAAATACACTTTGTAATTCAAGAAACATGTTGTGGTTGATATTTTCAAGTAGAAAATATTTTAAAAAAATTATGAAGGTTTATGTGAAAAAGTGAGAAGTAAGAAGGCTTTGTATTAAGGTGCAAATTTTCTCGATTATATGAAAATCATCTTTGTGGGTTTTTTACCTCTAGAGGTTTTCCCATGTTAAATCGTTGTGTCATTATGTTCATTGATCTATATGCTTTGTTATTATTAACTCATCTAGATTTGTGTATTGCATATTATTTTATATATTTATTTAAAATTAATTCAAATATCATCATCCTCATGAGTCTCATGGTGATATTTGATATTGAGCCAAGCCATGTACTTCACCATATGGGCATTGATAAATTTTTATGGATTCCATTCTATATGCTTTACCCTTATCAAGGTGTAAGAATTCCTATTTTATGCCATCTTCCATAACAAAGAAAAATTATTGTTGTGGATCAAGATTACAAGAGAGGTTAGTTCATGTTAGTATGTCAAAATAAAACATAAAATAATTGATAAACATAACTTCTCAAAATTAATCCCTCAGTATGGACAAGATCTAGGATAATGTAGACAAATAGAAAGACATAATACAAAATCTATATCTTTTCCATGGATTTGTTTTCCAAGCTAGACTAATGGTGTATTGATCTTAAGATTTTGTCCTTGGAATCTTCATTGATGTCACACCCTAATGTAGGTATCATATCCCCTGGGTTACAAAGGATTTGGCCTAAATAAAATAGAATAAAATGGTCTAATTAAAAAATAATATTTTAGATGTCTACATAATAATTTTAAACTAAAAATATTGATTATTATGCTTAAATGACCATTGTATTTATATATTTTCTAGATTTATTTCAATAGTTGGTTGGAGATGAAGTGTGGCTAAAAATCAGTAACATTTGGGAGGGAAAATGCAATTAATGTTTGGAATCAATTCTGTATTAATGAGGCATAGATTCAATTTTTTGGTATTTATTTGCATTTATGCTAATGCTTGATAAATTTTTATGTAATGTCATGATGATGTCACTATTTAGATATTTGTTTTTAATATTTCATAATTATAAATTATCCAATTTTTATTTTTATGGATTTAATGCTTGTCCATTTGATTTGATTTAATGGGCTAATTATTCTTGATTATATTCTAGCTGATTTATACAATATAAAAGTTTGAACTAACTGTTCAATATAATTTGCCTAAAAACATCTATTTCAAATTATTAATTTAACTTAGAATGAATTAGACAAAGTTGATTATTGTGTATGGTGTATTTCCCTGATTAGGGATGCACTAATATATTTCATAAAATGCATAGTAATTTTGTGGACTAATTTGAGTGTTTTAATGATTTGTGTATTATTGATAGAAGTCATTCCAATTACAATTCTAGCATGAAAGTGATGATAATTGAGTGTCTACATTTTTATCCTATTTGATAAAGCATTTCAAGACACTAGATGAAGAAACAACTTTTCAAAGAATGAAAAAATTATAATAATGACTTAATAGTGGATAGTGATTTGCCCATGTTTCTATTAATTCTTGTGAAATTTACTAAAAACAAGTTTAATCAATGCTCCGAATAATGTTTGAGATTCCCATGATTAAAAGATAGGTTATTTTATATTAGCATGCCAAAATTAAACATAAAAATTTTGACAAACATAACTTCTCAAGCATAATCCCTCGATGTGGGTAAGGTTTAAGAGAATGTAAACAAATAGAAAGAATATATATATATATATATATATATATATATATATATATATATATATATATATATATACACACACACACACACACACACACACATACATATACATATATATATATATATATATATATATATATATATATATATATATATATATATATATATATATATATATATATATATATATATATATATATATATATATGTATGTGTGTGTGTGTGTGTGTGTGTATATATATATATATATATATATATATATACACATTACACACACACATACATATATATATATATATATATATATATATATATATATATATATATATATATATATATATATATATATATATATATATATATATATATATATATATATATATATATATATATATATATATATATGTATATGTATATATATATGTATATGTATGTGTGTGTGTGTGTATATGTATATGTATATGTATATGTATATGTATATGTATATGTATATATATATATATATATATATATATATATATATATATATATATATATATATATATATGTCTTTCTCATAGATTTGTTCTCCAAGTTGGGTTAATGTGTATTAAACCTGAGATTGTAGCCTTAGAGTCTTCATCAATGTTGCACCTTCACATAGGTAGAATATTCCCTAAGTTACACAATATTTGGCCTAAATAAAATAGAATAAAATGGTCTAACAATGAAGCTCTCCTTTAGATTTATGAATAATAAGTTTACACTGAAAAGATTGGTCTGTTTACCCTTATATTTAAAGATTGTCTAGTTTGATTTCAACTTTTGGATGGAGATAAAGATTTGTGGCTCAAAATTAATCACATTTATAGGCAAAATGAAATTAATGTTTGGAATCAATTATGTACTAATGAGGCATGGGTTCAATTTTTTTTTATTTCCTTGCATTTATGATAGTGCTTAAGAAATTTATATGTGATGTCATGATGATGTCATTATTTAGATATTTATTGAATATTTAAATATTTCATAATTATAAATTAGTCTATTTATATGGATTTTATGCTTATCCATTTGATTTTATTTTATGAGTTAACTAATATTGAATTCAATATCAAAATTTGAATGAACCATTCAACCTAATTAATCTAAAATAATCTCTTTTAAAGATGTAATTTGACTCAAGATGAACTAAACAAAGTTGATGATTATGTAACCCCAATTAAGGATGCACCAATACATTTTATAATATGCACATCAAGTGTGTTGATTAATTTGGGTGTTTCCATGATTTGTGTTATTGATATAATTAATTATAATTATAATTTTCACATGAAAGTAATGACAATTGAGTTTCTAAATGTTTCCCCTATTTGAAAAGGTGTTGCAAGACACTAAACAAAACAACAAATTTTCAAATAATGAAAAATCCATTAAAATTATTTCATAAATATTGGATAATGATGTGCTCACATTTATTTTCGTTATTGTGCAACTTAATGAAAATGACTTCACACCATATCTCCAAATAATGTTTAAGATGCCCATGATGCCCCTTTTAGGGAGTGGACAAAAAATAAGATTGATGAATGGGCCCTCAAAAGGAAGAAATTGGATGATATGATCATCAATGATTTATAGAGTAGAAAAATGAGTTTCCCAAGGGGGAAGTGATTGATGAATATATTTATTTACCATATTAGGGTGGATTTGATCATTGAGTACTGAATTTTTCCCCAATAGGGTGTATGTAATCATTGATCTACCTGATTCACTTGATTGATTGATTAGAAAGCATAGCTAAAGGATTTAATCTATTGATATCAGGAACATTGTGTATGACTCTATGTTACATGATAATTTGGTGATGCACATCCTAATTAGCATATATGTAACCAAAGTGTTTAATGATAAGGATTTAATTATGGAAAATGTGATGATATTTTCTTACAAGGGGAGATGTTTTAGCACACAACATTGTATATAATATTCTAGTGCTTTATTTTCAATGTAGCACACAAGATTATGCATCATCATACAAAACACCATGATAACTTCATCATGATGTGCATAAGGATTAAATCCTAATATAATAGACAAATTACATAACACACCTTGATATGGAAAAATCAAGATGAAATCATAGTCATCTGCCAATGAATGAACTCAAGTAAAAGAGCAAGGAATCACCACATGAATGCATATATGCTTATGTCAAGGCACAATAATAAAAGAAAAAAATAACTAAATAATATATCACATGCACATAAACTTCAAATGTAATAAATAATCAAATAATCATCGTGTTACGTGTGTTATAAGAATATGTTATGTTTGGTGTTTTTCCCTAAAGTCTAGGGAGCAAAAAATAGACTAATGCAATCCTTTGGATATTAAGGGGGAGTATAAGAATAAATAAGGGGTGGTTGGGCTAACTCTAAATTCCCCTTGTAATTAAAATCTACCTATATAGTCCATGTGAACCTTTATGCAAAATCTAGTTATCCCAAGAATGGGAAAGAAGAAAAGTGATAACAATGAATATAATGAAACTGATTAAAGAGGAAAATTGGAATGGCTCAAAAAATGATGAGAGCATAAATGAGATCACAAATTGATAAGAGTGGGGATGGGCTTAAAAAATGGCGAGAGTGTAAATGAAGGGGAAATGAAAATGGGAATGATATTGATTGAGTTGACCTAAGATACCCCATGTAGCCAAGCACTGACTACATAGTCCCTGTGGACCTCAAGCTGATGTAGTTCTCATAGGAAATGGGAGGTTAATGAATAAATGATAGTGGTGACTAGAAATTATGATGACAAGATAAATTATTTCCACTTATAATATTTTCAAATTTAAAGATAGGATTATCCATATTGTATGTGAATAATCCCACTAGAACATAACCAATACACAAATCCACTAGTGAATGGGATGACAAATTATAAATAAAATTATGATTCTATATCTCTTTTGGAAAGGCCATTTTTGAATATTTTGATTTTTAGTATTTTTAAAATTTTCTAATGTTTTAGTTTTTTTGGAATAAGAATTATAGGAATGCTTTGTAAAGAGGATACAAAAAGGGAATATGAAAAAATGTATAAATATCCATCTAGAAAAGGAAAAATAAACTTATGTAGTATCTCAAATGATGGATAAAATGCTACTCCAAGATGCAAAGGGACTATCTTTCAACATCAAACTAGTTATTCAAAATAAGTGATGTAGAATTAGGAATAGGACAAAAGGAGCTAAAACAAGTCTTGAAAAACTACCAAGGAAGGAAACCATGATAAATTACTCTAATATTCTTGCTACAAAGATGTGTTAATGATGACCAAATATAAATTGCATGCCTATATGTCTTATCAATCCATTTATAGTACTTATAGGTCATAACTAAGATCAAGAATGGAATAGGATTGGTAAAAACTAAATTGATAAAGGAAAATGTAATAAATGTGAAAGTGAAAGGACATGCCCCCAATTTAGGGCACTCATAAACAATGTTTAAACAAAGAAAACATAAAAAGTGCCTGAATTAAACCACCATGTTGTTGGAAATCAATAAGAAACACACACTATTGATCCCAATGCAAGCCAATAGAACCTTATCTAAAGTAGTGGTCTTAGCAAGGACCACTCCACTAGTGTGGACCCCACAAATCCTACCATGCATGCCTTTAATCACTAAATTATATTCACCCAAGTATAAACATCAAAGTAACACCCCATAATAGCATCTATGATAGAGCGTACCACTAAGTAAAGTGTAATAAAATGTGGTATGGATGAAGGATTAATGTTGAACATGAGATAATGCAATAAAAAGGGTATGGGTTTGCAGGCAAGTGTATTTTCTAGGGTATCAATGGGAATGAGTACCTACAATATCACATACCATATTTGATTCTAAATAACTACAATTATGGTGGAATAAATTTTAATACAATTAGTTAGAAGATACATCTATCCATGAGCCAAAGGTTTCCATAGTGTCATTTGATATGTTATTATCCCATGGTATTTATTCAAAATTTATGCCTTAAAAGTTATTTTTAAGATTTTTAATCATGATTTGGTAGGGTATGTGATCTAGGAATTTGACTCAAGAGAGGATGGTTAGTATGGTGTTAGCTTCAAAATGAAAACAAAATGAAAGAAACACACTAACTAGCATAACATCTCTAGGTCTAAACACTAGGGAGAGCTCAATAAACAAACATGAATAAAAAACATAACTAAAATGAAAAATAAACCTTATTTTACCTTCCTTTGATGCTCCAAAATACTTTTTGTAGTGGCTTGCTTAGCTTATGCTCATGAAGTCATTGGCAATGGAAGCTTGGATACCTCCATCTCTCCTTGGCACCTTTAGCTTGTGGCTTGTATTGGAATCAATTTGGCATGGTAAAAATAATTTTAATGGATTTTGGAATCATATATTCATTATAAATTTGAATCAAAAATAGCTTATAAATAATTTTCATGGCCTGTCTATTTATAGATTTTTGAGAATGTCTAAAATCAACTTGAACCATCCATCTTGAGATGTAAATGTGTGTTTGAGGATTAATTCAATTTTTGGAATTAAATTTGTAATTATCCTCATCATGACATTGGAAAAAATTGAAATTAAGAGACATGGAGGCCATTGATGAGGCATGGAGGGCATGAATCCTGATATTTGTGGCATTTATGGCTTAGGGATGTCTTCCTAAGAAATGAGGTCACCTGATGATGCAGATGTTCAATATTCATTTATAAAAACAAATTATTCAACAAGTTTCAATGGAATTCTTAATTAATCCTTGATTTGGATTAATTATCTCTTAAGCATGATTAGGCACTTTGTGCACAAATTACTCAAATTGGTAAAAATGCCTTGTTATTGGTCTAAAATTTGATTGGATTGGAATTGGAAGGCAATGTCAGATGCATTAGATCCTTTATCCCATTTAGGATTTTACCAATATAAAATAACAAAGGCACATGTCTCATATAAGATATTTGACAAAAAAGAGCAATCCAAAGCACCTAGGTGCAAAATTGGCATTTTGATTCAAAATGATTTGATCAAAGTTAGTTGGTCCACAAATTGCATTACCCCATTTAATGATACCCTGGCCAAAATTGGCACTTTAATATGTTAGTTTCAAATCATTTAGCATGTTTTAGCATTTTTAGGCCAAATTGTGCATTTTAGGTGGAAATTGGTCAAAAGCCTGGTTGGAGGTTATTAGTGGCTAGATTTAGGTGTCTGCAGTTTGCCCTTGTTTGGGAAGGCATTGCAAGCTATGATCATAGTAACATCTTTTAAAAGAATGAAAAGTTCATGTATGCCTACAATTATAATGATGATAAACTATCTATATGATGTCCCCTTGAGGGAATGGTTGGCAAAAGTCAGTTGGCAAATGGTCCCTTTAAAAGAAAGAAGCAAAATGAGGGGACCAAAAAAAGGAAAGATGATAGGTGAAAACATAATGATATTTAAAAAGTATTCAAAATCATTAAGAATGCAAGTGGGATGGTGCACAATGGTTTGCCCAAAGATGGCTATAAACATTGTACCCTGATAATAGCAATGTAATATGATAACACAATGATTTTCACAAAGGTGGTTATAATCATTGAGAAGATGGAGATACCCCAGTTAGGATAGACAAAGAAGATAATAGCATGCCCCTATATGGGTAGAAAAAGTAAAGTGGTGACAACACAATGATTCCCAAAGGTGGTTATAATCATTGAGAAATGCAGGTGGGATGGTGTGCAATGATTTGCCCATAGGTGGTTATAATCATTGGACCCCAATTATGTTAAACATGATAAACTTGGCCAAAGATGATTATAACTTAACATAGAGAGTAATGATCAATTGGAATAACCTACTAGTAGGGATATGTTCATTTGAACTAATAAAGGTTGGAATTCTTTCATGGTTAATGACTATGTGTGGGATATGATTGATAGTGAATCAAGATATCGGTGCTGAAGAGATGCCGCCATTGATGAATACACTTCTTGAAGCTGAGGTTTGTTATAGCACATGTCGGTAGGCATCATGGTACAACATCATGAGGACTTGGCCAAAATATGCATGAAGACTGACTCCTATAATCCAATACTCAATAGAAAATAATGCACCAATGATATAAAACATGATGAAAATGTAAAAATTTGAATAGGGATGGATTAAAGTGTAAGTGTGGAAAAGGAATTACCCAATCAACATACATAAATTAAATCAAGGAAACAGTGCTAAAAAAAACAAATAGATAGATAAACAAATGAAACTAAGCAAAAATAAACAAATAAACAATGTAATAGAAACCATATGAACATTGCCCCTAGATAATAGGTGAAAACTAAACAAACAAACAAAATGGGGGAATAAAAGAAAAGGAAGGGGTGGCTAAGCTATCTCAATATACACTAGGTAAGTGAACATTGCCTGCATAGTTTTATGAATGTAATATCCAATAAAAAAATTTATGCCAAATGTAGTTCTCCCAAAGAATGTAAAGAATGTGATAACTGTTGAAAATAAATAGAATAGATGTGAGAGAAGAAGAAGAATGGTCTTACAAAATGGTAAGTGTATGAGAGAAAAAGGCTAAAAAGGATGGGGAAACTAAATGACAAGTTATTTCTTGTAACCTAGTAAGGGTTCCCAGAATCCTTAAGGAAAAAGAAGTGGTCAATGTTTTTTGTTTTTTTCTAACAATTTTTCAAATGTTTTTGAAATTATTTTGGAGAGTCACAACTCAATTGAGAATGATGAAACACTAAATGGTTCAATCTTGCAAAATGATGAGAGTATTTAAACTAAGGTTGCTCACAAAATAGTGAGAGCATGGCTTAGGTTGTTTGTAAAATGGTGAGACTATGGCTTAGGTTGCTCATAAAATAGTGAGAGCATGGCTTAGGTTACTTGAAAATTGATGAGAGCATGGTGGAAAGGGTGACTGAGCTAACCTAAACAAGTCTTGAGTGCTAACTATATAGTCCTAGAGTAGGACCTCAAGCCACTATAGTTCTACCATTACAACAAAGGAATTTGACAAGTGTAGTAGTCAATTCAAACAAAATAAGCATAGTTGGTAAAAAGGTAGAGTATGACATAGGAAGTGGCAAGTTGGTATGTCAAGGCTTAATGTTTCCCCTAGTTTTCCCATAGGTATTTATAACCAAGACACAGTGGCATAGATCAATGGTACTAATTTACACAAAGGTAATTATAATTAGTAGCAATACTAGTGGTAAGAAAGGAATAAAAAATGAAGGATGCAAATGCCAAAACTTATATCATACTATCCCAAAACATGATATTTATCTAAAGTACTTGAACCAACTGATGAAACTAATCAGATACCTTGATTATATAAATGCATAACGAATGACAAAACCCAGGTTAAACAAGTTAGGCTTTCGAATAGACTAGGCCAATAAGTCAAGAGTAAAAAGTGGATATGACTAAGAGGATGGATAAAGATGATATTTGTAGAAAGAAGAATATTGATAAAATAACATAATTGAAATGGTCCTTGCAGACAATATACCTTAGCACTCAAGCATAGTACTATTTGAGATGAATAATAGTCATTGACTTAGGAAGTTCATCTTTGTTAGGAGTGGTAAGCCTGTATGCTCCTGATCCATAATCTATAATAATGATGAAAGGCCCTATCTAGTTTGGTTTGAATTTCCCTTTATGCTTCTTCTTAGTCATGGTATTCTTTTGGTTTTCTTTAAGAACAAGATCACTAAGTTCAAATGTTCAAGACTTAACACACTGATTATAGTGGCCTTTGAGTTAGTTTGGATATACTTGAATATTTTTAGCACGGTTGTATGTTTCTCATCAATCAGGTCTAGCTCTTGTAGTCGAGCTACTTGATAGTCATGATCATCTAGGATATGCTTGAAAGAGATGTGCAATGAAGGAAATTTTACCTTAATGGGAAGGATGTCCTTAGTACCATAAACAAGTGAGTATGGAGTGGCTCCTATGGAGGTATGATGATTGGTATGGTATACCTAAAGGGTAGGGAATGACTGTAAGTGCCAATCATGATCAAGATCATTGACATTATTTTTGAGAATATTGACAATGGTTTTGTTGGATACCTCAGCTTGGCCATTACCTTAAGGGTAATATGCTGTAAAAAAATGTTGTGTGATGTTATATTCAGTACATAGCTAGTTTACATCCTTGTTCTTGAATGATCCTCCATTATCATATATAATATCAAAGATGATACTATAGCGGCAAATGAGATGGTTGAAGATGAATTTAGAAATTTTCTTTCCAGTCACATAAGTAAGGGGTATAGCTTAAACCCACTTAGTGAAATACTCAGTG
Organism: Torreya grandis; assembly: GCA_037957365.1. Taxonomy (NCBI): domain Eukaryota; kingdom Viridiplantae; phylum Streptophyta; class Pinopsida; order Cupressales; family Taxaceae; genus Torreya; species Torreya grandis. The sequence continues at coordinate 5,336,693 of JARHVA010000161.1, read as the reverse complement.
GTGGTAAGGCTATGTTTATGGTTATTAGGTGAAGTGGGGTTAATCTTCCCAATGAGATTAAGTCCCCATATAGAAAATGGCTATGATGTCAACATCAGTTTCAAAGTTTTTATTGGGGCATGAATCAGATTGGCATGTTATTGACATTTGTCACATTTTTTACATATGTAGTGGCATTTTCATCTATTATGGGAAAATAATAACCAATATACAAGATCTTTTTGGATAGAACTACCCCTCTAGAATGAGTTCCACATACTCCTTGAACTTATTTTAATGCTAGTGTAGACTCTGCCAAAGTTAAACAATGAAGCAGAGTTTTATCAAAACTAAGAAGGTAAAGGGTGGATATAAGTAGAGTATAATGATTGGAATGTTTAATGAAGGATTTGGTTTATTTTTGACATAGGTTAGGTGGTAGAACTTGGTCATGAAGGTAATTTTAGAGGTTTGAGTACCAAATAGAATTAAGACCAACAATATCACAAATAATTACAATGGTTGAAGGTTCATGAGCTGGTGCTAACAAATGCTTGACAAAGAACTTATATTCTCTAGCTTTATCTATTTGTCAAATTAGAGATCCAATAGTATCCATGGCATATACAATTCTATTACTATCCCTTGGTATGTGCTCAAACTAAATGTTGGCAATTTATTGCTTAAGAGTGTCGACCATGGCTTTATATAAAACTAGCTTGTCATCTTTAGTCTAAAAATGATCTATGACCTGATTGATGATTAACTGAGAATCACCATAAACTTGGAGATGAGATATATTCTAATGCACTACTTTTCAAAGTCCTACAATAAGTGCTTCATACTCAGCCATGTTATTTTTACAAAGAAAGTTGATTTTGAATGATTTAGGGATTAGATCCCCTTATGGTGTAATAAACAATAGGCTTGCCCCTAATCCATGTGTAGTAAATGAACCATAAAAATATAGCTTCAAGGGATGCTCCTCAAGGGGTGTGTCAATGATGGTCAGTATAAATTCATCAAGAAATTAAAATGTGAGTGGTTGTGTGTCTGTGAGAGGTGCTTTAGCAAGTTGATCTATAAGAATTTGTCCCTTGATTATCTTCTAGGTGACATACTTTATGTCAAACTCACTAAGAAGCATGATTCATTTATCCATTCTACCTTGAAAATCTATTATAGATAGTAGATACTTGAGAAGATCTACTTTTGAAATAACCATGGTCTTATTATTCAACATGTAATGTCATAGTTTCTGAGTTGTAAAGACCATGGCTAGATAATATTTTTCAATAGGTGCATATTTATGTTCATATGTAACCAAGGTACATCTTAGGTATTTTATAGCATGCTATTTTTCATTGTCATCATGTTGAGCCAAGAGTGCCCCCAAAGCATGGTCGATAGCTTATAGGTATAACAAGAATGGCTTTCCTGATATAAGAGGTAATAAAATAGGTAGATTAACAAGATAGTCTTTGATTTATTAAAAATCTATTTAGTAGTGATCATCCCAATGAAATGTAGCTCCCTTCTTTAAAGGGTGTGTAAATGGATGGCACTTGTCTACTAACTGAGAGATGAAGCATCGAATTAATTGGATCTTACCCTATAAACTATGAAGTTTCTTTAATCTCAGTTATAGCATGGACTTTAGCTAGATCAACTTCAATACCTCTATTAGACATGATGAAACCAAGTAATTTACCTGAAGTTACATTAAACACACATTTATTTGGATTGATTCTGACTTTGTACTCTTATAATCTTCCAAACATCGTATGTAACACTGCTAGATGGTCAGCCTTGGTTTTGTGTTTTCCTAATATGTCATTGACATAGTCTTCAATAATATCATGCATCATATCATGGAATATGATAGTCATGACCCTTTGATATGTAGCTCCAACATTCTTAAGGCCAAATAGCATCACCTGATAAAAATGTTCCCCATGGAGTGGTGAACACTAATTTATGTTGGTCTTCTAGTGTTATTCTGATTTGATTGTATCTTGAAAATCCATCCATGAGTGAAAGTATTTCATAACTTGTCATGGAGTCAATGATCATGTCAATATTAGGTAAGGAAAAATCATCTTTAAGACAAGCTTTTTTTATGTCTCAAAAATTAATACAAATTATGATCCCTTCAAGCTTTTTACAAATAAGTACCACATTAGAGATCCATTCTAAGTTATAGACACCGAAATCATGTCTACCCCCTAGGTCATCCTCCCCCCTTGGCCCCCTTGGTCTATTTCCTAACACTTGTCCTAAGTCCCCTCAATTTTAAATTAAAATAAACAAATATTTTAATTTATTGGCCCCTTTCCACCTCACCCATGCCACCTTGGATCCCCTCCTTGGATGCCCCCACCTCTCTCCTAGCCTTTATTACCCAAATCCTCTCTTAATCCTTCCTCCTGCATTCATTTATATCCCTCTTGACTATTTTCCCATGACCATTTTGACCCTGGCAGTGTGCAAGAATGGATAGAGGCTAATTTTAGCCTCTGTCCCCATTCTTCTGCCACCGACATCGGTCATTATTTGGCCGACATCGATTGCCTTCAAAACCATTTTCTGCAACTATTCTCCCCCCCGTGAATGTGAACTCTCTTTGGCACTTTGGCATTCTTTTCCTCTCTCTCTCTCTCTCGCACAGCAACACCAGCAGCTATAGGTACCCTGCAGAGATAGTCCCAAGCTCTTGGCATTTGCAGGACTGTTAACAGCTCCAACAATAGGTTTCCTCCATTCTTCCTTTAGCAAGCAGGAGGTAAGTAATTTCTTGTTTTCATTTCATTTCTTATTTGAATTTACCTGCTAATCCAGCCCACTATCCACAACCTTCCTTGTCCTTCCCTGAGAGGCTAAAAAGCCTTCTCAGATCCCTGTCTCCCGTTCATCCTCCTTTTGCCTCTATCACCCATCCAGTCCATTCCCAGACAATATTATCAGTCCCTCAGACCCAAAAATAGTCCCTCAGACCCCCAAACAATCCCTCTAACCCTCAAACAGGCTCCCTAACCCTCAGACGAAACCACAGTCCACCCTACAGACCAAAAACCTAGACCTAAACTTGTCCCTGGCCATCACTCCGACCGACCTCGACCGTTGCCCCTACCGATGTCGGTAGCCTAACCGACATTGGTGACATTCCTTGATCGACGCCAGCAAAACCCCTGACATCGATGACTGTGCAAAGCAAATTGCTGCATACCAGGTATGCATTTGCTTTTTATTTCCTTCATTTAGTCTTTCATCATTTTTATTTTTGTCAAATATTCTATTTTTAACAGTGGATTGTCATCCTCTAAGAAGCCTTTGTGCTTTTAGGACCAAGCCTTCGCTTGGCAGTCCACTTTCTTGTCATCTAATGATTTTCATGTTTTAGTCTCTTTCTCTTTCAGGTGTCATCCTCCACAACCAAAGAGGAGTTCCTGCTATCGTCTGAATCTAGTGCGCAAGTCCACAATCTGGGTACGTACAAACCCTCATCCATTCTTCTTAGTTTCTCATTTCCTTTCTTGAATGTGAAAATTGAAATCTCATATAGAAACATTCTGGCATGCCCGGTGGGACCTTAGGGTCTTCCTTGGGTTCATTTCTTTCTTTTCATATAGGGTGCATTAAGTTTCTCCTTTTCATCTCTTTCTTCTATCTTCGAAAAGACATCATAAGTAGGATTAAAAAGAACTCTTATTTTTTTTCTTACATCATAGACTAGTCAAAAGTCATACTCTTCAACCCTTTCTCCATTTGTCTTCATACGAACTAACATTTCAACTTGGGCTTAAAACATATTGCATTTCATTTCTGCTTGCTTGCATTTCTTAGTCCACATCTAGTAATTAACAATCGCATCATGAATTAATTGTAGATCACTTTATGTTACACAAGCAAATCACTTACACAAATCAAACTTCAAAACTCACCTGAGATAAGGCCCGACTGGGATTTCATCACCCAGTGGATACCTTACCTGTCCCGACAATCCCACTTGGATTTCATCACCAAGGGGAAAGCCCACTTTGTTCTCTAGCAAAGGATAATCTCTAGGGAAAGTATATTTTAGTTAAGCGAGACCAGATTATCACTGGGCTCATGAAGTGAGGGGAGCTTGCTCCTTAGCACCAGGCCATGTACGGAACCTAACCCAGACTCTTGAGTGCCTAAACAAACTTGAAACCATCCATAGACTACCTCTTCTAAGACCCGTCTCAAAAGCCAGTCTTCCTAAACACATTCTAAGGCATAAGCCACCATGATCCTAATAATTTATTCCTAGGGATTTAATGCTTAGGATCTGCTTGTGTTCTTCATTTTTTCTATTCTTATCTGCTTGTTTGAGCTAGTGAGGATGTTCTTCTTCCTTTTTTCCAAAAACTCTCAAATCTTTTGGGTTTTTGGAAAACACAGTCACTGGCATCGGTTTTACCACCGATGTCGGTAACCTTCTCTTGCCGGCATCGGTTATCTGACCGATGTCAGCCATCTATTCTCACCGACATCAATTTTTCAACTAACATCGGTCACTGTCATAGTCCTTTTTTTTTAAAATAGCAGCCTTAAAACCTGACCCTTTTTCTACCAAAACCCCATTCTGAGTTTCTGAAGTTGAAAAAACACTATTTCTAAAACCTGACCCTTCTTGCCTTGAATGGTTTTGACACGCAGTCAAACCAAGGCTCTTCTTGACCAAGTGAGGCATCAACCACTTCCGCCTTCCCCATCCATAACCAGTCCTATAATGGAGTTCCACTCGGAGACCGAAAGAACTCCTACTCGACCGACCCCAACTCAGTCTCCCATTATCCCTGAAGGGGACCAAGATTTCGAAAGATTCTTGGACCTCAATGGTAGAGCCCTTCAACATTATCTTGCACGAAGCCGAATGCGAGACTCCTTAGGCAACCCAATCTATGGGATGCTGACTTCCTTAGTTGAGACAATGATCACATCAACAGCGTCCACAATTTAACCTATAGACAATCAAGCCAACACCTCGACTAATAACCTGACCATGTCTTACCTTCAAAATTTAGCCTCTCCTTCTAGACCTACCTCCATGGGGGTTCCGGTACCCCCTCAACCTCAAACTACTCAACCAAATCCTACACCTTTCCAAAACCTAGTGGTCTCTATCCCCCCTACTCTTGCCCCTATCAACATAAGAGTAACTGCCTACCCTTCAACAAGTGTGGCCACCCCTCAACCACCTTTGATGGCCCCTATCCAATTTGTGCCTACCAACCCTGTAACACAAGTTCCCTTGGCTTCAACATCCACCCCAATGACTAGCTACCCATATGTTGCGTCTACACAAGTGCAACCAACCACGTCATATGCCCCTCTCAATACCTTCCAAGTGCCTTACAATCTAGGGGGCGCTCCACCTACCAATCTGTCAGCTGACATAATCAAAATGCTGATGGATAAAATGTCTAGTCTCGAGACCTCTATTTCTGTTTCATGCAATGCCCTCTCATATGAGCAAATTTGCAACAAACCCATCCATCCTTCTGTCTCAATCAGGCCGTATCCCAGTCAGTGGGAGCTTCCTAAATTTTCTCATTTCTAGAGCAAGGAAGACCCATAATAACACCTACGGGCATTCAGACATGCCTTCTATCTCATTGCCCATGACGATATGTTACTTCTACACATGTTCCCCATGTCCCTCTCAAGTGCTGCTCTTGACTGGTACAGCTCTCTTGCCAGCCATTCTCTCTTCACATTCACCCAGTTAGCCCAACTCTTCCTCGATCACTTCTCTATCAACATCACCAAAAAGGTCTCAATCACAGACCTCTATTCTATTTGACAGTTCAAAGATGAATCCATAGTCGATTTCATTGCTCACTGGAGAGGCCTCATCAATCAGCTTTCATTTTCCTTACCCCAACTCAAACTTATCAAACTTTTCTCCCAAGCTTGTGCCAATCATATTTCTTCTACCTTATAGGTTCAGACCTTTTGCACCTTCGACGAAGCCTTCACGATGGCCCACAAGCTTGAATTACGTGCCATCGAGGAGAACAAAGTCAAGTTGTGGAGTAAGAACCCCAACTCCAAGACCAATGACTCCTCTTCTTCTAAACCTTCTTCATCTAATCCTAAGTCTAAGGCATCAGCAAATGTTATAGTCGTTAGGCCTTCATCCTCTTCACCTTCAACTAACCAGCCTGAGCTATCCACATCCCAAAGCATCACCCGCCAATTCTAGCAAAGGTACGTGCAACGACAGTATACTCTACTCAGAGAGTCATACACATTTGTGCTGGACAAACTTATCAAATAGGGGTTTCTCAATCTCCCCTAAATCCGACTACCTCCATAATTTGATCCCTCACGTGCCATCCCTGCGTGGTATAGGGAAAATGATTTCTATAACTACCACTATGTTAAAGGCCATGACACAAGAAATTGCAAGACCCTTAAAAACATCATCCAAGACATGCTTGAAAAGGGTGACCTCATCCTTGACAATCCCAATGCACCACCCAATCAAGGCATTGACATCTTCAAGCAACCATTTCCCAATCATCCTCTGACCTAAAACAATGTCTAGACCATGATTGACGACACTCATGAACATAACATACAAACAATCAATACAGTCTCACCCTTCATCCCCAACCAACCTCTCTCACAAACTCAAGAGGTTAGTCCACCCATTAGTCCATCACATTTGGACGAACCTTCTTCTCTGGTTAGTTCTCCATCAACCTCTCTCATATTGGAGGATGCCTCGACCATACTGGCACCGCCGGTCTCACCATCCTCCTTCTTGCTACCTATGGAGGACCCAACCCTTCCTACTCCTCAACCGCAAGTGGAGGGTGCAATCATTCCTACCCTTTACCCTCTTGAGGAGCCTCATTCTCCAGTTTCTTCTCCATCTAGAGAAGAACATGTCTCTCCTCTGTCTCTAACCAAAGATGAACCTATCATGACTTCATCATGCCTTGGGTCTAAGACTGCTACATCAATCTCATCTTTGGCCCCACAACCATCAACATCTTCTCAAGGACCCAAATCTCATCCAACATCTTCTCAGCCATTTTCCCGATGAGTGGAGAAACTCAAACTTCTCCCTACAAGGAAAGTGGAGCATCAGGTATTGTGGGAGCATCTTAAAGCTCTTCAGCATGCCCTTGCCATCTCGTCTCATGCTGCCAATCCTCCCATGGCAGAATCTCCCAAGACTCTCAACAAAAACCAAACTTCCACTTCTAGACCTTCTAAACCTCAACCAACCACATCAGGACCGAAACCCTCATCTACCCCACCAAAACCTATCAAGTCACTCGGCGTTCACCCTGTGTCTAACCTCACTCATCCACAAGTGAAGGTGGACTTAGACTAGACCCTGACCAATAATAGTCTTTAAACCAAATCAAAGAAGACTGTTAAACCACAGAGGTGAACTCCTCCCCCCCATCACCATTGCCCTCCATTTTGGGCCCTCATCCTTTGACCCTGACCAAAGTCCTCCCCATTCCAACTTCTAATCAAAATGAGTTACCTCCTCTGCTTCCTTTACCTACCACAAGCCTACCCTCTCTGAAAAAGTCAGCACCTCTCATGAAGAAAGTGCCATCTCCTCATGTGGCCGCACCATCAACCCAAAAAGTGGTACAGAAGCCTCCTTTAACCCCACCCATGCAAAATTCACCAACATCTCACACATCAACAAGCACAGACCCTTTAGTGGGTTCTTATGCCTTGATATTGCATCGACTTTTACAGACCTCTAGCATAACCCTTTCACCCATCATGCCCTTCCAACCTCTCGGGTCTAAGCCCTTCTGGTTCGACGATACAAAGATTTGCCTATACCATCATATGCCAAGACATGACATCGAGACTTTCTATGCCCTCAAGGCCGTCATTCGCCACTATATGGAGAAAGACACTCTTCTCCTTGAGGACACTATCGACCGACCCCTGACACCTTCTCATATCCTTCCAACCTCTTCAACCAGATCAACATCTCATCAGCAGGCCATGACCCCTTCATCTCCTTCACTTCCTATCTTCGAAATCAATGCTATCCATATAACCACTAGGTCACAAAAGAACAAGGTGAAATAAAAAGCTACCATTCCTTGGACTTATCCTTTCATCAAGCTACATCAACCACCAAAGCCTAAAATTTCTATCCTTGGCGCATCTCAACCCTCTTCTTCTTCCTCTTTAGGGGCGATCCATGACTCCATGATAAAATAGCTTCACCAAATGCCCATGAAGGTGACCCTCTATGACCTTATTCAAACCTTGCCCTAGCATTGTCAAGCCCTCATCAGAGTCCTACAGGCAGTGGAGGTCCAACCCGAGGACCCCCAACCACTTGCTACCCTCATCCACTCTTTGTCTCTTGTTGCCTCTATCACATTCAGTGATTCTGAGATTCCTACATCTAGCATGGAATATCAAGACGCTGCCCTCTTCATCACTACCTATGTTGATCAGACACACATTAAGTATGTTATGATTAATGGAGGCACCAGCATCAACATTAACTCCACCCATGCCTTCGATCAATTGGCTCTTCCCAAGAATTGCGTATCTAAAATTGACACAATATTGTGCTCCTTCAATGACACCACTACCACAACCATTGGCACAGTCATCCTTCACATTCGTGTTGGTCCATGCACAGTCCCAAAGCTCTTCTATATCATCGAAGGAGAGTTTCAATATAACATGTTGTTGGGCCGACCCTAAATCCATGCCATGGCTTGTGTTCCCTCCACCCTGTACCGTTGTGTGAAATTTGAACATGACGGGCAAGTCCACACCATTCCCACTGACCCATCACCTTTCAAAACTTGTAACACAACCTACTGTCCAAATGATGTCCTCATTCCTATCAAGCCATCAACCTCGGCACTGCCTCCATCTGTGAAAGCTTCGACCAGTTCGCAAATGGTGATCACCCTCACCCCTCCTCTTCAAGTGACAACCAAAGACCCCATGAAAGGCATCTTCCAACGACTTTCACTTGGGGAATATCACTTGCTCACCTTAGACATGTTCTAAACTCCACAAGAGTATGGATGGTAGTGCCTTATGGTCCTCCTCACCTCCGAACCAACCTCATTTATGGGGGGCTCAATCAAGCTCCTACTGACGGGAATCCTCTCTCTTCACCTCAACCATTCACATCAGACTTCTCATTTCTTGGCAACCCCACCTTTGCACACACTTACCTTTACAGGTGTGCATGGAAGGGTTTTGGTTTTGGACACTATGAGTAAGGCTCCCATCATCCTATTGAGCCTCTCAATGATGACGATGCCAAGAAATGGTATGGCCTGGGTTTTTGAGACCCTACTCAGGCTCCTGTAGACCTTTGCCCTGAACCCACCATCGACTAATCTCCTCCAAGCTCACCTATTCCTCCCCCTTCACCTACGGAGTCGGTGGTTTCCATCCCTCCTAGCTTTTTCAATGCCTAAATGCCATTCGCTTGGAACCCCTGAACTATCAACCAGGTGGGGTACCCAGGTCTCTCATTTCCATCTCATTTATCTAAACCCATTAATCATCTGCACTGGGTGTTAGACATTCTTCCTACCACAAAATGACTAGGGGGAGTTTGACTTTATACTAACTATCCTAACCTTGACCAAACATTAACCAGACTTCACCAAACATTCAACCAAGCCTCGACCAAGCCTCAACCAAACATCGACCAAGTCTCAACTAACCTTGACCAAATATCCATCGACCCGACCTTCGACCAGTCTCGACCAATCAGCGACCATATCAACCAACTTCATGTCCAGCATCAACCAGCATGTGACCAATATGGAGCAAAGTAAATGAGGCAAATTCACCCCTAATTGGCTTAGACCTTTCATCATCATGGACAAGTATGGGTCAGGGACTTATCATCTGTCCTCTCTCAATGAATGGCCAGAACCTGAGCCTCTTAATGCATTGCATCTATGACTGTTCTACTGTTAGTTGAGTACTCATTCACTTGACATTTAACTTGAGCTCATCCCTTGAGAAATCTCCATTCTCTTACTCCTCATTCCTTTCAACCCTATTCCCCTTTTCAAATCCTCTATAACCCTTTTATGACATATGGATGCTTTGTCCTAATAAAAGGGAGCCTTTGAACTTCTATAGTCTTGTCCATGACTCAAAATTTTGTCAAAAAAAATCAAGATGTCAAAATACCCAAGGTCACCAAATCAAATTAAAAAAGATAGACTACTCCCTCGAAGGATAGCTATAATATCATTGATGTAGCTAATAGACTGCTCCCTCGAAGGACAGCTATTCAAAAGCCCTCAAATATATAAAGCAAAAATATAGACCACTCCCTCGAAGGATGGCTATGACTAAATCTTGCTACAAACAACACTTTTCTTAGAAGCTTCCTACATCAATCAGCTTCACAAATGACCACAAAGCAAAATGACATCTCTATGTAGACTTCTCGCATTGATCAGTCTGCACCTCAAAAAAAAAATGGGTCATAGACTTGGCTTATACTTGTCTCAGGGTCTAATATAAAAAAGGGCAAGGTTATCTCTGCTCTAAAATGGGTTACCCTATCCTCACCTATCATAACACCTACTCAAGGGACTTCGAGCTCACTTTAATGTCAAAGTGATTCGATTATCGTTCTAACACAACCATGGTCAACAATGCAATGCATGAATGGGGCTCTTGGTTATAACAACCCCTATCTATGCTATCATTCTGGTCCTTGTCAATGAAAAGGCGATTATGCCTTTGACTTCCTTTACACTTTGGTCACATTCAAACTTCATCATTTGTCAAACCAGCTCAACTCAACACTTTTTCAGACCACTCACATAGCCTATTCACACTAGTTTCTATGGACACCAATACACATGGAAACTATGGACTATACAATTTATGTTAAGCATAAACCAATACTTGCTGAAGCATAAATAGACCTCAATTCATTTTTAGCATACATCCATCACGAATATGGAAAATTGCTAGGGATAAAAGACCCCTCAACCAATGTTACAGCATACACCATTTAGAAAAGGCTATAACATCTTTTTCTCCTCATCATTTCGACACATGACCAAACCAATCATCGACTAATCTTCTCAACTAGCCTGAATTACATTGGTCTAAGGCCCTAAGACTGGGGCTATGTAGGTAGCACTCAGATGACATGACATCCTCTGAGGTTAGCTCGACCACCCTCGTTTGTTCATCTCTCTGATGGACAAACCTTCTTTCCTCCTTTGACCATGACCTAACCTCGACCAAGACCAATCCATAACTTTGACCTTTCCTCCCTTTGGGGAGAACTACATTAGCCTAAGGCTCTTAGGATAGGGGCTATGTAGGCATCACTCAGTTGACATGGGGTCTTCTAGGGTTAGCTCAGCCATTCCTTCATCACATTTCTTCCATTTACATTCTTTGGTCACCTACCAATCACATCACAAACAATCACATATTTTCATAATCATTAACAAAATCAAAACACCATCATCATAATCATAAACATCATCATATAATCATTTACATCCTAATCATTACATATCATCTTAAAACATCATCACATCATATCTCAGCATCCATCATTAAAAATATATGAGAAATACTGAAAACATTAACATCCATAACACATCAATAAAACCAAAATCACATCATATATATATATATATATATATATATATATATATATATATATATATATATATTAATGTTTTATAATGGCATAATCTGTGCCTGTCTCTCTCAAAAAAAAATCAAGTGCATCTTGCATCATCGGCATGCAGGCCGGTATATACATCATGTCAAAAATCTGTCCTCAAGGTTGTGGCTATGGTGGTGGTTGCAGTGGCCATGAAGATGTTGTATCATCCCCACCCTCTGATCATCACCGTCTGTGGGAACCTGAGGTAGTCACATGAGACATCGATCTCTGACGGCTCTGCTCCTCTCTCATCTCTAAATACCGCTATATCTGAGGGAACTCCATAATAGGACCCTCATAGTAGGCGATCTTAGCCAAAGCAATTCTATACATAGATATAGGCACAGTCTGTGGTGGACCCATCAATCTTGATGCCGCACCCTAAACTGACCCCTGTGGTTGTGGCTGAGTTGGCTACACTGATGCTGACTGTGCTGGCTATTGAACTGGCTACTGAGGTGGATGTTGAATTAGACCCTATCCTCCAAAAACTTGTCCTACCAATGCCTATGTTGCGGCCAATTGACCCTACAAAATGGTCACCTATCCTCATGTTGCATCCCTCTCTTGGATGGTAGCATCTCTCTCTTATCTGGCAGTGTCCCTCTCCTACCTCATCATATCCCTATCCCTGATCATGATCTACAGATCAAGCTGGGGACCCACTTGTATACCTATGTACTACCCTGTCCACCATGCTGTGTAGGCCTCTATACACCCTGGGTTAGCTACCCCAGGTTCTACTGATAACTCCTCAAAATAAGGCTCCTTTGTCTCCTCTGGCAGTGGGAGCAGCACCTCAATGTCATCCCACCTATACTATGGAAATGTAGGTGGCACATCTTGTAATATCCCATGCTGGCATCACACTCTCTCTGCTAGTATCCTCTTGAGCTCGCTAGCTCACTTGCCCCTGACCCATCACATGCTCTGAGTCCCAACCATCTACTCTCCCTAGTCTCTAAATGCTGGATACACCAAGTACGGTCTCCAGATGATATATGTTGGGATCAGGGCCTCTAGTACCCCTATGTAGTGGTCAATATCTCTGACCACTCCATCCATCCATACCTACGCCATCATCTCATGCCATCACCTAAATCTGACCCTGAAGCCAGCTTGGATAGCCACTAAGAGGCTGAGAGGACGTGTAACCATGATATGCTCATAGGCCCAGCAGTGTAGCAGGTGGCCCACGCACAAGCTGTACCACCACCACTGGCTAATACCCCATAGCTCCCTATAAACTTGAGCCAAAAAGATTGGTGCCTAGGTGAACACTATCTACCACTCAATCATCTCTATCAAAACCTTGGTCATGGCGACCAGAAACCTACCTCCCTCTACATCTGGCAGCATGTAAACTGTAATCCCAATCATCATCAGAACCACCAGCCAATGTGCATCCTCATCCACCGCATACAGAGGCTCATAAGCAAAACTTGCTGAATGGTAGCTCATCTCAGTGACGTGCTCTCCAAACAGCGTGACCATGTGGATGTCATGTGCCCCTCTTGAGCACGCATATATGTCTACTCCATGTACCGATAGCCACAAAATTTGGTACACATCCTCGACCATGACTGTTATCTCACTCGTGGGTAGGTGGAAGGTGTTGGTGGCATGGTCCCACTACTTAATCAATGCCACCATGAGGCTCACATCTTGTGCCACTCTACAGTAGCATCACAGTCCACCTAATCCCACTGTGCTCATCTACACCCACTCCTCTCCAGTCATGCCTCCGTGCATCCATTGTCAGCATACTAATTGACACTATGAGGGGGGAACACTATGTGACTAATGTCGGTTAGGTAAGTGCCATTGTCATCATACAAACTGATGTCGGTGGATGCCTGGTCAGAGAGAGGTTGAAAATTACCAAGTCAAAAGGGTGAAGCCACGCTAAGGGCTTCTCGAGTGTCAGGATAGCCAGAGATAGTTAGGTAGATGGTCAAGTTGGTTGACATGAATTTTGGGTGGATGCAGGTGAGGTAGACTCTGATGCTGTGGAGATCATGACTATCTCCTCAGACTCTGACCACTTCCAAGACAAACATTGCCTTGGTTGTTTTTGCATGTATGCTGCCTCACGAATGGTTAGCAAAATTGTGTGCAGACTATTTATGACCTTCACAAGTATAGGATCACAAGCTGGTTGATCCCCACTACTTGTGACATTTTCATGTTTCCAAGAGCACTTCTTGAGCCTAGGATACCTGAAACATGATGACCATTGAAGCTTCAGCTTAGATTGAATAACCTGATCAACTATGACCAAATGTTGGGGCTCGGTTATTTCAATTTTGGCACTCCTCAACCTTTGACCTACAACAATTTGACCTGACCATCCCATGGTATGGTACATGTGCAATCTCACCCTTTGCAGCATTCACACTCAATCCTCACCCTCTCTATCCATCTCTCTGTCAAATTGACACTCGATCTAAGGTTCCCTTCCCTCGACTCCCACTTTGAGGGGGGAACACCTCATCCCATACCTAGGGCAACCAACTCTAGTTTTTGTCTTACAGTTCGTCAAGAACAACCAACAAGACAAAAATGGGCAAATGTAGACACCGAAATCGTGTCTACCCCCTAGGTCGTCCTCCCTCCTTGGCCCCCTTGGTCTATTTCCTAACACTTGTCTTAAGTCCCCTCAATTTTAAATTAAAATAAACAAATATTTTAATTTATTAGCCCCTTTCCACCTCACCCATGCCACCTTGGATCCCCTCCTTGGATGCCCCCACCTCTCTCCTAGCCTTTATTACCTGAATCCTCTCTTAATCCTTCCTCTCGCATCCATTTATATCCCTCTCAACCATTTTTCCATGACTATTTTGACCTTGGCAGCGTGCAAGAATGGATAAAGGCTAATTTTAGCCTCTATCCCCATTCTTCTACCACTGACATTAGTCATTATTTGACTGATGTTGGCAGTTTTACTAGCATCAATTGCCTTCAAAACCATTTTCTACAACTGTTCTCCCCCTCGTGAACGTGAACTCTCTTTGGCACTTTGGCATTATGTTCCTCTCTCTCTCTCTCTCTCTCTCTCTCTCTCTCTCTCTCTCTCTCTCTCTCTCTCTCTCTCTCTCTCTCTCTCTCTCTCTCTCTCACACACATAGCAACACTAGCAGTTATAGGTACTCTATAGAGATAGTCCCAAACTCTTGGCATTTGCAGGACCATTAACAGCTCCAACAACAAGTTTCCTCCCTTCTTCCTTTAGCAATCAAGAGGTAAGTACTTTCTTGTTTTCATTTCATTTCTTATTTGAATTTACTTGCTAATCCAGCCCACTATCCACAACCTTCCTTGTCCTTCCTTGAGAGGCTAAAAAGCCTTCTCAGATCCATGTCTCCCGTTCATCCTCCTTTTGCCTCTGTCACCCATCTAGTCCATTCTGAGATAATATTCTCAGTCCCTCAGACCCCAAAATAGTCCCTCAGACCCCCAAACAATCCCTCTAACCCTCAAATAGGCTCCCTGACCCTCAGACAAAACCACAGTCCACCCTGCAGACCAAAAACCCAGACATAAACTTGTCCCTGACCATCACCCCGAGAGACCTCGACCATTGCCCCTACTGACGTCGGTAGCCTAACTGACGTCAGCGACATTCCTTGACCGATGCTGGCAAAACCCCCGATGTTGGTGACTATGCAAAGCAGATTGCTACATACCAGGTACGCATTTGCTTTTTATTTCCTTCATTTAGTCTTTCATCATTTTTGTTTCTGTCAAATATTCTATTTTTAACAGTGGATTGTCATCCTTCGAGAAGCCTTTGCACTTCTAGGACCAAGCCTTCACTTGGAAATTCACTTTCTTGTCATCTAACGATTTTCATGTTTTAGTCTCTTTCTCTTTCAGGTGTCATCCTCCACAACCAAAGAGGAGTTCCTGCTATCGTCTGAATCTGGTGCACAAGTCCACAATTCGGGTACGTACAAACCCTCATCCATTCTTCTTAGTTTCTCATTTCCTTTGTTGAATGTGAAAAGCAAAATCTCGTATAGATACATAAGTAATCAATGGAGCAGATACATCTTAATTTTAAGAGTTTGTCAAACTCTTTCTTGACCAATATAGAAATGCAAGGATGCATCTTACGTAGCTTTTATTTTACAAATTTGGCATCATAATTAACCATAAGGTGGTGCAAAACTAAGGTAGGGTCTAAACCTAACATGTCAAAATAGGCCCATGCAAAGATATCTATAAATTCTCATAATAGAGCTATAAAGACATCATGTTCCTCCTTTAGTAGGTATGTGCCTAATTTTATCTATTTTAGGTTTGATGGAGTCATGATATTTACCTCTATTGTATCTTTGACTAGAAGGGTCAAACTATCTTCTAGGATAATAGGTAACAACTTGAACTATTGGATTATGTCAGGGTCCTCCATTAGGATTTGTTCTTCAACTTCTCCCAAGCATGATGAATCTGAGTCCTTTAATGGGAGTTTTGGACATGTGACAAAAATAATAAAAAATTATTAAAGAATTTTATCAAATACTTATTTCTTAAATTTGAACTCAGATCCACATGCAAGTTTATCATTGGTGGTCTCCTAATCTAAATTTTAAGAAAAATGAACACCCCTATCTAATGTTTCTTAAAATAGGTTTTCACCATTAAACTGGCCTTTATCTTTACTTTTTGGTTGGTTAGAAAGCACCTCAAAGAGGTTCTCACTTGGGGACCTCAATGTTTTACTTTTTTTTTTTTTAGCTAAGGGTATTCACTCACTCTCCAAAATAGGCTACAAGATCTAATGTGATTGAGAATCCTAATTTGTGATCTCCCAACAGAACATTGTCTTTAAGGCCTAAAAAGTCATACAATGCCTCATCATTTTAGAACTCATAGATTAGATTATTGTTGGTCCTAATCTATCAGTTGGGGATGATATAATGGCAAAGGGTTGTGATTAATGGCTAGGGTAAGGGTACAAATGGCATTGTTATCAAACATGTTGGTTTTAGATAGGTTATCAAAGGTGAGGCAATGATCAAACTCTACTTCAATGTCAGCATCATCATCAATAGTCATTGGTGATGAAGTTTTAATAATATATGTGGGGTCACCCTTAGGTAGTTTAAATCTAAGTCTATAAGGTCTTTCATACTTAGTCATCTAAATTGGCTTGATGGTTCTTTGTTGATTCAGTCTGAGGCCTCTTCCTTCATAATTTTGATTCTCCATGATCCTATTGGGAATAGGATACTTTAAATTTTTATAACAATCATCTTGGTTATCATTGTATAACCATGATTCATCCCCTTCAAGAGGGTCAAGTTCTAGGCTAGATATTGATACGAATGTGATAGGTCCCTCATCTTTGTTCCTTTGTTTCCAATGCATATGTGGGGTGACTTTAGGTCACCCAAAGGTTTTCAAATTCTAAGGAAGATTTGTAATATTAAATGTATCATGGGTCACATACTCTCCTAATCCATTATTTGAAATGGTAAAATGGTTAGAATCTTTATGAGGTGGCATGTGGGAAAGGGAATCCAAGGTATTATGATCTATGCAATTATCTAGTGAATGATCAATAAGTATAGCCTTTCCTTTATCCTAATTGGAACTTGGATTCATGTCATACCGATAATTATAGATTTGAAATTCAGCCTCAAGATGCTTACAGTGTTCATATGGGTGTAAATGTCTTATAATATTCACTTCCATCCTTGAGTGGAAGAACCTAATACATTGGTACAACATTGATGGGACTACATAAATATCTTACAACTAAGGCCTTCCTACAAGCATATTGTATGATGACTCAAGATCCATCACATATAAAAGTGTATCATAAGTCAAAGGCCTAATGATAACTTACAAACTAATGGTGCCTTATGATTTACTTTCCTAATTATCATAGGCTTTGATGGTTATTGTTTCTAGATAAAGATCTACCATTGTGTACCTAAGAAGCTTGATGAGCTTTAGAGACACTATGTTGAGGCCTAATCCATTGTCTATAATGACATGTTTCACTTTATGCCACTTTATATAAACTTCTATGTATAATAGATTGTTATGGATCAGGCCAAGGGAAGACATATCACTTTGGTTGAATGTGACTTGTTAGATTGGAGCTAGGTGTCCAACCAAAGCTTGAAATTTATCAAGGGATATGTCACTAGAAATAATGATTGGGTCAAAAACTCATTCAAGATGTTATTATAGATTATTTTCATTCGTATCAAATCTAAAATAGAAATTTGTGTTGGTGTCTTCTATAATTATCCTGCAATATCAAACTTCTCATCTTGGTTAGTAGTGAATGGTTTATTTTGAAGTTGAGTGGTTGGTTGGATGATAGGCAAAGTGCTAGATGGTTGTGGGCCTAGGATAGTAATCTTTGGCCTCTAAGTTGTGATTGCACAATCAAGATTAAATACTATACCATTATTGCTAATAAATATTAGGAATGGTGTGGGACCAGATAGGACAAGTCTTAGTTGTTGGTGCACTTGTATGTGGTCATGTGGTAAGGATGAGTTGTCAATATAGTGTCCAAAAAGGGAAGTCCTACTTTTTTGGTTTGCCTATATGCACTCCCAGGTCAAAGAAGGATTATCCATGTAATATGGTTGAATTTTGTTGTGTAGCAATGATCTAGGTTGATTAATGATTGGTCTAGGATTAATGGAGATGGTATTAATGCTACCCTGTGTAATATGACCTACAAACCTATTGTATTCATGTGTAACTACATGGTAGGTTTGTTGGTTGTTATTATTTTGACCTTGGTTTTGTCCATTATTCTATCATTTTGGGTTCTACTGTTGATTTTGTTGATTCTATTAGTGTGGCCTTTGATTTTGATACTGTTGATTTTGTTGTTATACTAGACATTATTATTGTTATTACTGATCATTTTGTTGTTATTCATTGTTATGTTAGGGAAAGGGGTTTTGATAAATACCAAGAGTTTTATTGGAATTAGAAGCACCATTATCCAATGTTATCTCCCCATTCTCCAATATATTCTCAATTAAATGCTTGATTTGGATACATCTTCATATATTATGCCCATTGACCTGATGATAGTCATAGAATTCATTTTCATGATACCAATTAAGATAAGGAATGTCTTATGGATAATGCTTTGGTATAGGTCATCTAATAAAATTAGTGGTAGCAAGCTTGCAAAATAAAGACTCAATAGGTTCTCCTAGGTCACTAAAGATATGATGTGTAGGCATGGTTCTCTTAGGGGGAGGGG
Source organism: Torreya grandis (assembly GCA_037957365.1). Lineage (NCBI taxonomy): Eukaryota > Viridiplantae > Streptophyta > Pinopsida > Cupressales > Taxaceae > Torreya > Torreya grandis. The sequence goes on along the minus strand of JARHVA010000161.1, from coordinate 5,317,752 downwards.
TTTGTAATGGTAAAGGTTGTTATATTTGTTGTGTAGGTTTTGGTTGTTATGCTTGTGGCATTGGTTGGAGAGGTTTCTAGGTAGGAGTAAGCTGAAAAGGTGGTGTATATGATGTTTGCACTATTTGGACATGACAGGATTCAGTTACTCCATTTCCCACAACATTTCTATTGTGGTTGAATTGCTTCAATCTTTCTTGGTTATTAGCTTATACCAATTGTGATTCTAACATTTGAATAAGATGTTGATGTTTTCCATTTACTTGATTGGTACCTTGATTTTGATTAGTTGAATTAAGCTTGATGACTCCTTTATTGATGAGTGCCCACTTGATCAACAAACCTTTATTAATGATCTCTTTGAAAGTATGTGCACATTATAGTTCTAGATGATAAGTTATCTCATTATGCAAATTTTTAGTAAACACAGTGACTAATTGTTTATTTGGTAAACTATGGGTGAAATAGCTTGCAAGGGCTCTCCATCATTATAAATAACTTGCAAAACTCTCACCAGCTTTTTGTTGTGCTTGTGTTAAGTCCACTAATGAAATCTCATGCTCAATATTATAGGAAAAGTGATGCATAAACTTATCAAAAAGATCATCAAAATTTGTTACTAAATTTTTGGGAAACTTTAAAAACCACTCCAAGGCTTGTCCAGCTAAGCTCCTTAGAAAAAATAGCAAAAGGTATATATCACTATATACCACTGGTTGGCATGCGATTAAATTTTTTGTCAAATGAGCCTTAGGGTCACCTTTCCCTTTGTATTTATTGAATTTCAGTGGTTTTTATCTTAGATGAAATGGTATCTAAAAATACTCCATGTTTAATGTGTAAGAACACACATCATCTAATTTGAAATTTTTAGTCTGTTTCCTTTCCTGAATGGTAGTAATTGCATCCTTCATCTGTTACAATTCTTGGGATAGGAAACTAGAAATAACATTGGTTTGAGGGGAATATTGGTTTGGGTAGATGGTTGGGAGGTCATAAGTGGGACACTTTGACTAGGGTATGATAGAGATACTTTTTGGGGTACATTGGTTTGGTTGGGGAATGGACAAGGACTACACATACATAGATTAGGATGTAATTGAAATTATATAATTGGTTGCATCATATTTTTGTTTGGGTTCATGATAAAGGTTTGACTTGGAGGATTTTATGTTTGGGATGGAGGGATATAAATATACTGTGACTATTGTGGTTGAAAAGGGACATGCTACCGACTAATCAAACCTTGATGTTGAGTGGGGACTTATAGACCAAGACCCTATCTCTAAATTTGTGGCACATTTTAAACTAAAGTGTTTCTAATAGGTACTTTAGAAACATGGGTACCTCCTTGTTGCATGAATCACTATGAATAAGTGAAAATAGATTACAGATTTAGCATCTATCACTGACCAATATTTGGATGTTTTTGACTAATTATTTCTTGGTTTTGAATTGGAATATTATTTTGTAACTAAAGAGGTATGTTCATCATTACCTGGTGAGGTGGAACATTTGTTTCCCCTGATTGAGGTGGAAATGTATTTATCTTCTATTGCATTGATACACTAGATTATGTCTGCTATTGTGGAATACTACTCATTAATTATTGATCAAGAGTAGAGTACATCATATTCTATTGTTGAGGCATGACATTATTTGTTGTTTGATTACTTAATCCTATAGGTTGTACACTTGAGGAAGTAGCCATTTGAGTTTGGGGTGTAGAAACTCCTATTACCTAGTATGATGATCTACTCATTGTATTAACTAATGCACATGTTGTTGGCTAGTTGTTTGTGCATTAGTACCACTTTGATCGAGATTGGATGTTGTTTGAACATTATCTACTACATTTAACTCACTATTCTATGTAAAGGTTGAAGACACTTCTTCAATAATGGGCATATGCATCAATTTATCTATTGAATCAGTTTATATAAATGGGTTGGAATTTAAATTCTCTTATCCAGTTAACTTTATCAACACTCCTATTAAAAAAACTAGGTCAATAAGAGGCTTACTCACTATGTTCATCTGATTGAAATCAGATTTAGGTAGGTTTGATATGTTATCTACATTTGGTTAAAGTGATCTTCCATGATGTTTTTTCCTTGATTAGATATATTAGGGTCTTAATACATTATTTAGACTAGAGCCATAGGATTGCTAGAAGAAGCTTGTTGATTGTAAATGATATTGTCAGGTACTCTTACTAGACTTGGTAAATTTTCATGAGGGAAGTCTATTGAAAACTTATCCCTTAGATATATGGCTCTAACCAAAATCTCGTCTTTGTTTTCTAACAAATGTCACTCAAACAAAAATGGATCATACATGGAAGCCATATTAGTATAAAATTATTATTGAAGAATTGGCTCATCCATTGTGGGTATCGTAGCTAGGTATTATGTGGTTTTTTCTTGGTCTTATTCTAAATAAGGTGGTGTGATAACCAAATAGTTAGCCAATCAATCTTGGCTTTGTGCCCCTGATTGAGTATTATAAGAGGGATAATAATACATCTCATAAGAAATATTATCCATATAGGGGTTTTGCACCATTTTTTCTTGTGCAACTACATTACTAATCCCTAGATTGTACATGATTCCACTATGAGTGTAGGAATACATGTTATGATCCATTGTCAATGTTTTTCGATACAAGGTCAAAGAGTTATACAAACTCTAAAAAGGATAGAATCTAAAATAAATGATGTTATAATGTGGTCTAGATTCATCAAAAGGTTTATGTAAATATTTGTGAGGAAACAAGCTAGCGTGAAGTATCTAATGCTTCACAGTTCACAGAAAGATAAGCAAGTAAATGGACCAAAAATAAAAATGCCAAAATCTAATGTTGAAGTGTTTCAAATCAGTCTAATCTAAGAATTTAAAAGTTGTTAGGTCTTTTGGCCAAATGTAACGTCAAAATCTAGGCTAAAACAAGGCATGCGCTAGGACTTTTGGTCAAATGGCATCAAAATCTAGACTTTGAAATAGATAAAAGTTTTAATCTAACAGATTTGAAACACTTCTAAAAAACACTAGGCATTTGATTCTTGGACATGAACTTGATCAACTAGGTATAAGGTATGAAACAAAAGGCACTTTATAAATAGTTAATTTTTTCACAAAAAAATGGTATAAAACTTGGTTCTTTTGACAAATAAGCTAGACAAAAGTGAACAGTATAATTGTGTTAGACAAAAGATCACAAACGTACACTTGGATTGGTCTAAAAATGTAGGAACAAATTCTAACTCTATGTAAGAGGGTATATGAAACAATATTTGAAAATTTTTGGGTAGCATAACGATGCTACACTACCCAAAAGGTGTGACAAAAAAAGTTTGTTTCAAAAACTCTCTAAGGCAAAGATAATTTCCCACAATTTTGATAGCATAACACTACTTTTATTGAGTTAAAATGTTATGTTTCATAGACTCAAAGTGAAAGTGTTTATAACAAAATAGCTTAAGTCTATCAAGTGATGACAATGATTATGAGTCTTAAACGGCCTTCAACTCAAATTAGAAATTAAACCTAAGTTCCCTTAAGTTTAATGCAAATGGTGAACCCACTTAACACATCAACCATATGAACTTATTAAGGGGCAATTCCAAATTTAGATTATAAGTGAAGGACTTAAAACAACATTGGTAAAGGTCTAGACTCAATTGGGCAGCGTAACTATGCCAAAGTGGGATGATATGACTCCCAAACTTTTGATGAACTTTGAACAAGGCAAATTGATGATCTCATGTGGGCAGCATAATGCCACTCTGTTTAAAGTAAAATGAGGACCATGTGTTTGGTTTGAATTATTTTTTTATACCAAATTTTGACTTTAAACAAGACTTTAATCTATGACAAGACCAACTAATTAATTGCTCTTAGATCCTAAACTGACAAGGCTACTTAGTATTTTTGGAATCCATCAATATACATCATTTGAAATTATTTTAACTATTCATCCAAAAGTAAATGCATATTATATAGTAGGATTTTTACACCCCCCCCTTCTCTCAAATGATAGTACTATGACATGGACCTTGAGGTGCACCTTGCACCAATAATACTTCCATGACAAGTGAGGATTTGTCTAAGATTTAACAAGTTTTCAAATGTTCTAGGGGAATTAATTACACAATGACTTTCATGATAAACAATATAAAATAAAAGCACATATTTTAGGTCCATATCACTTGGCTTGTTGCAAAAAGGTATAATCATTTTTGCAACCACTACATCTTGCTATTCACTCAGTGTAGTGTGATGTTTAAAGTGATACAACATCCCATGTGTAACTCCAGTTAGGAGCCAAATGAAGTCAATGCCAGGAGGTGAAACCCTATGTCAAAGCTTCCCTAAAAAACTCATGGGAGATGATGAAGTCCCCCTCACAATCCAAGTTTACATAAAAATAAAGAAAATAAGAAAGTAGAAAGACTTTAGGGTCATTTTCAAGGTCATCCAAGCTTTGATGAGTTTTTGGGGAGTGCTTTAGATGAATTTATTTCTAATCCTTGGATTAGGATACTTACAATAGGAATGGTACTTTTGATTCCAAGGGTTCCCTAAAGGGGACAAATGGAATAGCATACACACAACATCTCTCTTTTTGCCAAACAAAAATTTAATCTAAACAACTGAGTAAATACAAAAATCTTTGAAAAGTTGAGTTCATTTTTAATCCCAAATGTAAAATGAGGTGGTGTTCATTTGACCACTTGTTCTTAGTTACAAACTTTAAAAACATTCACCATAAACATCTAAAAAAAATTAAACACCAAAACAAGGTTCCTAATTGATTTTTAAGCATGAAAAAGGTGATCTAAAACATATTTTTAGAAAATGTCAAGCTTGGTCCTACAACAAAAAATTTAGCATGTCCTCTAGCCTTAAAGCTCTTTTAGGTTTGAAACAATGAAATTTAAAAAAAGAGCTCTCAGTTTTGTGTTTTAAGAAAAACACAGTGATCGACGTCAGTTATATAACTGATGACAATTAAATTTTTTAACCGATGATAGTTATCTAACCAACATCAGTTATACTAATGTGACTAATGATAGGTATCCAAGAAATGTCAGTTTTAATAACCAATGTCGGTTAAGCTATCCAATCGATGTCAGTTTTACTAGCCGATGTTGATTACTATGTAAACCTGTGGCAAACAAAAATGGCAAAATAAAGTTACAAAATCAATTTTCAAGAGTTTTAATGATCCAAATGAATATTTTAAAGCTTCAAAATGATCTTATTCATGTGTGAGATGAATCTTGTCCCATTAAGCATGCCATTATGTGATCTAAGAATTTAACTCAAGAGAGGATGGTTAGTATGGTTTTAGTTTCAAAATGAAAACAAAATTAAAGAAGCACACTAACTAGCATAATATTTCTAGTCCTAGACACTAAGGAGAGCTTAATTAACAAACATGAATACAACACACAAATAAAATGTAAAAGAAACCTTCTTTTACCTTCCTTGGCACCTTTGGCTTATGGCTTGACTTGGCTTGAAATCAATTTTAAATGGTAACACTAATTGAAATGGATTTTATAATCATTTGTGTATTATAAATTTGCATCAAAAATATCTTAGAAATGATGTTCATGGCCTCTCTATTTATAGATTTTTGAGAATGTCTAGAATCAACCTGAACCACCCATCTTGAGATGTAGATGTGTGGTTGAAGATTAATTCAATTTTTGGAATTAAGTTTATAATTATCTGCATCATGGCATTGGAAAAAGGGGAAATTAATATGCATGGAGGGCATTGATGAGGTATGGATGGCATGAATCCTAATATTTGTGGCATTTATGGCCTAGGGATGTCATCCCAAGAAATGAGGTCACTTGATGATGTAGATATTTAGTATTCATTTCTTAAAAAAAATTATTCAACAAGTTTCCATGGAATTATTAATTAGGCCTTAATTTGGATTAATTATCTCTTAATCATGATTAAGAACTTTGTGCACAAATTACTTAAATTGATCAGAATGCCTTGTTATTGGTCCAAAATTTGACTAGATTAGAATTGGAAGGTTATTTTAGATGTGTTGGGTCCGTTATCCCATTTAGGATGTTATCAATAGAAAATAACAAAGGCACATGTCTCATATAAGATATTTGAAAAAAAAGAGCAATCCATAGCACATAGGTGCAAAATTGGCATTTTGACTCAGAATGATCTGATTAAAGTTAGCTAGCCCATAAATTACATTACCTCATTTAGTGATAGCTTGGCCAAAATTAGCACTTGAATATGTTAGTTTCACATCATTTAGAGTGTTTTAGTGTTTTTAGGCCAAATTGTGTGTTTTAGGTAGAAATTGTTCAAAATCCTAGTTGGAGGTTATCGGTGGTCAGATTTAGGTGTCTACAGGGTACAAGTTTTTCATCTCTTATTTGATATTGATCTATGATCTGATTGATAATTAATTGAGCATTGGCATGAATGGTAAAGTTCTAAATATTCTATTGTACTACTTCTTTTGATGGGAATAATCCTAGAGATCCATTTTGAATATTCAATTATTTAATGGAATCTTTCCCCCAAAAAAATTCTCCAATACTTGATCCTTTTTAAGATCATTTATAATGCTAATGTCAAAATGTTCCTTCCACAAGTGGTGTGTAATCATACTATAATATAATTGGAATTATTGGGAATTGACCTTCATCTATTTTCATCTTAACTAGTTTATCAAGATCACTAATGTAAGAAGAATTTGATTACAACCTATGGAATAAAAAATATGACCTAAAAATCTTTGTGAAAAAAAACATGTACCAATTATTCAATTGTTTTCTTCTCAAAGAAGATGGTACTTATACTAAAATTAAATCATGGACTCTTAGGGTTTTACATTTCCTATTTAAGATATCAAATTAACTATTGATTGGCACCTTAGAGAGGTTTTCACCAAAGGATATGTCTTTTTATTTTATTTTACCTAGGTCTAAAAGTGCCTCAAATAGGTTTTCACTAGTAAAACTCAATGATTTATTATCTTAGTGATTGAGGTAGTTTTCTTACTCCCCAAATTAGGCATCATGGTCTAATGTGATTCCAAGATTTTTATTTTGATATCTCAATAGAAGACTATCTCTAAGTCCCATGACTTTTGAAATCGCTTCATCACTCAAAAATTCCTTCAATGGTATAATATGATTTTGTTGGTCTTGGTCAAGTAATTGGGGTGATGAATGGTAATAGGGAAATTATCCATAAAGGGTATGATGTAAGTATTATAAGTGTTAATGAAGAGGTTCTTATTAACTATCTCATCATAAATACTATAATGGGACTCTATGTCACTATTGGGATCACCTTTAATAGATGTCAAAGTTGTGTCACTCTTGATATCAAATGGGTACTCCTAAGCGATGTGTATCTAAAGCCTCAATCCCCTTTATGTTTGGTTACAAAAAGGGTTCAATAATACCTTGTTGCTTTTGCCCCAAACCTTTCCCTTAATAATTTTGATGAATCATGATTCTATTAAGAATTGGATACTTAGAATTTTTAAATCATGAGGCAAAATCATCATTATACAACTAGGAGTCTTTTGAACTACTGATTTGATCTTGATGTGGAAAACTATATTTAATGAAAGTGATGGGTCCCTTGAGATGAGAATTAAGATTTTTACACCACTCTATATTGGTCCTATTAGGGGATTTGGTAACATTGGGTTTACAATGGTATTTTGGAGACTTGGGTGATTTAGTAATATAGAAACCATCATGGATTACACATGTGACAATGCCCTTATCTTTAATGGTTAAATGAGATGAAATATGAGGAGGTGGGGAATGAGATGTGGAAGCTAAGGTATCTATATCAATGCAATTATACTTAGAAGACTTAGGTACTACATTCTTGTCCTTTTGAGTATATGATCTATGTTAGGACCATAATTATAGTTCCCATATTTAGATTCTAGATGTTTAAAATATTGGTATAGCTACAAATCACTAGTAATATTAACCTCTATTCCAGCACGGGGAAACTTTATGAAGTGATGTAGAGTGTCATGGACATATTTGAATTCATGGATCTAGGGTCACCTAAGGAAAAATTATATGATAACTTAAGATCAAGTAAATATAAAAGTGTATATTGGGTATTGGGACCAAAATTAATAGGAAAACAAATGGTACCTTTAAATTCTCACTCTTTGTTATCATATCATTTGATAGTAATTAGGTCTAGTTGTAAATATTTTGATATATTTGTTTGAGTTTATGGTGGGGAATTATCGCTTCAATATAGTGAGGGTTATTATGCATCAAACGAAGGGATGCCATATTACTTTGATCAAATGAGATTTGTTTCCTTAAGGATAAATTCCCCACAAGAACATAGAATTTAGTAGGATCAATGTCATTAAAAACATTGTATTGGTGTAAAAAAACATACAATAGTTCTTTATGAACTTCAAACGTACACAAGAGGTCTAGAATAGAAATTTACATTGATGTTTTATTTAATTATTCCACAAGGTCATATTGTTTGATAGTGGAAGGAGATTGTTTGGATTTTGAAGGTAAGGTGTATTGAATTGGAATATTATTTGAAGGAGATGGAAGACCTTCAAGGGTAACCCGTGAGCGTCAAATCATGATAATGTAATTTTAAGCCGGAATAGGGTTACTAGAATTAGATGAGCTAAATGTAGGTCCTAAAAGAATAACCTATGGATAGAGTCACATTAATGCAACCTCATGTTAGAAGAAGTTCATTATTACATATATTTATTCTAATGTTAGACACATTATTTCTTGTAACATGACCTAAAACATTTTTATAGTCATGTGGGACATGATGATAGCCAATATGGTTAGAATAGGAATCCTAACCTTGATTTTGTTTGTTATGTTATTGATTATAATTATGATTATAATTTTCATCTTGATATTTATTCTAATTATAGTTTTGATTTTAATTACATTTGTAAAGGGGTATTTATATATACCTAAATTTTGATTGGAATTAGAAGCACCACTAGTGAGCTCAATTTCTCCTTGCTAAAGTAAATATTGAATAAAGTGCCTAAGTTTCATGCACCTATAAAATTCATGGCCTTTGACTCGATGGTAATCAAAATATTCATTGTATTTATACCAACAAGGCTTTGGTTGATATTCTTGAAAAGGATTTGGAATTATCCAAATAACCATGTTTGTTGTAACTAATTTCTAAAATACCCCCTTGATAGTCTCACCAAGGTTAGCAAATAATCTTCATTGAAATTGATTCTTTGATGGAGGTGGTGTTTGTAATGTAAGTGATTGGGTAGGTGGAGTGTTATACATAGGTGGTGGTTTTACTATTTGTATATGTCAAGATTCAGTGAATCTATTTCCTATAATATTCTTGTTTTTGTTGAATACTTTTGGCTTCTCATATGTAGAAGCTTTTACTTATGTCAAAATTATAGCTAAATTTTGAGAATAAATATTAATCATTCCCTTGTTAATAATAAACTTATAAAATTTTACACATTTTTTAATAGTCTCTTAAAATGTAGTAACATAGTGAAGTTAAAAATGATAAACTATCTCTACATTAAAATTAAAACCGAAGATGTTGGTTAATTAATTGTATAGAAAGGCAAGTGAAAATTGGCTAGCCAAGGCTCTCCATCATTGTATAAATGTATAAAATATTTCTCCCCCTATATTTGGAATTATACAAATAAACCATGTTCAATTCATGTTCCATGTTATACAGTAAATGCTTGACATTTTTTTCTTATATGTCATAAAAAATTGTGACTGGTGCTTTGGGCAAGTGAAGGAACCACTCCAAGGCTTGTCCACCCAAACTATATGGAAATGAGTGATACAAGTAGATAATATGATAATCTACTTCCTAGTATTTAAAAAATAATGTTTCTAAATGCTCTATTAGATCACCTTTCCCTTTATATTTATCAAATTTAGGCATTTCAAAGTGAGATGTTAAATATACTTGAAATAATTTCATGTTGAATGAATATGGGCATATCTCATCATTTTTTTACTTTTTACCTTGATTTCTTGATTTGATTTTTGAAATTATAATTTTCACCTCCTACAAGTCCTGAAGGGTAGGATCAATTTGCTAGGTATTAAATGGTTGATTGACTTGGTTTGAATAAACAAACAAATTTGAATTAGCATGTGTTTGAATGGGTACCCTATTAGTTGTTCTACTAGGAATATATACCTTTTGATGGGATTATATTTATACTAGGGTAATTACTCTTAATTCATAATTAGATATGGATTATGAATGCACTATTGATTAAGAGGCAACTCTTGTCCGTATGTAACTTGTTGTCAAAAGGTAAGAACCTATTGCAAATGAGAATGAACCTATTATGAGTTAGGAAATGTTTCTGAAATATTCACCACTTATTTTTGGGTGATGCATAGGTACATGGTAAAATCCTTAAAATCACCATCTTATATCTTATTTTGAATATTTGATTGGAACTTCAAATACTTTACTTTGGGCATAAGATTTAATGCATAACAACTTTGATCTTCCTCCTAGCTTGATAACATCCTCTCCTTTGTTAACCTTGTTTTTAAGTAACTTGAAGTCATTATTTATTGTTATTAGACACTTATAAAACCTCATTTCTCATCCACTCACTCATTCCAATCACCATTTCATCTTCCCTCACTTTGCTCACTCATTAGTTTCACATAAGTCGTTATTTAAGGCTAACAACCTCAAATCTTATGATTGATCTCATGGACTCAATTTTCCACCATGAGTGACTTCTACTAGTTAAAACACACTTATCTTGTCCCATATTAACCTCTCATTCACTTTGCATCATACACTAACACATCTTAACCTCAATGGTGAACCTATCTCATTGTGGCCTTTTTTCACCCTTTCCCTTTGCTTGAACAATATATAAGTCTTATTTAACATATAAACCCATATTTTGGAACCCTCTATCTTTTTACATCCTCCCATAAATTTTCAAAGCCAAAATCTTTGTCTAAATATAACTTCATTTGTAGGCTTCTTCCCAATTAGGCCTTTTATCCCTCCATACAATATCCCAATCATCAAAATCATACTAGACTAAAACCATATGAATCTTTTTACACATGTAAAACTATACATTATTACATTTTTTGTAAAAATTCCATAATTAGAATATAAGTTATAGGGTTTTTACTTTCCAAACCCTAGTTCCTTGACTATAGAGGTCGAGAGGACTCAAAATATAATATATTTTGTTCTAGGACATTCCAAACTAAACTAAGACTTTCCCAAAGTTTTTTTTAAAAATAAACCTTCTTCAATGGATATGAATCATTAATAAATCTTGTTATGGTCTAAAATGGGCAAAAATCAAAATTATGTGAGTCTCTTAAAAGACTGTGTAAGGTTTTAGGGGTTGGTCTGCACTCTAAAGGTTTCTAATCTCTCAATGGATTGTTCTCAAAACTTATCCTCCTTACACATGTTCTTAGGACTTGATAAACTTTATAACCATTCATTTTCTCAAACATATACATCCTTTCTTATCTTTTTGGACTAAGTGAAATAGGGGTGGTTGTGTAAATAGAGATCTTTTATTATGATGGACTGTGCATTGAACTTTATCACTAAATTTACATTCAAACCTAATACTATACCTTCCCATAAAACATATTCTATCTACAGACCATAATATCAATCAAAATCATAATATATACCTTAAGAACATCAATTACCTTCATATCTTTTACTATCATAAGCATGTATAGGATTTGAAGATGGAGGTAGGTTTGTCTAAATTTATTTCACTATGAAACATTATATTCCATCACTATGAGATCTATCTAATTCAAACATATTTAAGATTGATGTAACTATATACACTTAAAAACAACACACAACAATTGTTGATGTCACACCACTTTTAGGACCCTTAATCTAATAGGCTACCTAGTCCATTAGACTCTTTCTACAACTTGACTCTATCAAAACCCAACCTAATTCATCATTTAATTCACCCATCTTTCACCAATTTTATTTTGGTCCCTCGACCACTGATGGCTAGCCTAACTATTGATGGTTGGCCTGATCATCGATTTTCAAGACCCAAAACTTGCTTTAAAATTTTAAAACATTACCAGCTGGGTGTGAAATTAGTAACTCCCTAAATGGAACCTTGCCTTTAAAACAAGATTTTAAAGCTATGAGAATAGGTAACTTGATCCCCTATCAAATTATTAACTTCTTCTATTTCACTTAGCAATTTATGCTTATAAAAGGAGAAGAGGAGGAAGTGAAAAGGGATCAAGAATCAAGTATTTTGCATTCAATCTTTCTTGAAACTATCCAACATCCTTTCAGTGAGTATTATCATTAGCAACATGAAGCTCTATCAAAATCACATTTGAAGGCCTAAAATACTATCACTCTAGCCATATTGATCTAAAATTCCTTCACCAAGTTTCAGATATATTATGCTTATTTACTTTAATCTATCTTATTTCTAATCTCTCTACCTTATCAGAGTTACTAGTACCTTATTTCCACCTTCTAACCTCATAGCTGAACCACTACTTTCCCAATTTCTTAACCAACACTTTTTGTTTTGATCATTCTTATATTGGCATAGGTAACCACCGAAGGTCACCCAATCATTGATGGTCAGATCCAACCATCGACAGTCACCCAACCACTGATGGTTAGACCCAATTGTTAATGGTTCACCCAAATACCAATGGTCACTATGGCACACATTTCTAGTAAGATATTTTCACCACTTCACCCCAAATCAAATCTTGTTTTCTATGTTTCCATTTGACCATAGGGCCTTTTTTGATTTTCTAGACCTAACCTAGACAATCCTAAAATAAAATTTGATCATTTTGTCTTAATGAACAACTTATCTATTTCTTTCTTGCATACATTTACCTTCCTATTATTGAATATAAGTATCATTTCTTAATATCATTTTTAGCTTAATTGTCATGATAGTGGATTCATAACCTCCTAATAAGTATCACGCTTCTTGGATCTAGCTCATGCTAGGCAATCCACTCAACCAACCATCTAAAAAAACCCTCTTTCAAGCATATATTTTGTTTGTAGGTTATTCCTCCATAGACAAAGAGGAAATCTCACCTTCATCTAGATTCATGCATGCACTTTAACAGGTATTCTTCTACACACCATATTACTAGTTTCATTACTTTACTTCCAAAACTAAGAAATGAGAGAAATTAACTAAAACATTTTAGCATGCTTGGTGGGACACCCACCTTTCTTTTCAATAGATAGAATTTATATGCTCTCTCTATTATTTACTCATTCAAATAAATCTAAATTTCTTTCGGGTTTAAAATTTGAATGCATACATTATTTGCTTGCAATTTTAGTGAATCTAGCTAATTAAAAGGCAAGTAATCTATTATAGTTCCACTTTTGCTATCACACATAACTCTTAAACCACTTTCATAATCAACACATCAAAACAATACCTGAGATAAGGCCCAACTAGGATTTCATCACCTAACAACAACCTTATCCCTTCCCAACTATCCCACTTGGATTTCACCACCAAGGGGAGAACCAACTCAGTTCTCTAGCTGAGTATAAACTCTAAACTTAGTAAATTATGGCTAAGCACCTGACAATATTACCATTATGGGATCATGAAGTGAGGGGGTAGTCTCTAATACCAAGCCATGTACTAAATTTATATATAGATTCTCCTTTTGAGCACCTAAACAACCTAAAACCAGCCTTATATTGACTCTTTAGTAGCTGATCTAAAATCCAAATTCACTATTCACACTTTCTAGGGCATGAGCCAAAAGCAATCTAAAAATGCTTCTAGGATTTAACACACTTGTAGTGTATGCATTTTTTTCTTTGAATTCTTTTCTTTTGATTGATCCTTGTTTGAGGTGTGAGTTTCATCATATTTCCTCTCTTCTCATATGGTATTTACTAGATAACAATTGAGAAACCATACTGATCAACCACCACCTTCATCTTCCTCCTCCATGAAATACAATTCTAATGATGAGGGTTCACCTCATCTTTCCTTTCCTCCCACAAGAATCTTAGTTGTTTCTAAATGTGATGTGGACTTTGATGCCTTCCTTAATAATAATTTAGTTGCTCTTCAACACTACCTTAACAACTTACCCAACCGTACCTCTATTTCTTTGGTTCCTTCTATGGATCTTCCTTATGGTATATGCCCCCCCCCCACATTATGGTGGGTACCACCTCAACCCAACCTTTTTTGACCTAATCCTCCTCTTCTTCCAACATCACATCTATTATCACCACCCAAACCCAATCTAATATTCTAAGTTCTAACCAAATACCTCCTACCACACCTCACACTTCCTAAGTATGTTTAACCTTACCTTTAGTTACTTATACCACACCTACCATGGGGTTATCTTTTTCCCCTATTTCCACCTTTCCCCTTGTCTCAACCAACCCATCAACCTCTACCCCATTTAAAATCTTGGTGCTCTCTATACCTCAAACACTTCTACCTATTAGCACTAGAATAACCACTCAACCTCAAATTACCCAACCTCAAACCACCATCTCAGCCATACATTTAATTCAACCCACATTAATCCCCCAACAAGTTCCCAAGATAGCCTATCAATATTTTTCTAATCCACCATAGGTTTCTAATCTACAAGGGTACACAGCACCTTCTACCCAACCATTTGTGTCAATCAAACCTTACAGGGTACTATCCCAACCTATTGTCACCACTTACCAATATGTGGCTTCTTCAACAACTTCTATCACTTATCCAAGCATAGCTACCACCCATCTTCAACAAAATGTGCCTTCTAATTATGTAGCTTCTTAGCCCCAACCAAACTTGATCAAGATGATAATAGAAAAAATGACCAACTTGGAGTCATCCATCTCTGGGTCTCATAACCTTTTATCCTATGATTAATTTTTTAATGAAACCATTCATCCATATGTCCCTATCTATGTTTAACCTCCTTGATAGGAATTGCCCAAGTTTTCTAAATTCCAAGGTAAGGAGGACCCCCAATAGCATTTGAGAGCCTTCCATCATTCTTGTTATTTAATTGTTTATGATGACACTCTCCTTCTTCTAACTTTCCCCATGTCCTTATTTGGACCTACCCTTGATTGGTATAGTGATCTTACCAAGCACTCCATCTTTTCCTTCTCTCAGTTGGCCTAAATATTTTTAGAACACTTTTCTATGAACATATCTAAAAATGTTTCTCTCACTAATATCTATTCCATTAAGTAATTTGATGATGACTCAATTGTTGATTTTATTTCTATATGGAGAGGTCTTATCAATTGTCTTTCTTTTCCATTACTCCAACCTAAATTGATTGAACTCTTCTCCTAGTTTTGTGCCAAGCATATTTCCCCCACTCTTCAAGTCTAAACCTTTAGAAACTTAATGAAGCATTTAGTATGGCATAAAAAATAGAGAACCACACCATTGATGAAGGGAAATTAAATTTATGGAATAAGAATTATATTTTTAAATCCAATGACCCATCCTCCACTAAAACCACTAACCAACCCAATGCCAAAGCAAAATCATCCACAAACTCAGTTGTTCTAAAAACTAATCCACCTCTAACTGTCAACCAACCACCTCGAACGAATCCTTCAAACCTTCCTCAGCAACAAAACCAAAACCAAAATTGAGCTCCTCTAAGATAATATACTCCCATTTTGAGATTTATATGCATCCATTTTGGGTAAATTTCTCAAAGCCAACCTCATTCAACTTCCACCAATCAAGCCACCCTAGTAATTTAATTCTTCTCACCCCATACATGTGTAGTATAATGAAAATGACCATTGTGCCTTTCACTGTGTTGTAAGACATGACATTAATAGATGTAATACCTTAAAAAGTCTTCCAAAATTGATTTATAGTGGGGAGATTACATTTGATAACACCAATGCACCTCTTAATCAGTCTCTTGAAATTTTTTGTAAACCTTTCCCCAATCATTCTCCCTCTACCCATCACCATGATAGCCAACCTAAATCATCTACCTCTCATGAAGCCCACACTACCAATTTTATTAATAGTGAGCCCATTATTGAGAATACCATTACCTCAATTACCCAAGTTGTGAAAATTAACTCACCACATATTCCTTCAAGTACCCAAATAGAGGAATCAACTACCCCCCTCTCTTCACTTGATGAGACCTTAGCTCTACCTACCTCTCCCTTAGTAGAAACCTCAAAGGAGTAAACCATTTCATTAACCATTCCCACCTCTTGAACTCCTCCTATCCAACTAGTAAAACTACCCTCCTCTCCTTTGAACAACCAAAAAAAGGAGGCAACCTTGTTTTTTCTTCCCATTGAGGAGCCCATACCTACTCCTATCATATAACCATCCATGGAAACCATCCCCCAAGAGAAGGTTACCTCATCCACCAAATCACCACCTTTAGGACCTTTCACCAAAAATAACAACACTAAAGCCATTCCTTATTTTCCACCCAAGGGCTTAAGCTTTGAGACCAATGACCAAGGAACTAAACCTATTTATAATCCCTTCTCTAGGTTATTCCAAAGTTTAGAGTTCACCTCTCAAACTAACTTTGATAGAACCACCTTTTGGTATTGACTTGGACTTCCTTACCAAAAAAATTTTGAGTCCTCTACTTCACTTGAGGCCACCCTTAAACCCATTATTACCACCCTATCAAATACCTCTTCTGAAACCCTAAGTGAACCATCCCAACCACTTCAACTTAAAATTGCTAAATCACCTTGTGCCTCTTTCACCAAACTAATTAAGAACCTAGGAATTCTTCCCATACCTAGTCATACTCACCCCCCTTTGAGGTTAGACTTGACCCCATCAAGCCCACCAAAGACAAATCCAACCAAACTTATTAAGAAGATAGCACTATCTAAATCTCCACCACAAACTAGACCCACACCACTTCCTTCCCATTTACCTTCCATTTTAGGACCTCATCCCTCTACCAATCTAGTTACATATTCTACTTATAAGAAACCATCTCCTTTTTCTCTATCCACTCCCACTAAACCCTCTAGTTTTCCATCATTTTTAACTAACCTATCTACTTTTACTTTCCCACCTATAGTTAAACCTTCATCATCCATGCCTCCAATCCCCAAAATAATCATAACTAAATGAACGCAACCAAAAATCCCAACCAAAATCATTGCTTGATCCATAAATCCCATGAATAAGCCTATTCCCAATAAAGTTCCTACTCCTAAAACCAAAAACCTGCCACCTACAACACTTTTACTTGAATCCTACATAATAATTTTATAAAGGTTGTTTCAATCCTCTTCCATTAGCCTACCTTCAATCAAACCTTTTGACCCATCCTACCTTAAGCCCACATGGTTAAATGATAATTTGATTTGTCTTTACCATAAGAATCTTAGACATGATACAAAGAACTATAAATATATCCAAACTCTTGTCCACAATCTTTTGGATGAAGATGATCTCTTGGAAGAACCTCCATTGAGCCCATCACTATATCCACTACCTAACCAATCCATCTAGAAAGCACCAATTCTCCCACTCCCACCTAATGGTGAAGAGGAGAACCAAAGAAAATATCAAGCCCCCTTATCCACACCATTCATATGGTTACCTATTATTGGGCCCAATAGAAAAATAAAGAGAAAGACAAAGTAGCCATCTCATGGACTTACCCTTTAACCTCTCAACCCACCAACCAAGCCCAAACATCTTTACCTACACCATTTCCACCATCAAAACCCAAATTATCCATTTTATGAGCTCCACCCTCCAACCCTTCTCCCTTCATCCAATAGCTCATGCTAAAACAACTTCACCAAACACTAGTGAAAATGAGCCTTTATGATTTAATCATCACTTCATCTCAACATCACCACTCATTAATTATGGCTATACATTCCATATAGGTTCAATCTAATGATCCACAACCTCTTGTATCTTTTATTGTAACCCTCCACCATTCTGTGCTTATCACTTTTTAGGATTTAGAAATCTCACCTTTTCATACTGAAGATCTTGATCCTCCCCTTTTTGTCACAACATACATCAATCAAACCCATGTCAAAATGGTAATGATTGATGGAGGATCCAACATCAACATGATGTCCTCCCATGTGTATGACCAAATTTAGCTACCCAAAAACATCATGTCTGAGAGTAAAATGGTCCTTCATTCTTTTAATGATACTATGGAAAGCACCTTAGGGACCATGGTATTCCACATTCATTTGGGACCTCATACCATTCCCAAACTATTTTATGTTCTCAAGGGTGAGTTTCAATATAATGTGTTACTTAGACACCCTTGGATCCATGTTATTAGTTGCATCCCTTCCACCTTACATCGATGTGTCAAATTTTATCATGAGGGACAAGTTATTACAATCAAAGGTGATCTTAGTCCCTTTACCACTTGCACTATGACATATCATCCTAACAACATTCTTATTCCTCCTTCATCCACCTCACAACTAGCTTCTAACCAAACCACCTCATTAAATACCATCGATAACATTTATCCCCACCATAATGATGAAGCATCCACTAGCTCATCTATCCCTTCATCAAAAAAATTGGTGGAAGACCCCCTACAATCAACATTTTAACAACTCTCATTGGGGGAATTTCACCTTCTAACTTTGGATGTTTTCCCTACTCCACAAGAATATGGGAATCTTTAAAATGACCCTTCTTATGATCCTCTCATTGGAGCCATTGTCCTTTTTGGTCTCCCCAAAAATCAAACAAATTTCATCTATTGGGGATTTGATTGGCCACTCCTTGCTACCACCATTATCCTATACATCAAATCATTCACTACTAACTTATCTTATCTATACAAACCAACCTTTACTAAAGCATACCTTCACAAATGTGCTTGTAAGGGTTTTAGTTTTAGTATTTATGAGTAAGGCCCCCATGAGTTACTATCATCAAAATCCAAAAACCTTGTGATTACTTTAGCCTTGGGTTCAAACCACTAGAAAAACCCACGTCACTAAA
Organism: Torreya grandis; assembly: GCA_037957365.1. NCBI lineage: Eukaryota > Viridiplantae > Streptophyta > Pinopsida > Cupressales > Taxaceae > Torreya > Torreya grandis. The sequence continues at coordinate 5,298,703 of JARHVA010000161.1, read as the reverse complement.
ACCCATTTCCACCATCAAAGAAGATATTCCATCCCCATATTTCTCTTCTCAAAAATATAAGGATTTTTTCATCATCCCTCAAATTGGTTTTTTATCAACATTATTAGTTTAAGCCCCTAGCCTATTGTAAGGATGGCCAAACTGAAACCCTTCCTCTCATTCATCCAAAAATGATTGAATATGATTATCCCACCATCAACACCATCCAACATCAAGATGATGACTCCATTGTCACCTACCTAGGTGTAGTTGATTCCTCTATCCATAAATCTCTCCCTCTTAAGAATCAAATAATGCTAAATTAATCAACCATTGATGTAAATTTGGGAACTTAAGAGAACCCTTGCATCATCAAAATTAACCAATATTTAAATTATATGGAGCAACAAGATTACCCTTCTTTCCTTTGTGATTGTAGCATCGAATTTTCTTGTTTTTATTAGGACATGCCTGAAATTGATCCTTTTATCACTCTCCATAACATTGTCACTCATCTTGAGGTCAAGCTAGTACAACAAAAACTTTGTAAAATGCATCCCTACATAGCTCTTCTTGTCAAATAAGAACTCTAATGCCTCTTATCTATCAACTTTATCTATCCCATTGACTATCCACAATGGATCTCTAACATTTTTCCCATCACCAAACCCATAGGCAAACTTCACCTCTACATCGACTTTCGAGACCTCAATATTTCCTGCCCTATGGATGACTTTCCTCTACCCAACATTGACTAAATTTTTGATATTACAATTGGTCATGAAATGTTATCTCTGATGGATGTTTTCTCAAGATATAATTATCTCTTGATTGCCCCTAAAGATTAGCATAAAAATTCCTTTATCACCCCATGGGGAAATTTTTGCTAAAGGGTCATCCCCTTTGGACTAAAGAACACTGAAGCCACCTATTAGTGGGCCATGACCTATATATTTCATGACCTCATCAATAAAATCATAGAGGATTATGTGGATTATCTCTTTGGGAAATCCAAACACCTCAAGGACCATTTAGTTGTTCTCACCATCATATTTAAATGATTAATCCATTATAATGTTTGGCTCAATCCCAAAAAGTGTATATTTGGGGTCTTATTAGGAAAACTTCTTGGCTTTATAGTTTCCCTTCAAAGAATAGATATAGATCCTACCAAGGTTAGAGACATCTTGGAAATGCCTCCTCTTACCAACCTAAAACAACTTTCAACCTCCCAGGCAAACTTCAATCTATCTACCATTTTATTTCCCAATTAATAAATTGATGTCAACCTTTCCACCATCTCCTAAAGAAATATACTTATTTTAAATGCATCAAATAATGTCAACAAGCCTTTGAATCAATCAAGGAGTAACTTATCTCTCCACCTATCCTCACCCCTCCTAAATATAATCAACCTTTCTACCTCTACATATCCACCACTAACCACTTCTTAGGGGAAATGCTAGCTCATAAAGATGAATTGAACAAGGAACAAGTTGTCTATTACATTAACTACACACTTATTGAATATGAAACATGATATACCCATCATGAAAAACTTTGCCTCCCTTTTTGCTTCATGGTCTCTAAAATCCACCATTATCTCCTTAATCACAAAACCTATGTCATCACTAACACTGACCCACTCAAGTATATGCACTTCAAGCCATATTAAAACCAGCATATGGCTAAGTGGCTCATGATTTTAGTTGAGTTTTATCTTGATTTCTTACCATAAAATTTCATTAAAGGATATGCCATCACTGACCAATTATCCAAATCTCCTCTACCTAATAGTCAATTGATACCTCTTACCTTTTCTGAAGAATCCATTACAACTCTTTCCCAAGAGAAACCCTCTAATCAAATGACTATGTTTTTTGATGGCTCAAAGTGCCAAAATGATGAGGGTTTTAGATTAATCCTCATTACCCTTAATGGATAACCTCTTCTTTTTTCCTTTAAACTTGACTTTTAATTTACTAATAACATAGCCTAATATGAAGCCCTAGTTATGGGTCTCCAAACTGCCATAGCTTTGGGGATTAAAATAATCAATATCTTGAGAGACTCCTAATTGGTCATCAACTAGGTCAATGGGTCTTATCAATGTAAAACCAATGTCCTCTTTAAGTAAAACTAAATTATAGACATGTTCTTAGCATCGTTTGATCACTACACCATCCAATCAGTTCTTCAATCCACCAACAAATTTATGGACATCATGACATCTCTTGCTTCCCAAATTCCATCCCAATCTTCCAAATCTAAACTATTTGTCACCATTAATTTCTTTATCATAGCTTCATATATTAGTTCAAACCTTCCCACCATTTTTAATGTGGAAACATCTCTTTCTAACATTTGGAACAATCAAACTTTCAATTACCTTAACCTTAGTGTTCTTCCTCTCGACATTTCAAAGAATGCTTGAAGAGCCTTTATTTAGAGTACCTCCCATTACACCATTCTAGGGGTAATATTTTATAAATGAGGATTTGATGGCATCCTTCTCCATTGTCTTCATAGTTATGAGGCTTCTCATGCCATCAAGGAAGTGCATGATGGCATCTATGGTGGACACTTTAGTGGCTTAGCTATCACCAAATATATCCTTCACCTTGGTTATTATTGGTCCACCCTTAATAAGGACTATTGTGACTATGTGAAGAAGTGTGTCAAGTGTCATCATCATGCTAACTTACATCACACACCTCCCCATGGAATTTAAGTATCAAAAGACTATTGGCCATTTTTGTAATAAGACCTTGACCGTATTGGGGATATCAGCACCCATTCTTCCCAATGACATCAATATATCATCACTAATATCAATTATTTCACCAAATGTGTGGAGGCCACCCCCCTTATATCCACCAAAGCCAAAAATATAATTGAATTCATCAACCACCATGTTATCTATTGCTTCGATGTTCCCCATAGAATAATCACCAATAATAGAAAGTTCTTTAAAATTAAGAAAGTTTAAGAAATTTGTGATGTTTTTGGCATCAACTTAAGCTTATCATCACCTTATCATCCTCAAGATAATGGATAGGTAGAAGCTTCAAAAAAAAACCCTCATCAAAATTATCACTAAGGTAGTAAGTGCTTCAAGATGGGATTAGGACCTTCACATCCCATTTTCTCTATGGGCCTATCATACTAGCATCTGAACCTCTATAGGTGTTACTTCCTTCTCTCTAATTTTAAAAGCTAAGGTATTTTTTCCCCTTGAAGTCCAAATTCCATCTCTTCATGTATCGTTGCATGAGATCCTTTCTAGAAATAACTATCATCAAGAATGCCTTGAACATCCTAAACTTATTAACAAGCATCACTTTACCATACTTAATCATCTTGGTGTATATAAAGATCAAATTAATCATGCATATAATAAATATTTAAAAGAGAGAGATTGATATTAGAGACCTCATCTTCAAAGAAAACCAACATGTAACTAATATGGAGAAAACTAAAAAGGGCAAGTTTTCTTTCAATTAGCTTTGATCCTACATCATAACCCATAAGTATAGATTAGGAGATTATCATTTATCCTCTCTTGAGGGTAAATCAAAAATTGAGCCTCTCAACACTTTGAATTTACATCCTTTTTATTATTGAAATAGGGATCAAAATCTATTTTGTATCTAACTTAAGCTCATCCCTTGGTTCATGAGATTTTATCTACCTTTCACATCCTTTACCCCTTTGGGAACAATTGATTATAACATAAAACCATTTGATTTATCTGACACAATCATAACTTAATCCTAAGTATGGGTACCATTGATCTACCCATAGCATGGTTCTTATGGATACCTTTTTGTCTTTAAATAGATGAAATCCCATGATTAGTTGCCTCTCAACCACTCTCTCCATCTATCAGTAACCTTTTGTGCTAAAATTTAGTCTCCCTATAGGTATACCTTTGAGCCTAAAAATACTTGTCCATGTCTAAATTCCTATTCAAATATCATTTGCATTAAAAACTTGTCCCTTGAAGGATAGCTTCCCAAAAATTAAAAATTGCTTAAAAATAGATTACTTCCTTCAAGGATAGCTATAAAAATCAAATTTTACACCACTCCCTAGAAGGATGGCTAAACCATAATCATTTGAATCTTTTCACATTGATCAAATTGAATAACTTATTAAAATAAGCCAAAATAACTCAACAAAACTATCACAAAAATCAAAATCAAGTAAGTTGCAATCATCTCTTATAAGTTCCATTTGTAGACTTCTCACATCGATCAATTTATATATTATCACATTATGCTGTAATTGGATCCTATGTATGGCATTGGTAGACTTCTTGCATTGATCAATCTACCTATCTTTTTAAGGTATGGACTTCTTTATTAAGTTCTCTTTGGTCATCTATATAAGGGGCAAGCTAACCCACATCAAGTTACACCTATCCTACTTAAAAACCAAACTATTACCTATCCCCTCCATTCCTTTATCCTTCTCTAAAATCAAGGGATTACAAGCTTATTTGATATGAAGTGATCAATATACCTTATTTCTCAATCAAAGCATGCTCATGTGAATTATTCGATAGGCTTGTATTTTATAAGTCAATCCAACTATGGGTTTTTGTTAGATACTTATCAGTTAAGAACAACATGATTTTTTATTTCCCTCACTCCATTAGTTCTTGTGATCATCTGTCTCATGATTTTATCTCATCATCTTTAGTTTTTAATCTATACTTAATGTGTTTCAATTATATTCCCATCATAAAGAACAAGGTAAATCTAAACCACATCCAAAACATTAAGAACCACCACATCATTAATATCATAACCATCTAGTCTATGAACAATATTATCAAATTATCTATCCACACACAATCTTTGTACATTCTCCTCATATCTTATAAAACATTATCAACACCTATCTAAACCTATCTAAACATCATTAAGAATTCATAAGCATGTGCAAGTTAAACCAAATAACAACACATGTCTAAATAAAACATGTTTTTTACAACATTATATCAACCATCCACTATCTAACTAAAGCATATACAAAAACCACAAACATGAAAACAATCACATATGTTATCCATAATCAATACAAACCCAATCATAACATATCATCATAACATTATCATCAAACATCATCAAAATCACAACAAAATATTATTATACCTATCAACATCATCAAAGCATATCTATCAAAAACCACAAATATCTTCATTAATTGCATTATCATATACATGAATAATCATCATTGTATACATCATCAAATATCTACACAACGAAATCAATAATAAAAATTATCATGCCATATTTTCTATGAACATCATCACATCATAATCATAATTCATCAATACAAACCATGAAAAATCATGAACATCATATAATATAATCAAACATAGTCATCATATACATCAATGAGGCAATACATATCACAATATATCAGTCTTTCTCTCTCATATACATCTTACATCATCATCACATATGATGCTATAAAAATACAAATAATGTACATATATATACCCCTCTTTGTCAATCCCTTAGGGCACCAAGACCACTACTACCTATACTACTTCCACTTGAACCATCTAGACCTATACCTATACTACCATCTGGTGCTGGCCCTCTTGATATCTTAGCCTACCCCACTATCGATGCGCACTAACTTAGAGTAGATATCAATGGACCCCCTACCAAGTTGGCCTTGTATTCACCATAATGAATCACCTCTGGTATTTGGGCTAGCACTATCACCTCATAATATCTAATCTCCTTGATGGTGGTTAAGTAGCATGTCCTTATAACTGTGTCAAGTGGTTCTCTTACTACTACTATGGCTGCCACTACTCTTTATCTCAAAAATTATCTCTCCTAAGTCACTAACCCTAGAGAGACCCATGTTTGATCCCTCTCACTAGTCAGAGTAGCAACCTATCCATATAAGGTCAATATATGTGTGTGTAACATAGTAACCTATCCCTATAATCGAGTCACCTGGGCCTGAGCCACTGCAAGTTCTAGTACTACCTATCCATCCTTCTTTACACCCTATACCTATGCTATATCCACATCCATAGGCTGTTAATCCCCATCACCCCATCTAAAATTTACCACTGCATACCTAGCCTAGAACAAGGTTGCATAACCATCCATAACCCCTACATCATCCTTAACTATTATAACTAGTAGCTCCTCATAGTCCAATACAACATCTTATAGGTGTAGCTCTAGGAGTGGAAACTCTACATCCCCTCTCCTATATCATGAAAAATTAGAGGGAATCCCTTGTACTAGTCCAAACTAACATCACACTCAATCAAATGGGATCAACTCCATCTCTCCATCTCATCTCCCATATATCTAGTACCAGCTCTAGAGTGATAAATTATATAACTTGTATCTCGCTCATATGGGTCAACCCACATAAGGACTCCATATAATATCCCATGCCACCAAACCCTATAATGCATCCCTAAACTACTCAATATCTCTAGTCCCTCCTCTGGCACCTATCAAAGCATCTACTCTCCTCCATCGCATAAAGCCCACTGAAAATGCCACCTAAGTAAATCCCTACCATGGTACCCCCAATAGTCTCACCATGTATATGTGCTCTAATGCCTAGTAATGAAGCATAAATTTGACACTAATCTTATAATATTTGTGTGCTTGAAAATCCCAGAGCTCCCTATAAATCTAGACTAGTAATATTGGGGCCCATCCAAATACAATCCTCCTAAGTAACATCTCTATCGATACCCTCAGTAGTAAGTATGTAAATCATCCATGGCTCTAGTCTATCAATGCAAAATAAGTCACTACCATCATCATCATCATTATCAAAAAGCATCTATCCTCTAACACCCTCTAGTATAGTGTTCTAATCCTAAACCCCCCTACATGCTATGTGGCATGCTCCCAATTTGCTCCATATATTAGGTCCATATAATAATCCCTATCATCACTCTCTATGTGATATATGGGTTCCCATTGAATGGTTATTCATGTGATCCTAATCATATTCTCTAATAGAATCATCATCTCCCTAATAGGCAGCATGAAGGTGTTCATCATTGGGTCCCACCTCTTAATAAACACAATAATCATAGATGCATCATGTGGTAGATGTTGGTAATGTCTCATGTCCCTTAGGCCAACCTCCTCCATATTCCCCCACTCAGTATCTATCATCTTATCTCTCACCTTTGTGAAGATCTTTGGGACCTGGTCCCTCATTTGGATCTGCTTACAAGCCTACAAGACAATTGCATTAGTATTAACATTTCCTATCTCTAATACTCCCCATAATACTTTCATCCCACCTTTCACCCTAATCTATCATTACATGAACCTAAATGCTTTACCCCTTTTTACCCAGCCTTCACCTACACTTTCCCCCTACTCCACATTCTTTCACCAACCCTAAACTCCTCACCTTCACCATTTTTCGATACCACACCATAATGTTTTTTAAATAATGACACAGCACTTTATTAGAAACAACAAAACAAAAAAAAATCCAAAACCCTTTACAAATTTAAACATGAACCTTTTTCACCCTTTTACAACACACAACTACCATTCCTCATCTACCACTGATGGTTCAAGGAACTATCGATGGTCCCTTGGACCCATTTTTTTTCTCTTAGTGTTGACTGTCAATGATTGGGTCAAACCACTGATGGTCACTACGTGTGACCACTGATGGCAACTATGTGTGACCACCGATGGCAAAACTTGGTTACCATTTTTTCCTCACGACATAGACAAAATGCCCTCAAACTTGAAATCAAAAAAATGACAACTAACCTAATCACTATTTCAAACTACCCCACACCCTCTATTCTCATTTTTATCCTTCCCATTACTTACTTTTACCCAAACCTAAATTTAGGGCATCATGGCTCAAGACAATTTTTTTTCTAAAACTCTATCTACTTCATCCTACCTTCACCCTCATCAATTTCCATTCCAATTACAACTATTTTATCTAATTAAAAATAACCCCTACCTCATTCCATGATCACTAGCATGGTCAGAGCCCTCATACCACCACCTAGATGCATCCTCATCCACCATCCATCTAGTCCACTCTCCCTCATGCCTAACATAAGTAATCACCCACTCAATCACCTCCACCTCATCAAGCTCAGCACCACATGAGAAATTGCATAAAACACCTAAAGCAAAACTTTCCAGAAGTTAAAATAGTAAAAATTCATCCCCATTTTATTTTTACCTTTCTATACTTTTAGGGTTTACCCTAACCATCAATGATTAGGATCCCCTATTCTTTTATCTATTTTTCCAACACAACTTTCTCATCAATAATTAGAACCTTGGTTAGAACTCTATTTGACCTGAAGTTATTCTTAGCTATCTTATCTAGGGAACTATGTAAGAAGCATCCACTCACCTAGTATAGATGGATTTAGATTGATGACCCCCTACCCATCCAACCCCCACCCACCTACTCTTACGTCATGCCCACCTCAATTTTTGTTATTTTTAACCCAGCTATTTTGCATGTTTTATAATTATTTAGCATGGTTTTTTTACCACATCAACCAATCTTATAATCTTGACCTTTTACCCTTTACACCATTTCATACAAATCCCAACTAATTATGTTGTTTATGGGAGCACTTCCTAACTTGGATACCCATGACTAATACCAACCTTATTTGGATGGCTTCATAGGCATGGCCTGATCAGCTATACCCAACATTATGGACTAGCTACCCTATTAAGTCCTTAAACTTGAGCATATTGTAAACAACATTGGTAACTTTAGTCTTTATATAATCTTGACTATCACTTTTAGTTGTATTTTATGCATAATTTTACATCTCAAATGCCTATCCCCTTTTTATATCACCCACCTTGTGACTACCCTTTATCAACCCCTAACCCATTTTTACTTTCACCTCAATCATCTCTCAATTTGAGGGGGAATACCTCTCCCATACTTAGGACAACAAGACCTAGACCTTGACCAACAATCTATTTTTGTTCTATAGCTTGTCATAATGTTATACAATAATAAGGGGTAAAATGTAGACATCTAAAAACTATACATGATAACTTTCAATGTCACACCACTTTTGGGACCCCTGTCCAATAGGCTACCTAGTCCATTAGACTATTTTTGCAACTTTGCCCTATAAAACCCAACCTAATTCATCATTTAATTCACCCAAATTTTACCAATTTTCTTCTGGTCTCTTGACCACTGATGGTTATTCTAATCATTGACAGTTGGCCTGATCATCGATGGTCATGACCCCAAACTTGCTTTAAATTTTTAAAACATTTCCATCTGGGTACGAGATCAATAACTCCCTAAATGGAAACTTGCCTTTAAAATAAGCTTTTAAAGATACAAGAATAAGAAACTTGATCCCCTACCAAATTATTAACTTCCTCTATTTCACTTAGCAATTTTTGCCTATAAAAGGAGAAGAGGAGGAAGTGAAAAGGGATCAAGAATTAAATATTTTGCATTCAAGCTCTCTTGCAAGTATCCAACATCCTTTCAATAAGCAGTATCATTGGTGACCCAAAGCTCTATCAAAATCAAATTTGAAGGCTCAAATTATCATCACTCTGGCCAAATTACTCCATAATTCATTCACCAAGTTTTAGGTACCTTATGCTTATTTGATTTAATCTATCCTATTTCTAATCTCTTTACCTTATCAAAGTTACCAATACCTTATTTCCACCTTCTAGCCTCATAACCAAACCATTGTTTGCCTAATTTCTCAATTGATACTTTTTATTCAAATCTTTCCTAGATTGACATAGGTAACTGTCGATGGTCACCCAGCCATCAACGATCAGACCCAACCATTAATGGTCACCCAACCACCAATGATCAGACCCAACCATCGATGGTTCACCCAACCATTGATAGTCATTATGGCATACATTTATAGCAAACCATTTTTACCACTTTACCCCAAATCAAATCTTAATTTCTATTTTTTTTCCTTTATTAATTTTTTAGACCTAACCTTGACCATCTTAGCATAAAATTTGATCATTTTCTCTTAATGAGCAATTTATCTTTTTCATTCTTTCATATATTTACCTTCTTATTATTAAATGTAAGTATTATTTATTCTTATCATTTTCATCTTAATTGTCATAATAGTGGATTGATAGCCTCCTAGAAAGCATTACACTTCTTGTATCTAGCTCACACTAGGAAATTCATTTAACCAACCATCTTACAAAACCTTCTTTCAAGCATCTATTTTTTTATAGGTTATTCATCCCTAGCCAAAGAAGAGATCCCACCTTCATCTAGATTCATGCACACACTTTACCAGGTATTCTTCTACATACCCTATTACTAGTTTCATTATTGTACTTTCAAAACTAAGAAATGAGAGAAATTAATTGAAACAATACCATGAAATTTTCTTCATTCATACTCTTGAAAACTAACCAAAACATCTTCTTATTGATTGTACCATTTACTTTCCTATCTCGAACCTAAACCACACAAATAGTTACTTTTTCATAGCCTCAATGGATTTCATATAACAATATATAAACAAGACAACCAATTTATCTTTACAGAGATATTGAACACAACAAAATGACTTCTCATTATTCATATGAGATTTCAACTATTATAAATATAGTCCTTTCTTTGACTCTGCCACCATTTTTTAGGATTATATAATATTTTATTATTTTCTCCTTTTCTCATTCTTGGATCTCTCTCTCCTTCCCTCTTACTCTCATCTCATCCTAAAAATACTTTTAACTCCCTACTCATCTAACACCTACATTGGTTTGGGTAGTTACAAAAAAATTCTCTTACATGCAAACTCAATATGTGAATAGTAGTTACTCCTTTTAACATGATTCTTAAATTCCACCATCTTAATGACTTAGGCACATTGTGTCATCTATTATGACATTTCATGACCATAAAAACACTTACCTAACCTCCTCTCTCATCATTGAATTCATATGACCCCTTTATGCTTGGGTCTCACAATTTGAAATTCAAATTATAATTTGGAGGGAAAATTCCACATACTCAAAAACACACCCTTTATGACTCATTATGACTCTTAAGATTAAAAAAATGAATCGTAGATGATCCCACACACATACCTAAACCCTAAAATAGATCACTTGACCCCTAAATAGCATATAAGTTTCAACAACACAAAAATGATATTTGTATGCTTGATGCTCCTACATCATACTCCCCAAGA
>JARHVA010000161.1:5217500-5282500 GCA_037957365.1 Torreya grandis | reverse complement strand
ATACAATGGTATAAATAATCTTTCATTCACTTGTATTCTTACCTTATTTCATGATATATAAGGCAAAATATCCTCAAACCTTATGATTTGCATCAAATAACCATATAAGGCTAAAACATAACATAACCTCAAACATGTAAAACCATCAGATAATCAAATAATCAAATAACATAGACTAAAACCATCTGAATCCTTTTAAACATGTAAAACTATAGATGATTACAATTTTTTGTAAAATTCTCATGATTAGACTAAAAGTTATAGGGTTTTTAGTTTCCAATTATTTGCATCTTACTATAATGGATCTACTAGAAGATTCTAATTATAACTAGCCAAGGGGTCTATACTAGATGTAGGACTGGAAAAAAGGATCTTGAGGTCGCTCTAATGGAGGATTTTAGTCCAAAAATTATAAATTGTTTAATGAGGTAGAAACTATAGAAGTAGTTAAATTATCTATGAATTGATAAACAAAGAACTGACTAGATTGTTGTCATGTGAAAGCAATGATTTGGATTTTGGGATGGATCTAATAGTTGACCTTTTCCTTTGCTTGATGAATCAATGGATTGATTTAAATTTTATATAAGGCCCTAATTTTGACTAGAAGTGGACGGGTATATAAGAAATTGATTTTGAATACAAGTGGATGTGTCTATAAGAAACTAATTTTGACTAGAAGTTGCTTGTGGAGGTATTTCCTCTCTCAAAATAAGGTTATGTAATTGGTCTACATGAAATTTAAGAGGGATTTTTACTCCATATTCTAAAAATATTATAAGTACTTCATCTTTACTTTTGATAATCATGTTTTCATAATGGTTTTGACTATATCTTATACTAGGTGGCACATATTTGTATATAGTTTTAGTGTTCATCTATGTCCTCAACATTTTTGTCACTTTGAATATACCCAAGCATATAATAATAAAATTAATCATTAAAAAAGGGACCATAAAAAACCATGTTATGAGTGTTTTTAGACATTTTTAGTTAATGTTCTTTTCTTTGGGTTCAAGATAATATTTTCAAATTGAATTGATGTAAATTCATGTAAAGCATTGCTTATCACCTCAATTATAACTTTGGATTTGAAAATTATTTGACGTTAATATTTTATATTAAGTTGGTTTGGTTTGGATTTGGATTTTAACTTGACTTTAAAATGTTGACTTTTTTTGACTTGGAAATGTGAAACTATTTTGAAAATGTCTAACCAATTTTGATTTGATTTGGAATTGGATTTGAAATCAAAATTGGATTAAATTTGGAATAGACTCATGATTGGAATTGATTTGAAATTAGAATTGAATTAGAATTAGAATTAACTTGAAATTATAATTGATTTAAATTTTGTTTTAAAATAGGGTGTAATGACTTCTCATAATATTTTAAAATCATAATGTTTGGACTTGAATTAACATTGATTTGTTTGATGTGTAAAGTATAAAACATGTAACATGTGGGTATAAAAAAATTAACAAACAAAATATACATAACAAAACACTATTTTTAATGATAAGATGGGTGCATAAATTATCGTAGTCCACTTAAAAACCTTACTTAAAAGTGGTGACAGATTGGTTGCAAATAATCCTCATTATTAAGTGGTTCATCATGAAATATTTTGGGACATTAGTTTCCGTCACACTACAATATTATTTTTTTTGAATGGTCTTATGTTAAATTTTTAAAAGGTTATCTAAATTTTCCCTGATATACCTTGTGGTACATGGGGCTCAAAATTTATCATAGGTGAAAGACTAACAAACAACATGGGAGAGTCTAGTCCCTTTGCACTCACTTAAGTGGTAAAGGTCTTAGTGAATTTTTATCAAAATAATAAATTACCAAGGGTTTCAATTTGAGGTTTATGCTAGAACATGAAATCCATTACACTTCAAGCATGTGTTTAAACATGCAACTTCTCAACCAATAATGACTGAATATAACCTCTATTTATATATCGATTAAATGTATGGGGTTGGTATATATGTTAGGGAATGAGGTATCAATTGCCACACTATAAGTAATCACAAGAAGGATATTGAATCCACCCTATAAAATGAAAATAAAATTAATCAATTTTTTCTCTAATTCTTGGGACCCCACAAATGGGCAAAAGAAGAGCATACTCTAACATTATTTCAGTACAATACAATGATAAGTGTTTATGATTCTTAAGGTCCAAAAAATGGGTAAGAGAAGAACACACACACTATAATTTATCCATAAAACAATAATATTATAAAAAACCTTAAACAATTAAAAAATTAAATGATGCGAAGAATGTAAGTGTAAAGGAAACAAGTGTTTTAAAGTGCCAATTGAAATGTGTGTTCTTTGGTTAAGCACAAAATATGAATATGTGTTATTTGTTAAGGATTAATCAAAATGTTGGTTTAATTTTAAAACACAAAATTAAGCATTATTTTATTTTAAAATACCAAGTGAAATGTGAAAAATGTGCTCTTTTGATTGTAAATCCACTTCTTTAGCTAGTGAGACATGCAAAAATTAAGTTAGGATTTTGGTATGTGGTCTTTGACAAACATGGGAAGTTGATAGTTGATTTGTTTAAGCCTTTATTTTTTCACAAATATTAATCCCACCATTTATTAGGACAATCCCTCCATTTAGAAAGATGGTCCTTTCAATTTACAAGTTGTTATTTCGCCATTTGGTTTTTCAATTTTATTTGAATTAAAATTTCACCATTTTATAGGTCAAGACCACCATTTAATAGAGTGATCCAACTATTTTTTTGAAAACATAGGAAAACATAAAATATAAAAATGATGCCATATTTTTGTATAGAGATGTCACTATTTTTTAGAGCAATCCTGCCATTTAAAAGAGAGATCTCACCATTTTCCTAAAAAACATAAAAATATAGAAATGACGTAGAAGCAATTTTGTTATTATGTAGTGATATACCATCATTTAGTATGGAAATCCAACCATTTTCTTCAAAACATAGATAAATAGAGATTAACACAAAATTAATTTAATTGTTATGAAGTGTAATACTAGTGTTTAACAAGGTGATCCCACCATTTTCCTAAAAATAAAGAGAAATAAAGAATAACATAAAAGTGATTTTGCCATTATTAAGTGCAATACCATTTATTATGGTGATCCCACTGATATGAAAATTGATATTTTAAATTTTAATAAATAAAAGACATGAAATTTAGCAGAAATGAAGTAGAAAAAATCCAAAAAATGATTGCTTTTTCAAATTTTGAAGATTACATAATGTTCCCAAGGATATTAGGGGGTGTGTGTGTCTCACTGGGAATACCAAAATGTATATCATCATTAAATGATAGGTTATTTCATGTTAGTATTCCAAAATCAAACATAAAAACTTGAAAAACATAAATTCTCAAGCATAATCCCTTGGTCTAGGCAAGGTCTACGAGAATGTAGACAAATAAAAAGACATAAATCAAATGTTATACCTTTCCCATGGATTCATTCTATAAGATGTATTTATGGTGTATTAATCCCAATATTGCATCCTTGGATTCTTCATCAATGTCACACATTCACGTAGGTAGAATCTCCCCATGGTTACACAAGATTTGGCCTAAATAAAATGGTCTAATGATGAAGTTTTCATTTATATTTTTGTATAATAAGTTTGCACTAAAATATTGGTCATTATGCTTAATTAACCCTTGTATTTATAGATTATCTAGATTGGTTATGACCATCAAATGGAGATGAATATGTGTGGCTCAAAATTATTCACATTTGATAGGCAAAATTCAATTAGTGTTTGAAATCAATTCTAAATTAATGATGCATGGGTTCAATTTTATAATATTTCCTTGAATTTTTGCTAATACTTGACATTTTTTTTTGATGTCATGATGATTTCACTATTCAAATATTTTTTAAATATTTTAATATTACATAATTAGAAATTAGTCAATTTCTATGGATTTTATGGTTAGCCATTTTATTTTATTTGATGGGTTAATTAATCATGATTAGCTTCTAGGTGATCTATGAAATATCAAAATTTGAACTAGTTGTTCAACCTAATTAATCTAAAAACATCTCTTGTAAATTTGTAATTTGACTCAGGATAAATTAGATGAAGTTAATGATTGCGTACAGTGTATTTCTCCAATCAAGGATACACCAATATATTTTAGAATATGCACATCAAGTGTGAAAACTAATTTAGGTGTTTTATTGATATATGTATTATTACTAGAAGTAATTATGATTACAATTTTGACATGAAATTGATGACAATTAAATGTATACACTTTTATTCATGATAGAGAATGAAAATTGGGATGTCTGGACACACCTTCTATAGTGATCAAGTGAGTAACCCATGACACCCTTAACTAACTGATAAATAATCTATTGTTATGCAACATGATATGGGACTTGATAGGGTAAGAGGAGATGAGATTTCCATATGCCCTCCACCCAAATGATGATGTGATTTTTGTACTACTACTACTAGGATATTATTGGTAGGAGAATCCCTATTATCTCATTTGAGAATCATCACATAGGCCTATCATTAATGGCCATGTAGATCATGGGGTAGGACTTACAGATGTCTCAGATGTAGTTATTTTAGTGGTACACTTATAGCTTATAAAATACCATGTGAACCATAGATCTATAAAGGGTCCATGGTGAAAGCATAAAAGGATTGAATGTAAGGTTGGTGAAAACTACATCTATAAGATAGCTCATCATATAAAAAATTTCCACCTCCTATGAACTCATTAACACCCTTAACTAGGTTAAAATTATTGAGGCTTTTGAGGTCTAGAACTTCATTTCCTTTGAGGATGATGCTAATTAGAGGCATCCATAAAAGGTTGACACGCATGACATCCTTCATTTTGAATAATCACTTTAATAAGAAAATCCCTATATGAACTTCTTCCTAGAATGTGTCAATGGGGTAAGCATTGATGTCATTTGTTTTGGTCCATCGGTATAGATTGATGAACTAATCTTTGAGAACCCCATATATTTCATGCATATCGGTCTACGTGTATATTTCATTATAATCATAAACTAGGGTATTTAGGATATTGTATTACTTCTTAAAGGTATTTTTTAAGATTTCTACAGTTTTATTCTAAGACCCAATAGAGTATACTAGGTCTTGGGTAGTATTGTGCACATCGATAGAGTTTCATAACATTTTATTGAATAGATTAACACATGGGAATAATTTTGTCTTCGATGCAAATTTATGCAACCTTGATTTCCCCATAACTATAAGCTCATCAAGGAACTCAGTCCTGCCCTCATCCTCATCCAAGGTGGGCTTATGTACATATTTAATGAAACTAAATACTTTATTGTAATGCTTAAAATGGGTTAGATCTGTTAAGAATGTAGTATCTCTATATTTAGTTTTAGGTTTGGGGTTGGAAGATGATGAAACCATGGATGATAGTTGGTAAATACTAGAACAAAATTTTGGGCCCAAGGGAAGCACTAAAAATTTGAAAAGGAGCTAAAGAAAAAGATTCTTGGAAGTTGGGAGTGGTAATAAAAAATCAGATTATTTTGAGGACTTATAGGGCTCTATAAATATCTCATGTATTAATGGAATTTAAAGGCTCACCTTATGTAAGTTTAAATTTGAGCTGGTGGAACAATACACTCGTTAATTTCCTAATTTAGCATTAATTTAAATATTTTTAAAAATGTGCTCCTACTTTAGGTTTGATGATAGTGAGGACATGCATATAACTTATTAAATCAAAGATCAATTACCCAAATTAATTAATACAAGGGCATGGTAGGCACACACCTAATTTAACCCCTATGGCACCTTAAGTATCCTTTAGTTAGGCTATGTATCATCTAATAGTTAGGTAATTTATCTATAGGCTATGCCAACTAGGTGTAGTTATGTTGTTACACTTTTACATTTTCATGTACTAGAGTGGGCCACTTAGAATTGCCAAGTACACATGGCACTCTACTATCAACTTATGGCTCAAATCATACCTTTATTTTATTTTTCCAATATGTTATGGGCCATCTTTTAATTTAGCATAGGTAGCACTCTATGATTGATTATGGTCTCTAAATTTACTTTTGTTTTAGATCAATAAGGATGTTACAATTTATTTCTATCATTTTACATAGAAGTGACACATGGTGGATTATGGTTTTTTTAGCTCTCTTAGGCCTCTAATAGATTTGATTCCTTGAGAGATTGATAAATCTAACATGTTCCACATGGTAGTTTCTCATCCATTGATCTCTGCTAAGGATCTGATAGCTTTTATGACTCAAGGATACTGATAAGTCTAATAGGTTCCATGTCATAGTTTCTCGGCATTGATCTTTGATAGATCTAGTACCTTTAAAGACTAACAAGTATTATAATTTCCATGTGCTAGATTCTCATTCATTAGGATCTTCTAGGTCTCTGACAACTTCTATGCTTATAGGATACTAACATGTATGATAGGTTCCACATGGTATCTTCTCATTTATTAGGATCTCCCAGGCATCTAATAGGTCTAACACCTCTAGGAGACTAACAAATATGCCATGTTCTACCTGGTAGCTTCTCATTCATTAATCTCTAAAATATTTTAAAAAGGTGACTAAGTCATAAAAGGGACACATAATAAAATAAAATCACATCTACCAGTGAAGCTCCATGAAATGCCAAGTAGGAGTCTAGGGTGACATCATTGTGGGAAACCTTCATAATTTTAAATCTATAAAACAACACAGTTAGTGAAAAATATTTTAAGTATGGGAAAACCTTCATCTTGAAGTATAGCAGGGCTAAATTGTTATAGACACAAGTGACTGTAGGGATATCTATGATGACCATTCACTCATTATAAATGTTATGAAATACTTATTTGGTCAAGGTCAAATAGGGGTTTAATGTTTTACATAGTTCAAGACCAAGTGTTATAATATTTGAGCTCCATAAAAATTTTAAGTTGAGAGTTTTTAGAGGGTCCTCCTTTTCTTCTACAAAAGGTGGGCATGTTAGCCACAACAAGGATGTTATTGTTTCTATAATTTTGGAAAAATTCCATGTAATCTCATATATTATTCCATGCTCTTATGGGATTATATATGTGGGGGAAATGGGTAGCTCACTAAAAACTAGAATGAAATAACATTCACATGATATTCAAAATTATAAGTTTGATAGCTCAGCTTTGGCAGAACACTCTTTGACCAAAAAACACCATATTTGCATGGATCAAGAAAAAATTATTGTGAATAAAGATGAATATTATAAAAGAAAATTGAGGGGAACAATTGAGATTGAGATAAGGATTAATAATTTAAATAGAGACAATGGTTTGGGCATTGGGGATTATTGGCAGCCTATTATTAATAAATTAAAAAAGGTGTGATTCTCTTTTTTTGTCTTTTTTTATTTTTTGGGGAGGCTAAACTTTATCTTTTTAGGTTTTCATGCTTCATTTTTATTTATTTATGGAGGTGATTTGTTGGTTTATTGACATCATTACACATTGATGTGCTTCATTTTTTGGTCTTTTTCACCCTAAGGATGGGCACACATATAATGACTAAAATGTTGGTTTTAGAATATCCATACATGATGATTATAGAAATATTATTTCTAAATCTCATATATTATTTCCATTTATTTAAATTTTCATATCACATAGTTATCCAACATGCATGACTTTATTTTGTTTCATTTATCACAGGAATGAAAGAATATGTGTGAAGGAATAACATCTTAAGTTTAGAGCAACTAAATAATTTAGTATCACTTTTAATAAGTCTTAGTCTATCAACATAGAGTGGGGACATTTTTTGTCTCCTCATATTCCTATGACAAATTTTGACAAATATGTTTATGTTGAAAGTATAATTCCAAAACATATTAATATATTTATACATAGCTATATAATTGAGAATGAAATTTGAAATGGTTTAAACAAAGTGAATGGTTTTTATGTGGCATGATAAATTTGTCTAAATTTCTTTTTCCTAAAAAAAATATTATTCCAATAATGTAAACAAAATTTTGAATTTAAATAAATATTATGTTTTTTGTTCAAACAACATGGTTAAAATCATTCCCTTTAGTGGGGAATTGTTTTTTTTTTAAACTTTATGAACATTTCATATAAAATCAAAGTTAAATTGTTTCTTGTGAGGATGTAGGGTAGGTGGAACACAAAGCTAGGACAATTTGTGTGAATTTATATTCAATTATTCTATAATTTGAGGATTTTTTAATAACTTAAGATACACAAGGTTTTAGTTGATCTACACTTAAATCATTGTTTTGATTGTCTAGGATGCTACTTATAAAATTACCTCAAATCAAATGCAAGACCTTCATAAATTCACTTTTGGTGGAAGAAATTCAAATAACTTTTACTATATCATCACACTAACAATGTTCTCTTTGTCAAGACCTTATATTAACTTTACTACTTATTTCAAATAGACTTATGTTTTTCTTAGGGATCCCACAATGCCATCAACATAATGAAACTCCAAATTATAAATATACAAGGTAAGGTAAAATATTATATTCAAATGGTGTATAAATTAGGCCAAGACACTAAAAGATAATAAATGTGAAAATAATGGAGGCCTCAATGTAATTCAAATTTTAAAATCAAATAAGGATTCTATGGGTAAATGTTAATACAAATATAAGGATTTTTTCTAATTCAAGAGCTTTGATGATTGAGTGTGCTTATGGTAATTTTTATAAAAATAAGACATGAATATTTTATATTTTATTAGAGGTGATCAAGTACTTTAACAATATTTTAAAATTTGTTGTAAATTAACATCTCTTTACATTAATCAACTTTTGTATTTGATTTCATTTCATCATTACAAAGTGATAGAGAAACCTTTAAAAAAATATGTATTTCTCTTTTATCTTTATTAAAATATTAAATAACATTGAATTATTTGAAATAACATATTTTTAAAGTTAAATCTAATGGTTTTCAAGTGAAAGCTATTCAAAAATATCTCTTTTGGATCCATCTCCTAAAAAAAAAAGTTAAAATGCATTCACATTTGCAAGAACATATTATTTCAAGTAACATAAACCTTAATTAATGTATATCTATATTTTATTATCTACAAATCCTAAAATAAATTGAGTGTTTACTAAATTTACATGAATGTATAATCAATATTTATCACTTCATGGCCTTGTTAAAGTTATCTTCTTTTGAACACTATATTTTGGAATTCAACAAAATTTAAATATTAATCAAATTATTATAACATAATTTACATTTATACAGTATTTAGATCTTAAATTTAATTTAAATTATATGTTTATCCCTATACCATATAATCTTTTTAAAAATATATAATTATTACAAATAATAAAATTCAAACATACGCTATAAGAATTTGACACATATATCACTAAAAATGCTAAAATTGAGGTATAGTACAATGATTTATGATTTGAAACCAATGGTGTTAGTTTCATATTAGTTGTTATGTAACACTAAAAATCTAAAAAAAAATTATATATTTTTTTCTTAATAATCTAAATAATTATAAAACAATGAATATTTGGATTATATAAAGTATATCTAAATTATGTAGATCTAAATATAAAACCAAATGTTCAATGACAGTTTACTATTTATAGAATTGACCAAGAATATTATGGTACTTATCTTGTTGCTATTTTGTTTAGGTATGAGATTGTGTGCAAGTGATAGGAATTATTGAAGCTAGATTTAGAGTAGCTCAGATATGGAAAGTGAGTGTTTAGACGTATCTAGACAAATCTAGTAGTAATTGGACACTTGAGGAAACTGAAGGTGTTAGTCTATCTAAAATTTACTCAAGATATGTAATGGAATATTTTTACACATATCACTATGTCTAATTTTAAACCATTATTCTCTATAATATCAAAATATCATTGATGTTCATAGGGCTACAATTATGTCTCCTTCACTTTAAAACTTTAGCACATATTTTAACACTAGGTTTACATATAAAATTAGGTTGGAAAATGTGGGTTGTGATAATTCAAACCCTTGACCATCCCCCCTACCATTGAGTGGATTAGTGTTTCCTAAATTTTATTAATCATAAGAGGGATTAAACCACACAAAGTTCTCCCACTTAGGTGTATGTGTGAAATAGTGATCCACTAGTATGGATGCAACATGTAACCTAGCCTTCAAAACTTAATAATATGCAAGTTTGACTTGTATTTAGATGCTTTAAAATTGTATAAGTCATGTTAATTTGAATGGTTTATAATTTTTAATATTTAAGTTTGATCCTCTCAAAGTGTAGATTATAAATATCCACTTTATATGTGTTAGATAAATACTTTATAAATAGGTATAGGCTTAAGCCTAGTGTGTTTAAATAGATGACTCTTTGGGTAACTTGTTCTACCACTGAGATATAAATTGTAAGTTCCAACCCATAGGGTATATTTGTATTTAGGAAAATGACCATTATAAGGTGCATGGATGGATCTAGTATAAGTCAATGAATTTGATAGGCATATTCATGTAACTATAACTAGAGGTGTATACTGAAGATAAATAATGATCTAATGATTATAAAATATTTTAAATAAGATAATAATAAGATTAGTCATATACTATGGAATTATTATATGTGGTTGATATCAAATAGGGAAGGCATGCCTATAGATGGATGAATAGCTAAGATGGAGTGTGGACAAGAGCCATATATGTATGCATAAGTCAATTATGATGAAGTTAACTAAAGACTAACATTATCAAGTTCATAATACCATATGTATGTGTCTAAAACACTAAAATTTATTCTAGCATATAACCTCAAATATAAAGTATTTTATATGTAACACCATACATATATAATGTTATATATTTAATTTTATATTTATAATCATTTTTGGTGTTAAATTTTAGTGTTACAAAAAATTACAATGAAACTCACAACATTAGCGTTAAATTATAAATTAGCGTATTATACCTAAATTTTAGTTTTTTTTAAAGTTATACATTAACTAGAATTATATTTGGGAAATAGATGTCTATAATGAAATGATAACCCCAATTCCTATTATGTCCCATCACTATATTCTATGACTTAAATGAGTTTATAAATAATAAGGGCATCAAATGACCATGATTTAATATCCATTATCTTTGAGTTAAAATAATATATAAGATTTTAGGGTTCCAAATTCATGTACCCATTCTTCCGCCTATAATTTTTAGTGATAGGTGTCAGTGTGCTAAAACATCCTTTTACTTGTGTATGGCATCCCTACCATAGTTTTGTTTCTATTTAATGTTAGTTTGAATCTTGAGTCATTTCAACATGCCACAATGCCCTTATAGGATCTATAATTCATGTATGTTATTGAATGGAATTATTTTCTTATTTTGCATGGTTACATATTCATATTTTTGCATCTATAATATTATTATTATTATTTTCAATTGAGTAAATTTTATATATCCCAAGTTTTTTCTCCTTCATATTTCTCTTAGTCATGGCATCCAATTGGCCTCGCCCTACTATCCCATCAAAAAATATTCTACCATGTGTTTATGCCACTAAGTATTTGAAGGATAATAATATTTATCAAGCCATATCTAAAGGGTTAGTTTATCTATGCTAACTTCTACCCTCATGACACTCATTCCAAGTTAAAACAAAATAAGATTTCACTTAAGGTCACATAATGAATTTCTTGTAATGAGATAGGGCTAGTTTTGATAGATATTTCTCCTAATTCACATGTTATATTAGTTTATTATTTTTAATCCCACTTAAGGTGATAATAAATAAAAGGATATCCTTGTTTTCCTCTATAAAAAACCTTCTTACAATCCTCTGACTTCCCCTTGACCTATCAACCTTGAGCTTTAAATTCCCCCTTTAAATGATATGTTTGATGAAATTAATTCTTGGAAATATATTCTAGTAATCCTTCATGAAAGACATTCATTCAATCCTATAACTTCCCCTTCATTTTCGAATCCTGAGCTTCAAGTACCCCCTTCAACTTAAATTGTTGATGGAGCTGATTTCCAAGAAAATCCTATAATTTTTCTCAATAAAATTTCTTTTTGTGATCCTTAAAGTTCCCCTCCACATAAAATCTCTAAAATTGAACCAACTCCTCTGACTAAAAATGTTGATGAAGCATAAACTTATGATTTTAATGAATTTGATTATTTTGAAGATTTTTTAGATGATTGTACATAATATTTTGCATTTAAATAATATACAATTTTCTTCAAATTATATCTACCTTAGATTATCAAACCCTATGGTGAAAAAAGGCTTGAGGATCTCATTAAATTGGTTTGAATAATTGTGAATAATCAAGATGAACATTTTGAAGTTCATAAAGATTTGAAGGAAACCATGTTATGCATGGCTTGACTAAGATTTTATTTATGCTCTCCTATGATTAGTGGTTTATTTTTGTTATCAATAATAATAGTTACCTAGTGACATTTTGTGTTAGTTACAACATGAGTTTATAGGTATTGATATTATAAGTTATTTTAATGAAAAATATATATTTTAGGTGTTTTTAATCTTGTAATTTTATATTATATATTCAATTTAGTTGAAGTTAAAAAATAAAGTAAAATGTACATCGACCAATTTATGTTAAAGTAAAATGCATATGATTTATTTTAAAAAATTAGCATCTATACAAATTTTTATCTAAATCATTTTTGAAATTCAAATTCATATTTAGAATAATTATAAAAACTTTATGAAATGTATGAAATGATTTAGATAAAACTTTCATATATGATCAATTAATTTTTGAAGTGATCTTTGGTAAGCTATTCAGCGACTTTTGTCTACTTGTTTAAGGCCATGCTTGGATGTTTTCCTATCTTTATTACAATTATGTGTTATTTATTATTAAGAATGTCCTAATTCATTTAGATTTGAATTTTTTTAATTCATAAAATTCAAATTTATTATAAACAATGATAACCAAACATCGAAATTTATTTTCTTCACTCATCTTGATGAAGAGCCACTTGTTGTAACCTGAAACACCAATTTATTTATTTTTTACACAATTATATAATAAATGATGATCCATTTATTAAAAATTCAACAAATAATCATGTTATAATCAATATATGCATGAAAAAATAAAATAGATGGTGAACAATAACTAGTTGATGAAAAAATGCATCAAAGTGAAAAAGATAATGAAAGCAACTAGTGAGAGAAATTTATATTAATTATTTATATTTGCTTAAAACTCATATACTTCATTGAGACCTAAATAATGTATCATGATATGTCATGGAATAATTAGTATGAATAAGATCCAATGTATTATTCTTAGATTGATAAGTTCAAAATAATTAAATTAGTAATCAACAAGAAATATGTGGACAAGTTTATAAAAATATTAATTATTTACAATTTTCATCTATGTTTATTTCATCTAGATATATTTAATTTAATTTTTATGGATATACATTTATCTAAATTTTTGTCAATCAATTTAAATGTTCATTAGATTCCTCTAAACACTTATTTATTATTTTGAACATTTAAGATTATATTCTACCATCAAAGGACACCCTACATCCATACAAGTGCACATCATGAAAGTTTTATGAATCTCCTCAATTTATTAAGGAAACCTCTCAAAAATTAATTCCTATGCCTCTTACCCCTAATAATTATTATATAATTACATATAATATTTATATTTTTATTCATAAATTTATTTTTGTAAAGTTGGGTAATTTAATCCATAGTGCTTTATTTTGTATTATTTTAGTTTAAAATAATGTATGGGATATATTATCTCTTTATAAAACACTCCCGTAAATATTTGTTATTCATAGGTGTTAAATAAATCTCAATATGGTTAATAATTCTAGGATTGTTAGTTAATTAATGGGTTAAACCCGTAAGTTAATTAGGTCCCATACATAACCAATTGCCTATGAAAGTTTTTATAAACTTGGGAACTTTAGAATTAATTAATGTGAGATTCTACCTTTTAATTAAAAAAATTATTTTATATCTTATATTTATCATGTATGCTAGTCTAAAACTGGTATCAGAGCCATGTTTTAGATGTGAACATGAAGGTAGAGAAAGAAACAAGTTTTTGACAAAGTATGAAGGAAATACAAGAAATGTAAATTTAAATCTTTCTTTTTGCATTTACAATATCCAACATTATTTTTTTTAATCTCTAAAAGACTCTAAGATCTAAGTTGTGAAACCCCAAAAGCCCTAAAAATTTCAATCCAATTCTTTTTATATGCCCTAAAAAAAATTGTACAACCCAATAGTTATAAAATCGCATTTATATGACCTAGCACTCATAATTTTCGCTAGAGATTGAATTTTTATAACCCAAGATCAATTTAAAACCCTTTTTTATTATTTTACTAAATTTGGATTCCATTTTACAATGTTAAACAATAATTTTATGGCCTTCTACAACCTAAAACTCATTATGAAAATTTTTTTATGGAATTTAATTAGTGAATTTTCCTCAAAATTTAGTTTACACTACCATTTGTATAGATTTGAAGCAGGCAAAACACTTAAACAACTATTTGTACAATCATTGCATAGATTTTTGAGCATCAAAAGTTATTTCAATATAATTTGTAATCATCCAAATCACTTGAAATGTGATATAACCTAGCTTACATACATGTTTCATATATTGTTATATGTTTTTCAACATACTTTTATATTGTTAGCTATACTTCTAGAACTGTTATTTTGATGGTATTATACTAGTTATGTTGTAATCTAATTTAGGTCATGTTTAATTAATATATAAAATTGTAGTTATGTTACAAAAAGGTGATTTGGTTATCATGGTTATAACATTAATTTCAATTAGTTCTTGTACCTTGTATTATGAAGTTTAGTCATATTATTATGTTACTTTATGTCATTCAAGAGTTTTTTATACCCGTTTGTGGTTATAGGTATAGTTACATGAGATAAGCTAGTAGGGGATTTTGATAGTAAGGGAAACAATAGGTCAAGGTAGTGAGTAGTCAGGTGAAACTAACATAGTTAAAATGGATATAATACATAAGTCATTAAACAATAGTAGTCCATCATTTGTGATTGTTTCATCACTTATTGTCATGTTTTGTTAATTGTTATTTTCAGTTTTGATCATATCACTTGAACTTATTCTTGATTTCGTGTGAACATGCATGCTTGTTTCATTTTATTATTATTATTTAAATTTTTTAATGTTCCATGGTTATGGGGTTATTATTATTTTTTAATTAAGTCCTTGACTCCCCTTGGTGATATTATTTGACCTTCTTGCTAATTATTTAATTTTTAGGTGAGCAGACCTAATTAAATGTTTTATTAATGATTTGATTTTGTAATAATAACCTATTTATTTGGGGGGCATGGACATTTTGACTCCAAAAAAATCTATTATGACCAAATATCTTGGTTGATGCAGCAAAATTATTACATATTTTAGTTTTGGCAAATTTGGAGATTTGGCTCTTTGTCCATAGCATTATTTTATTTCTTTTACTAAGGTTATTTGATGAGAGAGGCATAAGAGAAAAGAGGTGGGGGGATTGAAAACCATAAGAGGGGGGGAAATGGTGGCAACTATTAGATGGGATAGAAAACCCTACCAAGAGAGAGGAGAGAGAAAGTGTAGCTTGTGGATTGGCTAGAAAAGGAGGTTAGGTGTGGTACAATGGAGGTAGCCTCTTTGTCAATTAAAAAATAACTCCCTTCATTTCCTAGAAGGCAAATTGAATCAAGTAAGTGAAGTATTAATTTTGGAAAAGGGAAATGAACATATGTTTTGAATTTAATTTATGTTTTGCAAGCAAATTGAAATTATTTCTAGGTTCATGAGGAAGTCATAAGACTTCCTGATGAACCTGAAAACACCCCAAGTCAATTTAAATCATTTTAAAATCATGTTGTTTGCATATGGGCTATTTTTATTTTAGGTTACCAAGCTATTTTAAAATTCTAGGTTTGAATCCTAACACTGAAATCTCTATTTTTTTGTATAACTCTTTGCTAGTAATATGGGTAGATTAAATATTTTATTACCTATATTTTTTATTTGTCATTTTGGCATTAAAATTTAGTAAGATGTTTGGTGTTTCAAAAATGAGGGTTTTATTACTATGGCCATTTTGGGCAAAATTTGTGTATTATTTTTATAATATACTCATGAGATTTTGGTTTTTAATGTTTTTTTCATATCAAAATCATTAGTTCATATAAGCAAAATTTGAGGATAATAACCTAGCATGTTATGGTGTCATTTTGGGTGAATGTGGTTGGCTTCATTGGTATTCTATTTCATATATAAATTTTATCTAGTAGCATGAGTTTTTACATTAATTAGTTTATGTTATTACCATCTACCTATAAATTCTTTTGAGAATTAAAATATGACATATGAATGTTGGTTATAGTAATTTCATCACTGTTATATGTGATTAAAATATTGTACCTGATTAGATGGCAAAGGGGTGAGATGTCTACTTTGTTGATGATTTATTTAATGGGTTTGAATATAATTTGCATGTGAATGTTCATTTTTCCTCATGGCTATAGGTGATGGTTTCATCTCACTTTAGATGTTGGATTTTGTTATTTTATCATTGGTATACTTTGAGTAAATGATGAGGGTATAATAGGTTCAATTGAGAATATAATCGATACCGATATAAACCTTCAGAGAAATAGAAAGGTTGCCAATATTTATATGCATTTTGGTGATTATGTTTTGAGTCAAAATTTTAAGATTGGTCCTTCAATTGTGAATTTATTATTTATTGAGTAATTTTTGTAATTTTTATTAATGGCTTTCATATCCCTTATTCCTCATGTCCTCATTTTGTAAGACTAGAAAGCTAGACTCCACCTCCCAGTTGATGGTTGGAGGTGGAAAGGGCCACCTATTGGGGGGGGGGGGGGGGGGGGGGGATCATAGGACAAGTCAAAGTGGGATGGTTTGTTAGGAGAGGCTCTCTTAATAATGGTTCAGTTGGTTACTTGTTTGATCTTACGGATGATTCATTGTATTATATTATTGTAGTACATTTTATAAATGCAAACACATTTTTTTTTTAATAATGAAAGTACATACTATATTATTGTTATATGAACTCAGTCAATTATTTATTTACTTCCCTTCCATTATAGTATTGATTGGTATACTTGTCATGCTTCAAATAAATATAAAATTTAAATGGATTACTAATTTAAGTTACAATCTATATTTTATTACTCTCATTTTAATGTTGATAGTTCATTGAGTAAATTGGTAAACTAATGATTAGTTGTGTGGGAGGCAAACAATGTTGTCAGGATGTATATGTAGAGTAATTTCCTACTCTACGTCGTATTTAATTATTTTTTATTCGAGCACTACAATTTTGGTTCTTCGGGCGAAGCAGCAAAATTTTGAAGCAGAGGGCCAGTTCATTTTGTCCAAGTGTTGAGATGCAGTGGAAGCTACCAAGTGTCACCTTCCGAGCAAGTCTTTTTCCCCTTCTTATTTCCTTCATCTCATTTTTGCCCGAGTATTAGTTCAAGCGGATGCTGCCAAGTGTCACTTTTTTGGAGACAAAGCTGACAATTGGCATCCCCCGAGTCACCTTTTTGTAACCTTTGAGAATCATGGATCGTGCCACATACCCAATAGCAGTTAAGTAGAATGCACCACGTGTCAGCATCTACATCTCATATCGGCATCCACACTTCACTCAAAGACTTTCACCATAAGGCAGCAGAGAAGATGGAAAGTGCCAAGTGGTAGTTTTGGAGGCCCTAAAAGACCTTTTTGGAGAAAAATTGCAAGCCACCACGTGTCAGCATTCGGGAATCCATGAGTCCAATGCTTTCCATTCAATGCACAAAGGCATCATTTTATTTTGCTTATGTGCCACAAAGTAGTGGATGCTGCCAAGTGTCACTCTCTAGGTTCCCCTCTACTCCATCCATAGAAGAAGCAAAAGATGCCACTTATCTTCCTCGAAGCCATGGAAGTCTCCACATGTCAACGCCCGAGAGAATCATCACCAAGCTCTATTAACAAATATGAAATAGCGGTGGGTCCTGGGTGTTACTTCAAAAGTCTATGGAAGCTGCCAAATGTCACCATCTATAAGAGTCTGATATATGCCCCTAATGATACTATGGCATAGCCAAAGGGGAGCGAAAAGAGCCACGTGTCTTCGATGAATCAGGCAGAAGGCACCAAGTGTCATTTTTTGGTGTCTTCTAGGTGATCAAGGGGATTTTCAAAAAAATGACTAAGTGTCCTCTCCTATTTCAAACATAGCAGAGTGTTCCATGTATCGGTTACCAAAAGTGAAATGGAGGGAAAATCAGTTGGAGTTAATTCGGGTAGATGAAATAGTTCATCAGGTAGATTTTTGGAGCCACCCACAGCATTGAAGGCATCATCTATTTGTCCCTTATGAGCGAAGGATGGAGAAGATTGCACAGGAAAGAAAGTGTAGGGAGACATCCAAGATTATAAAAGAAGAAGAATTATAAAATCTAAAAAAAAGGGGGGGGGGGGGGGGGGAATTCTCATAGTTTTAGACTTACAGAGTTTTTAACCAATAATATCATTTGCTTTTGATACATTTTCCTAAGTTGAAAGGTCTATATGACTGTGTGTGTTTCTGCATCTTTTGTATGACTGGAAGATTCAATAAGAAAATTGAACACTATGCCCTTGTCAATGTTATCTGTGTCATTTACAAAGTAGTCTATGCTGAAGATTTTCTAGTGTTGTGATTGGAAATGTTATTTGCTTCTGTCCCATTTTCTGGAGTCTGAAGTTCTACATAACTGTGCGTGACTTCTATGCCTCTAATGTGATTGGAAGATTCTATTAATAATATTGAACACTATGCCTTTGCTGACAATTCCTATATCTCAGCAAAAGACTCCCCTGTTGTGAGCCTCTGTTTCTGTTATTCCAATCTTTTACATTGATCATGCACTTGTCTGCTCTTAAATGTAATAGAATCACATAATAGTTTCACTGCACTCAGGTTAGGATTAGGATTACTCTCAGGCACATCGCCATAGTTAGGTTTTAATTCCTACATTTTGCATTTTTGTTTACTCTCCTATCCCTTTTCCACAACACCTAATACAAAAGAAGAGACCAGCTTCTTTAAAATCTAGAGGTTGTTTTCAAGCTGCATTATCCCATAGCTTGAAACTTCCCATTGTTGTTGATTAAGATCTAGCACAATTTTAAGACATCAACAGTTTTTGGCACACCTAGTGGGACCAATCTTTCAAGGAGTTGAAGAATTTTGGTGTATTCTTTAGCCAATCTGCCTTTGGAGGTTTTTATCAACACCAACAATGACTCTGTGTCACCAGCCAATCAAGCAGTATCATCAAGAAATCCCTTTGGTATGTATAACTTTGTAACCCATAGCTATGAGTCTTATTCTCCTTCAAATATGTTTTATCAAGAACAATCTTCTCCTAAAATCATGTCGAGTAATGAGGATGCATATTTTTATGAGCCACATCAGTCTTATGCCCAGTCCCCCCAATATGTCTCATCCCATGTTGAACCTAACCTTATTTTCACTTTCAAAAAAGCATTGTTGGGATTTAAAAAATATGTGTTAGAGCTTGATAACAGAAGGGGATGTGGTCAAGAAATTCCTTGTCAGGTCATCTATCAAGTGAGGGAGGCAATAGACCTAATCAAAAGTGAGTGGGATCCCATTGAAAGGGCATATTGGCAAGAGCTTACATACAAAATGTTAGATGTATGTGGATTGATTGCATTTATAGAAGAGAGGCTAGGTGTTCATGAGAACCAGCCTTACCAAATCTACCAAACTTCATATCCACCACCACAAATTCTAAATCAGGCATATGCCACCCCTATTCATGGGCAAGGTCAAAATTGTCAAGGTCAATTCCCCAATAATGTAGAGCCCATGTTAGCAGCAAGTCAGGAGGACCCCAGACCCTCACTTCTTCCTCAACTCTCCCACACCATTCTTCAAAAGGCTCCTCACTTCCATGAAAATTCCTATGAGCCCACTTTAGAAGAAACTTCTTATACCACTCCCCAGATCTTTCAGCATGATGACGAGTCTCTAAGTTGGACCAAAGAGGATGATGAAGCAGCTGAAAACTTTGCAGAGGAGTGTGTTCAATTCATGGCTAGTCAAGAGGATTTCATCAGTACAGAGGAGGAGGAGATCACCAAAGACTCTCCTTTTGATGAGCAAGAGGATAAGTTGTAAGCTTTTTCTTTAACTTCTGATGAGGAGGAGATCATTTCTAATTTTTTCCTCACTCTATAAGAGGATATGGAGGAACATGGACACTCCCTTGACCAAGTCATTGAGATATGAGGCATTGAGCTGGTTTCAGATGAAAAAGAAAGCCCTACGATTCAAATGAGAATGCAGAAGAGATGCTATCCTTTTAATTCATCCTTGTAAGAGGATGAAGTCATCAAAGAGCATGATGATGAAATAAAGCTGGAATCTAAAGAAGATGTGCTAAAAGATAATGGATATCAAAAGGCACAACATGAAGAACCAATAGCCCATGATTTCTTAATGACACCCAACA
Organism: Torreya grandis; assembly: GCA_037957365.1. Classification (NCBI taxonomy): domain Eukaryota; kingdom Viridiplantae; phylum Streptophyta; class Pinopsida; order Cupressales; family Taxaceae; genus Torreya; species Torreya grandis. The sequence goes on along the minus strand of JARHVA010000161.1, from coordinate 5,261,887 downwards.
ACATGAAGAACCAGTATTTGATGGGCATTCAAGGACAAGAAGAGTTCATAGGTGTCAAATACACATTTTGCTCAGACTCGTTCAAGTGTAGGCAAACCTGTGTGGCTGGTGCAGAGAACATTCCATCGATGACATATATGTTGCAATCACTAGTATGGCAAGGCAAGTTGGCTTGTCATAAAGAGGACGTGGGAAACTTTGTTTTTGATCTCGAAGGAAAATAAGGATTTGTAATTAATGTAGTTAGGTAGTTTCCATTCTTGCATTGCTTTGTTTTGTTTTTTGCTTTCCCGCTTTTTCTTTAAAATAAGTGTTTTAAACACAGAGTTGGCGTCTTAGAAATTCTTTAATTCTTTATTTTTTGCCACAATAAATGCTTCTCCAAATGTTTCAAAATCTCCAAGGTACTTTGCGCTGCATAATGTGTCTACCTCGCTATTTCCTAAAGATTGAGTAGGATTTGCTAACGGTCGCCTTAATTTATAATGCTATTTGGGACTTGATAGGCCCATAAAAATCCCTTAGCTAATTTTAAAGTTTACAAACTGTCAAGCATTCCTGCAAAAATATCTTGCTCATTGTGATTGTGGCACCTAGTGAAATTTGTTACAAAAAGCATGTTTTTATCTTACAAAAGGTTCATACCAAGTTATTATACAAGAGATTTAGAGATGGTGGGAACATCAAAAACACCCATGAAGAGAAGAAGGGTGCAGTCCCAATTGGACCCAGAAGAAGAAGAACAGCCTTCACAGTGCCCAGTGCAGAGCACTACAACTTCTCCTCAGGTAGGAATTAATCCCCCTCCTCCCTCTCAATCCATGCCTCTACCCAGCCAAATGACACCTCCTACCACTGCTGCCATTCCTATTTCATAATTCACTTCATCCTTGATGCCTCAAGCCTTAACATTACCCTATTTCTCCCCCTCCATTCCCAAAAAAATGCCCCTTCAACTCACCCCTAGCTAGCCAATGGCTCTCCAATATGGCCTACTATAAGGATTTCCCTTCACAGGGGGATATATTGCATCCCCTTCCACTTTCCAGATGCAGGCTGATGCTACAAGGAAGGCAAGAGAAGCTCGATTGGAGAAGAAGAGAAGTAAAGTGAATAAAGCACCGGCGGTGCCACATTTGAGGTCACAATTTGACCCCATTCAATATTAGTTGATGGTGACCCATTTGTCACCCAACATTGCCAAGCCAAGTGAACAAATGCGGCCAAAAGACTACACCATGAATGTAGTGGCCATCGACATGTCCCTATTCAGGCCTCAAGACAGAGTCGAGCTCATGATCAAATCCACTTCTATGATCACAAAATATTATTTGAGGATATCAAGGAGACTATAGAAGACGGAGGTGGACCTGGCCATAGAAAAAGCAAACTGTAATAGTTTGGCTGAACAAATAAACTAGAAGGATAATGAGATAGCTAGTCTGCAAAAATAGTTACAAGATATTGTTTCCCTCCAGACTCAACAGGCAATTCAGGCCCAAAATGATTCTTTGAAAGTAGAGCTTGTACTTGCCAAGGATGAAGAAATAGCTCTAAGATAGGAAAATGCAACATTACAGGGAAGAGTCAAAGGACTCCAACTTTAGGTAACCCAATCATAGCAAAGATTGCTGGAAAAATAGAAGAAGGGTGTGGCTTTTCAAGCCCAACTCCAGACAGAGCAGCAATGAACCACACAACTAGCAATTGAGCTGGCCAATAGGCTAAGAGGTGTCAAAATGTTGCAACTAGTGAAGGAACTCTACAAGTCAACATGGGAGAGAATCTCTTTGGAGATTCTCTAGCTCAGTCCACTTTTCACCTTCCTATGCCATGTGCAGCAGCTATGTGAGATGGTCGAGAGTCTGGTACAGAGCACTCTGGCCATAATCTCTCAGAGAGTCATAGACTCTCATTCTTTATTGGAGAAGCTCTATAGGTCAAGAGATGCAACATTGGCAGCCATAGGGATTCATGATAGAATGGCCACCACAAAATGGGTCAATAAGGAGCTCAATCATAATGTTATAGCCAATAATTATAGAAGCTATCTCGATGTCATCAAAGAAGGCATCAACGAAATGAGGCAAGACATTGAAGATCTGGTGTAACTGGGTCTTCCTTCCCCATTTCTAGATGTGAGGATGGTGTTGATGATGGACCAAATCCAACCATTGATGCTAGCCAGGCAAAGGGATCAAACAGTTTTTCAAAGCTTGCGAGATGATTCTCCAACCTCTGAGGTCGAAGATATTCTAATGCCTATTTTCTTGCTAGAATCCAAGCTAAAAGCCACTGCCATGGTCTTACAAACCTTCTCGCACAAGGATATCATTAGCTTGGATTTGGATTTTGACAAGTTGTAGAACAAGTAAGGATTAGCTGACCATGAGTGGTCTATCTTCCAGATAGCTCTTTTGAAGCTGTAAATTTTGAAATTTTGATCGAGTGAGAGTCAGGTTCTTTTTGAGTAGGCTCAAAATCCCTGATGGTCGCCAATAACTATAGAGTAATTTCCTACTCTACGTTGTATTTAATTATTTTTTATTCGAGCACTATAATTTTAGTTCTTCGGGTGAAGCAACAAAATTTTGAAGTAGAGGGCCGGTTCATTTTGCCCAAGTGTTGAGATGTAGCGGAAGCTACCAAGTGTCGCCTTTCGAGTAGTTCTTTTTCCCCTTCTTGTTTCCTTCATCTCATTTTTTCCTGAGTATTAGTTCAAGTGGATGCTACTAAGTGTCACTTTCTAGGAGATAAAGTTAACAGTTGGCATCCCTCGAGTCACCTTTTTGTAACCTTCAAGAACCGCGGATCATGCCACATACCTAGTAGTAGTTAAGCAGAATGCACCACGTGTCAGCATCCACATCTCATCTTAGCATCCACACTTCATTCAAAGACTTTCAACATAAGGTAGTAGAGAAGATGTAAAGTGCCAAGTGGCAGTTGCAGAGGCCCTGAAAGACCTTTTTGGAGAAAAATTGCAAGCCACCATGTGTCAGCATTCGGGAAGCCATGAGTCCAATGCTTTCCATTAAATGCACAAAGTCATCATTTTATTTTGTTTATGTGCCACAAAGCAGCAGATGTTTCCAAGTGTCACTCTTTGGGTCCCCCTCTACTCCATCCATATAAGAAGTAGAAGATGCCACTTATCTTCCTTGAAGCCATGGAAGTCTCCACATGTCAACACCCAAGAGAATCATCACCAAGCTCTATTGACAAATATGAAATGTGTTAAGGTGTGGAGCCTAAAAGCTTCACATATGAGTGCATTACCAAAGTTGCAAGTTTACACAGTCACCGGCATCGGTTAGGAGTGACCAACGTTGGTCCGATGCAGTTGAAGAGACGTCAGCATTGGTAAATGATCGGTCGATGTCAGTCACAGGCAAGCAGGCAGGAATCGGTGTCGGTTACCTGTGCGTCCAGAATGTTATTTTTGAGGATAGAAGTGAGTGTTTGCATGATGAGTTTAAGTCTTAGTCTTAAGTTCACATTTCTATTATTAGTAAGATTGTTTTTAGAGCCCTTGTTCAAGAGGCTTAACTGTTGGTTATAAGTGCATGCTCAAGTTTCCTAATTCTATATGTAGAATTAGATCTTCTTAGCTTAGTGTGATTATTGTAGTAGTTCATTGTATGTGAATGTTGAAGAATAGTACAGAGTTGTATCAATCTAGGTTGTTGGAGTTGATTGTACTTGAGAGAGAGAGCTCTTAAGGGATAGAGATCTAGAGAGAGATCTTGTGCATCTGAGAGAGGTGTGGAAGAAAGAAGTTTCTTCAATTGTATTCCTTTTGTAAAGGGTTTAATACAAGTTTTTAGGGTGGTTTCTTATATCTCTTGTTCTTTGCTATTATCCGATTCTAGTTACTTATCTATCTAATTTAATTCCGTAGTTTATTGCTTTCATAAGTGTAATCTATTGTTGGTTGATCCCCAATAAGTGGTATCAGAACCTTGGTTGTAGGTTTAGAGTTTGATATCCAATAATTGGTATCAAAGCTCAGGTTCACTAACAGGTGGTTCAGATCTGTGTAGTGTGTATTGATTACAGGTTGCTCACAGGAGTTTCTACAGGGATTTCTATTTGAGTGGGAGAAGCAATGGCAGATGAAAGTAAACTGAGAATGGAGAAGTTCAATGGCAAAAAACTATCAACATTGGAGAATGCAGATAGAGGACTATCTGTATCAGAAGGATCTATACTTACCATTAGGTGGGATTGCAAAGAAGCCCACAGACATGGAGGATGAAGAATGGGAAGTTCTTGATAGAAAGGCTCTGGGGTCTATAAGACTGAGTCTAGCATCCACTGTGATATCTAATTTATCACAGGCAAAAACAATGGTAGAGTTGATGACTACTCTAGCAAATTTGTAAGAAAAACCCTCAGTTTCTAATAAGGTATATCTTATGAAGCAGCTATTTAATTTGCATATGCAAGAAGGTGGATCCGTATCTAATCACCTGAATGATTTCCATGGTATTGTAAATCAATTAAGTTCAGTCAAAATTGTATTTGATGATGAAATAAAAGCTCTTTTAATATTATGTTCTTTACCTGAAAGCTAGCATAGCTTAGTAATGGTAGTTAGTAATACTGCATCTGCATCAAATATTTTAAAAGTAGAGGATGTTGTTAGTGTTATCTTGAATGAGGAAATTTGTAGGAAAATCACAGAAGAGACATCTGGGAATGCTTTAAGTTTTGAGAGCAGGGGAAGGCAAAAAGAGAAGAGCAAGAAAGGGAGATCAAGATCCAAGTCTAAGGGGAAAGGTAGATCCAAATCCAGAAATGGCAGAAGGCCACAATGCTGGAATTGTGGAAAGATGGGGCACATAAGCAGAGATTGCTTGTCAAAACCTAAGGAGGATAATCAGCACGAAGGAAAATAAGAAGCAAAGGTTACAGGTATGGCACAAGATGCTTTAATATTCTCTTTGCATAATAATATAGAATCTTAGGTGTTAGATTTTGGTGCATCTTTTCATGCTACTCCTAATAGGGAATATTTCTATGACTATATCCATGGAGATTTTGGAATAGTATATCTAGGGGATGATGAACCCTGTAAAATTATTGGCAAAGGTAAAGTGCAGCTGAAAATGCAGAATGGCAACACATGGGTGTTGAGAGCAGTTATGCATGTTCCTAGCTTGAAGAGAAATTTGATTTTTGTAGGAAAGTTAGGGGATGAGGGTTGTACAGTAACTCTCACAGTAGAATCTTGGAAGGTGACCAAGGGTGCACTTTTTATGGCCAGAGGTAAGAGAGTAGGTACTCTCTATTTGTGTAATTTTGTTACTAACAATTCTCCTTCTGTATTATCTACTTCAAATGTGGATGCAAAATTGTGGCACTCAAGGCTTGGCCACATGAGTGAGAAGGGGATGTCAACTCTTAAGTCTAAAGGTAACCTTTCAGATTTGAAAAGCATGGATCTAGAATTTTGTGAGCATTGTGTATTTGGAAAATAGAAAAGGGTTAGTTTTCTCAAGATTGGGTCTACAAAGAAGAAGCATAAGTTGCATCTTGTTCACACAGACGTGTGGGGACCGACTCAGGTAGCTTCTATTGGAGGATCACAGTACTATGTTTCGTTCATAGATGATGCTACAAGAAAGGTATGGATCTACTGTATTAAGAAGAAATTTGATGTATTTGAGACCTTTAAGATATGGAAAGCTATGGTTGAGAATGAAATAGGAAAAAGATTAAAGTGCCTGAGATCTGACAATGGCAGAGAGTTCTGCAGTTATAAGTTCAACTGGTATTGTTACATGCATGGGATCTATAGGCAAAGGACAGTTTGAAGGACACCTCAGCAGAATGGAATTGCTGAAAGGATGAACAGAACAATCATGGAGCATGCAAGATGTAGGAGATTACATGCTAGTTTGCCCTTAGAGTTTTGGGCAGAAGCTGTTGACACTGGAGTTTTGGGCAGAAGCTATTGACACTGCAGTGTACCTGATTAATAGAGGACCCTCTACAGCTCTGGATGGTGGAATTCCAGAAGAGGCTTGGATAGGTAAAAAGGTAGATCTCTCTTTTCTCAAAGTTTTTGGTTGTGAAGCCTTTGTGCACATAGATAAGAAAAATAGAAAGAAGCTCGATGCTAAGTCTATGAGATGCACATTTATTGGCTATGGCTCAGATGATTTTGGTTTCAGATTTTGGAATCTAGGAACTAACAAGATAATTAGGAGTTGTGATGTTGTTTTCAATGAAAAGTGATGTATAGTGATCAACTGAATCAATCTGGGAAGAGCAATAGTGAATTGGATGAGGTGACGGTCCAAAATGAGCTCGCGGGAAAAAGAAATAATCACTTGCAAGAAAACACAGAGACCGACATCGGTAGGATAGGAACCGGCATCGGCAAAACAGAAACCAATGTCAGTCATACAGAGACTGATGTCGGTAGGACAGGCACCGACGTCAGTCAGACAGAACTGATGTCAGCCAGTAACAGGTCTAGAGGTGATCGAGGTCAGTCACTGTCAGAGAATTTGGGTGGACAGCGTGTTGTGAACGAGCCTTAGACACCCATCAGGAGGTCTGAAAGGGTAAGTAAGCCTCCAATTAGATATTCTCCTTCATTATTCTATTTATTTCTAACTGATGGTGGAGAACCAGAGAGTTTTGAAGAAGCAATACAGGTGGAGTTAAAGAGTCAGTGGGAGCATGGCATGGTTGAGGAGATGGAGTCCTTAAGAGAGAACCAAACATGGGATTTGGTTGAATTTCCAGCTGGTAAGAGAACAATGAAGAACAGATGGACCTACAAGCTGAAAGAAGGTGAGAATGGACAGATGAGATATAAGGCCAGATTGGTAGTGAAAGGATTCATACAAAAGCTAAGTATTGATTTTGGTGAGATTTTTTCCCCTGTTGTTAAAATGACTTCTATATGGATTGTACTGTCTTTGGTTGCTATTGAGGATTTGCATCTTGAGTAGCTAGATGTTAAGACAGTGTTTCTTCATGGAGATTTGGATGAGGAAATCTATATGGAACAACCGAAAGGATTTGAGGTCAAAGGTAAGGAGAAGTTAGTGTGCAGATTGAAGAAAAGCTTGTATGGCCTCAAGCAAGCTCCTAGATAGTGGTATTTGAAATTTGACAGGTTTATGATTGAGCATGGCTATAGTAGGTGTCAATCTGACCATTGTATGTATTTTAAGAGATTGGATAATGGTAGATATATTATTTTATTGTTGTATGTAGATGATATGCTGGTTGCAGGATCACACATGTAGGATATCTCTGAGCTTAAGGTGAAATTAGCTCAAACGTTTGCTATGAAGGATTTGGGAGCAGCAAAGAAAATCCTTGGCATGAGCATTAAGAGAGACAGAAAAAATCACAGGTTGATATTGTCTCAAGAGGATTATGTGGATAAGGTGTTGAAATGGTTCAATATGCAGGATGTTAAACTGGTAAGCACACCTTTGGCTGGACATTTTAAGTTGGGTAAAGAATAATGTCCTAATTCACATGATGAGGTAGAGTACATGAGTAAGGTTCCATATTCTTTCGCAGTAGGAAGTTTGATGTATGCAATGGTGTGTACTAGACCGGATATTGCCCAAGCAGTGGGAGTTGTAAGTAAGTATATGGCCAATCCAGGTAAGGAACATTGGAAAGTAGTTCAGTGGATCCTTAGATATCTGAGAGAAACTAGCAGTAGGCACTTGTGCTATGGAGGTTCAGATACTTCTCTACATGGTTATGTAGATTCAGATATGGCATGTGATTTGGATGGTAGGAGGAGCACTACAGGATATGTTTTCACTGTAGGTGGAATGGCGATTAGTTGGATATCTAAGTTGCAGAAGGTTGTTACCTTGTCAACTACAGAAGCAGAGTATATTGCAGCCACAGAAGCTAGCAAAGAGATGATATGGATGACACGGTTCATGGAAGAGCTTGGAAGGGAGAATGGAAGTTGTAGATTGTATAGTGACATTCAGAGTGTAATCCATTTGGCTAAGAACTCAGCCTTTCATTCAAGAACCAAGCACATATAACTAAGGTACCATTTCATACGACAGGTTTTGGAAGATGGTGATTTGAAGCTAGAGAAGATCCATACAGATAGGAATCCTGCTGATATGTTAACCAAGCCGATTACAAAGGAGAAGTTGGATCTTCATTCAACTTCTATTGGTCTTCATGATTGAGTTGAAGATGGAGGAGCTAGAAGATGTTGTTGTACAGGTACTAGTGCAGCTGTTTATCTCCAAGTGGGAGATTGTTAAGGTGTGGAGCCTAAAAGCTTCACATATGAGTGCATTACAAAAGTTGCAGGTTTACATAGTTATCGGCATCAGTCAGGAGCGACCGACGTCAGTCTAGTGCAGTTGAAGAGATGCCAGCATCGGTAGATGATGGGTCGACGTCGATCACAGGCAAGCAGGTAGGAACTGGCGTCAGTTACCTGTGCATCCAGAATGCTATTTCTGAGGACAAAAGCGAGTGTTTGCATGATGAGTTTAAGTCTTAGTCTTAAGTTTGCATTTCTATTATTAGTAAGATTGTTTTTAGAGCCCTTGTTCAAGAGGCTTAACTGTTGGTTGTAAGTGCATGCTCAATTTTCCTAATTCTATATGTAGAATTAGATCTTCTTAGCTTAGTGTGATTATTGTAGTAGTTCATTGTATGTGAATGTTGAAGAATAGTACAGAGTTGTATCAATCCAGGTTGTTGGATTTGATTGTACTTGAGAGAGAGAGCTCTTAAGGGATAGAGATCTAGAGAGAGATCTTGTGCATCTGAGAGAGGTGTGGAAGAAAGAAGTTTCTTCAATTGTATTCCTTTTGTAAAGAGTTTAATACAAGTTTTCAGGGTGGTTTCTTGTATCTCTTGTTCTTTGCTATTATCTGGTTCTAGTTACTTATCTATCTGATTTAATTTCATGGTTTATTGCTTTCATAAGTGTAATCTATTGTTGGTTGATCCCCAACAAAATGGCGGTGGGTCCTAGGTGTTACTTCAAAAGTCTACGAAAGCTGCCAAATGTCATCATCCATAAGAGTCTGATATATGCCCCTAATGATACTACGGCACAGCCAAAGGGGAGCGGAAAGAGTCGCGTGTCTTCGATGAATCAGGTGGAAGGTGCCAAGTGTCATTTTTCAGTGTCTTCTAGGTGATCAAGGGTATTTTTAGAGAATTGACTAAGTGTCCTCTCCTATTTCAAACATAGTAGAGGGTTCTGTGTATTGGTTGCCAAAAGTAAAATGGAGCAAAAATTAGCTAGAGTTAATTTGAGTAGATGAAACAGTTCATCAGGTAGATTTTTGGAGCCACCCACAGCATTGAAGGTGCCATCTATTTGTCCCTTATGAGAGAAGGATGGAGAAGATTGTTCGGGAAAGAAAGTGTAGGGAGACATCCGAGGCTATAAAAGAAGAAGAATTGTAAAATCTAAAAAAAAGGGGGGAATTCTCATAGTTTAGACTTTCAGAGTTTTGACCAATAATATCATTTGCTTTTGTTACATTTTCTTGAGTTGAAAGGTTTATATGACTGTGTGTGTTTTTGCATCTTTTGTATGACTAGAATATTCAATAAGAAAATTGAACACTATGCCCTTGTCGATGTTATCTATGTCATTTGCAAAGTAGTCTGTGTTGAAGATTTTATAGTGTTGTGATTGGAAATGTTATTTGCTTCTATCCCATTTTCTGGAGTCTAAAGTTCTACATAACTGTGCGTGACTTCTGCGCCTCCAATGTGATTGGAAGATTTTATTAAGAAGATTGAACACTATGCCTTTGTTGACAATACCTGTATCTCAGCAATAGACTCCCCTGTTGTGAGCCTCTATTTTTATTATTCCAATCTTTTACATTGATCATGCACTTGTCTGCTCTTAAATGTAATAGAATCACATAATAGTTTCACTGTGCTCAGGTTAGGATTAGGATTACTCTCAGGCGCATTGCCATAGTTAGGTTTCAATTCTTGTATTTTGTCTTTTTGTTTAGTCTCCTATCCCTTTTCCACAACACCCAATACAAAAGAAGAGACCAGCTTCTTTAAAATCTGGAGGTTGTTTTCAAGCCGCATTGTCCCACAGCTTGAAACTTCCCATTGTTGTTGATTAAGATCTAGCGCAATTTTAAGACATCAACAGTATATAAGTTGAGTTTATAGTTTGTAAATTGTTCTATTATGTATTTTGGTTTTAATTATTGTTTGGTAATCAAGAATGTGATCATAGTTTCTTGAAACCATAAATTTTATGTAAGTAATAAACCCATTTACTTTCACATTAAAATACATCAAGTTAAGATCATTTTTAGGTGTTATAAACATGACAATTCAGCCTATTTTTATTGTTGTACAAGAATGATCATGGGTACAATAATAGGTTCATTTGGCATGAGTTTTATACAGGTTTAATTAAATTCATTTTTTAATATGTGAAATATTGTTGTTGGAAAAGTACAAGTTTGAATTGAGACTACGTTCTCTCTAAAATGATATGTTATTTTGACCTTACCTTGGCATACTACAGTCAAGTATAATAAACTTTAAAATATATCTTGATACAAATATAATTTTGATAATTTAAGTTGAATCACTAAAATTTCCCATATTTTTAGGGGAAATATGAATAGATATTGATAACATCATAACTATTTCATTTTAATTGTTGAATTTGTTTCATTTAAATTTTAGATTGGGAATAAATGTATTAAATTTAGTGATCAATTAAACAAATAGTAAATGCTTTGAGATGTCTCAAAATACCCTTGAAAATATTCACAAGAGATTTTGTAACAATTATATTAAGTCTGTATCTAGGACTATTGAAATCTGTAGCTACTAATGAAGTCCATAGTTTTTTATGACGTCTATAGCTAGGACTAGTGAAGTATATAGCTCTACCAAAAGGTTGTATATTCCACCAGAATCATCTTTTTAAGGCCATGGGATCATACCAAGAATTACTATCATTTACTTTATCATGTTACATTACCTATATACACAAAAGTGGGGATCTAAAACATGCAAAGATTTAGAACAAAATGTCAAGAACAGGGACTCAGACTCACATATACTAAGTATGATAAAAGTACCTATATTCTAATTTAAACTAGGTAGAAGTCCTAAAGATACATGCAATGCTTAATACCAAATGGCATATTAGTAAGTGTAAAGGAGACAATACATGGTTGCAATGAGTTATATATATTGGATTCATCAATTGATGCATTGGAAACTATGTATGATTGAATATTTCATAAGACCCATTTAAGGGAGTAAATTCATTATAAATTGAAGAGAGTTTTGTTTATTAGTAAAAAATTGTTCTTAATTATTTTAGTTGGCTAATGAAAAATTAATAAAAATGATAAATGGATACCATGATGTCAACAAGACTCAAGTCTCGTTTGAGAAGGTTGTATTCCATTTTAGAAGTTATAATTACCTCAAAAGATTAATTATTTTGTTTACTACATCAGTCATAAATAGTGTGATCCTTAAAAACAAATTAATTGAATAATTAAAATATTAGAAGAGTATGACAAGAAAATACCATAGTTGTAAGTGGTGCATTATAAGCTAGTTTTGTATAAGCATGCTTCAGCTTAAAAATGGAATAAGCCCATTTAGTGTTATGAATTGAATATGATTGCCATTAAAGAATTACATTGGATTGTTAGTATAAATGGTTTTGATGTTCTTATAAGGATACATTATGGAGAATAATGAATAAAACAAAGGATTTATAATCATATGGATTAAGATTAAGTGATGTCTTTTTGCTATTGGTTTAAATTTAGTCTTACACTATAATTGATTTTTATGGGAATGACCAAGTGACAAGTATTACTTTAGAGATTTTAACTCTAAATGCTTACCTACAAGATGGTCCAAGGTTACTATGAGGCTGAGTTAAGAAATATTGGTCAATGGTATGATGATCACTTATGTGAAGACATTGATCTTTGACAAGAGTCATGTTAACTTAATTACATCATGATTCAGTAAATTGTTTCAAGTAAAATGATAAATGGAAGCACATAGTATGATGATCCTTAAAAACTTATAGATCATGGTATAATGATCTAAATAAGGAAAGTAATACAATGGGCTCTTACTTACTTAAAATTCATTAAATTATTATTACAATTTTAGGGATTTTATGGGTATAATTTCCATTTGTTAACTTGATATATGAACATCATTGATTGAGTCAAAGAGAATAATGTTACTTCTATATTATGAATCATGGCTTATAAAATAATGTCTCAACTCTTGAACTTAAGAATAATAAATAATTCCCTAGTTGTTTATCATATCCCTAACATTTAAATATCCTTATTAACCTAAGCATCCCAAGTATGAAGAAGGGTCAAATAAGCTACCCTGACCTATACCCAGACTTACGTAAATGTGAGTCTCCTAGATAGGATAATGAAAACTAGGTGGTCCTACTAGGAAGGTGTATACTCTCATACAGTTTAGATCTTACTGTTATGAGGCTCATATCAATATGCCCTAAGCTGCATGTAGCTTTCATAGGGTAATAATCTTCCCCATAAAATCTTCTAGGTATAATGACCCTAATTAAGGGTTTCATGTGCGTAAATTTGGTTATGGGGATTGTGGTATGTCATAAAAAATTAAGTTGTGTGTAGTGGACCCTATTTATTATTCTATTATATACTTTGAATGAAGTGACACTCAAATATTTTTTGGGGGGCCTTTTCACCTATTATCAGAACCTATGCTCTATATATTTTAGGAGAAAATAGTAATATTCCACTCTTATAAATTAAGATAAACATGGGTTTGCTTACAACTAAAACATATTGTAATTACCATTAGATTTTTCTAAATTATATCTCTAAGAATATTTGTGATAATAATATTTTCTGACATGGAATTAATAAGTTATTTCATTTGAATAGGGTTATGATATGATTTTTATAAAGTAACTTAGTCTCATGAGATGAAAATATGATGCTTTGTTCTATAATATCTTCTAATATATTTCAACATTAGAGGATATGAAACTAAATGTGGCACTTTATTTCATCAAAATAATTATAGTTGTACCAGTTGTAGAGCCTCTAGCTTTAACTAAGGTAGCCTAAAAATCAAATCCCTGCTTATATAGAGTTGCATACACCTATTGATTGGTTAGTTGTCCAAGTTTTATCTTGGGGTAATCCTTACAAAATTGGAAATCACCATGTTCATAGGATGTCAAATCCTCTTGTGGATCTACTTACAACACCATGATAGTTCGATGATCTCTTGAAATGGACTGATTATAGCAAATCAAGTAGTGTTTGACTATTTTGGTAATAGGTGTAGTGCATTGATGCTTTTGAAATACCACAAGGTGTAAGGTATCCAATGATATAGAACATGAAAAACACTTTTATCTCCACATTATAAATGTCAGTGTTATGCTCTATAATACCAAGATGATGGAAAATCTAAACATTTCATTAAAAACATTGTTTATTGAAAATATGTAATTTCCATAATATTGGTTGTTATCCACCCTAGACTTGGTTAAGCTGACCCTTCCCTAATTGAGTTACATTAGGTAAAACATCCCCTATTGATTATTGACTTGTATGGGTAAGTCAGTAAGAGGCTAGTGATAATTACTTTAATCTAGGAAATAAGGAAATGATGTCTAGTATCTATTGTTGACTTGTATGAGTAATTTGACATTAGATGCTTATAACATTATGACCTATGGAAGACTGAGGGTTTAAATAAAACTTGGAAAGTTTAATGGGGTCAAGTTAATTATTTCCCTTGGTAAGTTAGTAGGTTAGGGATCTCTCTTTGTAAATGAGCATCATAAGCCATCTAATCCACGAGACGTAAACATTGTTAGCAACCTCCTAGATTCATGGATATAGAAATATGGGCTTGTTGGAACACATTTCCTTGGGTAAATGATGATACTAAACTTGAGATCCTTAGAAAAAAATGTGTTGTATTGAATGATGGGTTTAGTTAACCATCATAAAAAAATTAGAAAGATGTTGGAGTTTGTTGATTCTAACATTATCAATGCTTGGTTTGGGTAGAACTTAATAGTATCCTATCAAGAATGTTGAGGCTTATTGTGTTGTCTCTATTTTATGATAACATGATAAACATGTCGGTATATCATCAAGGTTGTCAATATTTGTTATTGTAGTATTTTCACATCTATTATGCATAATAATTAGATCTAAGAGCCATGATAGAATGTGCATAAATGTTTCTTAAAACTAACAACCATACTGTAGTCATAAAACTTATGATGACATGCTTGTTGTCATGATTTTCAACAAGGAGAAGTTGTTATGGTTGATGTTTTTGACCTAAACTAGTTAGAAAACTATTATGGTGTTAACTCATTCTACCTTGGAAATGATAATAAGTGTGTTAAATACAACATTAAAATGATAATATATTGTTAAGAAGTGAATATTTTGATTTATTATACAGTTAGCTTTTGATTAAAGTTCAAATGCAAAAAAAATGAGCTGATATGAGTGGTATGAAGATGAATGAAATATATTAGCAAGAGCATGTTGGTCATACTTGTGTAAGGCTATTTACAAGGCAAATTAGGCATTAGATAGCATGAATATAAGCCTTAATGGATTAGTAACTAGTTATTGTGTATGTGAATGATTGAGTATGTTGTTTACATATGTTAGATTTGGTTGAATGAATACAACCATGGTATAATCTAAAATAGAAATGAGTGCTTCTGAAGCACTATGGGCCCTATGGATTAGACTCTTATGCAAAATCAATAAGGTTGTACTTGTTAAAATCACATGCACATGTGGTTTGAAAATGCCAATGTGTTGTGAACAAGGTAATGTAATGTTTTACCTAAAGTAATATTTTGAAATAAATATTTTGGTTCTTATAAATCATGACTGAAATGTGTGTTGATTGCTCAAAAGAAGAAATGTGAAGTCTAGATCCAAAAGTATGAAATCCTAGGTACCCACTTAAATATTTGAAAGAGTGATAGAAGTTGGGTGAATGTCCTCAGATAGTTGACTAAAATATGGTAATATTTATATCCCTAGACGATCATATGATCTCACAAATAATGGATAACATGTTATAAGCCTTTGGGTTTCATGTGATGCTTAGAATGGCTTCTCTGGTATTTAAAGTGGTTGGTGTGGGATATTACACTAACCCATGAAAGGTGAATATTGATAAATAAGTAACCACATAGTGTGGGATACTATATTTTGATGGCATTTTGTGATGAATATCATTACAGTTATTTTCAAGACATAACACTTATAGTAGAAGATTCTACTTTGAACCTATAAATATGGTTACAAATCTAGTTGGGTTAGACTCTTTTAAATATTGACCGGTCTATACTGAACCTAAACCTATTTTATATTTAAAACTAATAGCCTAATTAATTAATAAAAACAAAAATTTAGTAAACATTGTTATTCTTTCGTGAACTAACAACTGTAATTCCTACTTTGAAAGTACTAAAAGCATGTTGTTAGCAAGCATTAAGGTGAAGTTTGATCACCATAGCTTAAAATATATTTTTTCTAGAATGACTTGAATTCACACCTACATAGGTGGTCAATAATTAGAAATTTTGAGAAGGGTTGTGTTTTAAATAGTTGTTTGTTGATGAACTCTACTAAGGTAAGAGTAGGTCTAATTTGATAAGCATGTTGTAAAGACAATTGATGGCTTCTATAAATGACCTTATGAGTCACATAAATATAAAAATAATTACCCAAGTATGAATAATTGCAAATTTTTGTTTTGAAAAGGTGCATAAAATACCCTATTTTCTTAATTTTGGTGTTATAAAGGGACATTGAGATAAAAGGACATGTCTTATTGGCCTAACATGAAACTTGGTATTGTTGATTTTGTGAAATATTAGTAACAACAACATAAGTTTGAACACTACCATCCTAAGGGGCTTTTATACCCACATGACATATTGAGAGATAAATGGTTAGTAGTTTCATTTAATTTCATTATTAGGATGCCTAAATCCCATAGCCAACATGACACTATCTTTTTGGTAATTGATAAAACAACCAAGGTTGGCCACTTTTTGCTAGAAAATTGAATAATAATGCTACTTTTTTTTATAAATTATTTATGAAAGAGGTGGTTCAACTACCTTTGATAGACATAAGTTGTTCACATCAAGGTTTTGGAAAACTTTGACCATAGCTTTTGGCACTTGGTTGAATTTTAGTTATTCATACCAAATAGAAATGAATGGTTAAATTTAAATATTAAACCAAGTAGTTGAAGACATGTTGTGCATGTATGTTATGGATCAATAGACTAAGTGGGAGTATTATCTCCATTTATTTGAGTTTTACTACAAAAAAGCTTTTCATTTTGTAGTTAAAATTGTTCCCTTTGAAGCTCTATGTGGGCAACAATGTATAACCCCACTTGGCCAAGATAGCTTAGAAAATCAAGCCTTTGTTGGTACTAAATTACTACTAGAACATGATGAGCAGATGGTTATAATACACCAAAACTTCAAGGTTTCCTCAGATTATCAAAAGAATTATGTTGATCTGAGAAGGACACCTCATGAATTTACTATTGGTAAAATGGTTTTTTTGCATGTAAAACCACATTAAAATTTCAATCAAGTTTGGGAAAACCTCTAAGTTATCCCCTTACCATTCGACAATGTGGATAAGATCAGTCTTGTTACTTACCGATTGGTTTTACCTCCTTCTCTATCAATAATTCATGACATGTTTCATATTGCATTGATAAGAAAATATGTATTTGAACCATCTCATGTATTAGATTATAAAAATTTGTAGCCTAAGTAAGAGGAAAAGATGCAGCTAGACCCAATGAGAATTATTGGCCATCACAGCATTAAACTAAGAAATAGAGAAATTCAACAAATCCTGATAGAATGGGACCCATGAGTATAAGGAGTGCCACTTGGGAAGATACATAGTTGTTTAGATAGCATTATCCTTGGTTATTTTTATATATTGCAAGGATGGATCCCCATTAAAGGGAGGAGGATGTTATGACCCAAGTTACATACCCATTTCATACACTATTATATGTTTTTATCATACTTTTATATTATTAGCTATTCTTCTAGAACTACTATTTTGATTGTACTTTAATATTTATGTTATAATCTAACTTAGACCATGTTTAATTGATACTTACAATTGTAGTTATGTTACAACAAGGTAATTTGGTTATCTTGGTTACAACATTAATTTTCATTAGTTTTTGTAACTTGTACTATGAAGTTAAGTCATATTATTATGCTACTTTATGGTGTTTAGGTGTTATTGATGCTCATTTATGGCTATAGGTAAAATTACATGAGTTAGGTTGGTAGTGGATTCTGACAGTTGGAGCGATGATGGGTCAAGGTAGTGAGTAGTCAAGTGACACTAAGATTAGTAAAAGGGATATAATGCATAATCCATTAATAAGTATCAATCTATCAGTTGTGATTGTTTCATCACTTGTCATATTTTTTATTTTCTTGTTTTTGGTTTTGATCATATCACTCAAACTCATTATTGATTTCGTGTGAACTGCCTACTTGTTTCATTTTATTATTTTTTTTTTATCCATTTTAATGTTTCATGGTTATGGAGTTATTATTTTTATTATTTTTATTTTATATTAAGTCATAAACACCCCTTGGTGATATTATTCGACCCTCTTGATAACTATTTAATTCTTAGGTAAGGGTACTTATATAAATGTTTTACTTAAGATTTGATTTTGTAATAATAACTTATCTATTATTAGGCATGGACATTTTCACTCTAAAATAAAATATATTATGACCAAATATCTTGGTTGATGGAGCAAAATTATTGCATATTTCAATTTCAATGAATTTGGGATTTGGATCTTTGTCCATAGCATTATTTTTATTTTTTTAAGTGAGGGTAGTTGAGGAGAGAGGCATAGAATAAAATATGGGGGGAGAAGAAACCCTAGGAGTGAAGAAGAATAGTGGTAGCTAGTAGAAGGGCTCAAAAACCCTACCAAGAGAGAGGAGGGAAAAAGAATAGCTTGTGGCTTGGCTAGAAAAGGAGGCTGAGTGTGGTATAATAGAAGTAGCCTTTTTTTCAAGTAAGCAAGAACTTCCATCATTTCCTAGAAGGCAAATTAAATCAAGTAAGTGAAGTATTAATTTTGGAAAAGGGAAATGAATATCTTTTGTGAACTTCATTTATGTTTTGTAAGAAAATTAAAATTGTTTCCATGTTCATGAGGAAGTCATAAGACTTCTTGATTAACCTAAAAACACCTCAAATCAATTTAAATCGATGTAAAATCTTATGCTAGCATATGGGTTATTTTTATTTTGGGTTGCCAAGCTATTTTAAAATTATGGGTTTGAACCCTAGAATTGAAATCTCTATTTTTTTTTGTATAACACCTTGTTGAGAATATGGGTAGATTAAATATCTTATTACCTGTATTTTTTCTTGGATGTTTTGGTATTAAAATTAAACAAGGCATTTTGGGTTTCCAAAATGAGGGTTTTATTACTATGACCATTTTGGGTAAAAAATGTGTATTAATTTTTTGGGTTTTATTTTTATTATCTATTCATGACATTTTAGTTTTTAATGTTTTTTTTTCTATCAAATGGTTGAACTATATAGCCAAAATTTTAGGATAATACCCTAGCCTGTTATGGTGCCATTTTGGGTGAATCTGGCTGGCTTGGTTGGTATTATGTTTCATATATAAATTTGATCTAGTATCATGATTTTTTGCACTAACTAGTTCATGTTATTATCATCTACCTACAAATTCTTTTGAGAATTAAAATATGCCATATGAAGGTCAGTTATAGTAATTTCATCACTCTTATAGGTGAATAAAATGTTGCACCTAATTAGATGGCAAAGGGATGAGATGTCTAATTTATTGATGATTTATTTAATAAGTTTGAATACAATTTGCATGTGAATGTTTAATTTTTCCTCATGGCTATAGGTGATGTTTTCATTTCACTTTGGGTGTTGGATTTTGTTATTTTATCATTACATACCTTGAGTAAATGATAAAGGTATAATAGGTTCAATTGAGAATATAACCGATATCATTATAAACCTTTAGAGAAAGAGAAAGGTTCCAATATTTATAAGCTCATTGGTGATTATTTATTAAGTTAAAATTTTAAGCTTGATCCTTTGGTTGTGAATTTATTATTTGTTGAGTAACTACTACAACTTTATTAATGGATTTCATATCCCTTATTACTCATGTCCTCATTTCATAAGACCCAAAATCTAGACTCTGCCTCTTAGTTGATGTTGGGGGTGGTAATGGCCACCTATTGGGGCTCATAGGATAAATCAATGTGGGATGATTCATGAGGAGAGGATCTCTTGGAAATGGTTTATCTGATTACTTTTTTGATCTTATAGATGATTCATTGTAATATATTACTTTAGTATGTTTTAAAAATATAGAAACATTATTTTGTTTAAGAATGAAAGTAGATACTATATTGTTGTCATATGAAATCAGTCAATTATTTAATTAATTCCCTTCCATTATAGTATTGACTGGTATACTTATCATTCTTAAAATGAATATAAACTTTAAATGGCTTACTAGTTCAATTTATAATCTATATTTGATTACTCTCATTGTAATGTTGATAGTTCATTGAGAAATTGGTAACCTCATGATTAGTTGTGTAGGAGGCAAACAATGTTACTAGGATGTATATAAGTTGAGTTTATAGTTTATAAATTATTCTATTAAGGATTTATCTTTTAATTATTGTTTGGTAATCAAGATTGTGACCATAGTTTCTTGGAACCATAAATTTTGTTTAAGTTATAAACTATTTTACTTTCATATTAAAATGCATCAAGTTAAGATCATTTTTAAGTGTTAGAAATATGAGAATTCAATCTATTTTTATATTTTTTTAAAAGCATGATCATGGGAATAATAATATGTTTATTTTACATGAGTTTTATATAGCTAAACTTAAATTTGTTTTGTAGCATGTGATAATATTGTTGGAAAATTACAAGTTTGAGTTGAGACTATGTTCTCTCTAAAATGATATTTCATTTTGACTTTTCCTTGGCATGTTACAATCAAGTATAATAAACTTGAATTATATGTAAATGAAAAAGTGAGTTGGATAATTTAAGTTACATCACTAAAATTACCCATCTCTATCAAGGGAAAAATGAATAGATAGTGATAGCATTATAACTATTTCATTTTAAGTGTTGAAGTTGTTTCATTTAAATTTTAAATTTGAAATTGATGTATTGAATTTAGTAATCAATTAAAAAAATAGTAAATTCTCTATGTTGGCTCAAAATACCCTTGAAAATATTCCCAAGATAGTCTATATCAATTCTATCAAAGTTCATAGATAGGATTGTTGAAGTCCATAGCTGTTGATGAAATCTATAGTTTTTGATGAAGTCTATAGCTAGGACTAGTGAGGTACATAGCTCTACCAAAAAACTGGATCTTATAATATAACCTTAATTTAAGGACATGGCATCATACTAAAACATATTATCATTTATTTTATCTTATTATGTTACCTATATACACAAAAGTAGAGGTCAAAAACATGCAAAGAGTTAGATGTTAAGAACAAGAATTCAGATTCATATATACTAAGTAAGATAAAAGTACATATCTTTTAATTTAAAATATTTATAAGTCCCAAAGAGACATGCAATGCTCAATCCCCAATGTTATATTAGTAGGTGTACAAGAGATCATACATGGTTATAATGAATTATATATATTGGACTCATCAAGTGATGCATTGGAAACTATGTTTGATTGAATATTTCATAAGACCCATTTAAGGGAGTAAATTAATTATAAATTTAAGAGAATTTTGTTTATTATTAAAAAAAAAATCATAATTATTTTTGTTGGTTGTCCATAAATGAATAACAGTGATAAATTGATACCATGATGTCAATAGGACTCAAGTCTCATTTAAGAATATTTATTCCATTTTGGAAGTTATAGTTACTTACAAGGATTAATTAGTTTGATTACAACAATAATCATAAATATTATGATCCATGAAATAAATTAATTAAATAATTACAATATTAGAAGAGTGGCAAAAAATGACCATAATTGTAAGTGGTCCATTAGAAGCTAGTTTTGTATACGCATGCTTTGGCTTTAAAATAGAATAAGATTGTTTAGTGTTATGGATTGAATATTATCACCTTTAAATAATTATATTGGATTGTTATTATAAATGGTTTTGATGTTATTTTAGGGATAAATTATGGAGACTAATAATAAAATAAAGGATTTATAATTGTATTGATTAAGATTAAGTAATGTAGTTTTGCTACTAGTCTAAATTTAATCCTACATTATAAATGGTTTTTATGATAACAACCAAGTAGCAATTAGATAATAATTTCAAGATTTGAACTCTAAATGCTTTCCTACAAGATGGTCCAAAGTTACTATGAGAATGAGTTAAGCAATATTGATCAATGGTATGATGTTCACTTGTGTGAAGACATCAATCTTTGATGTCATGGTAATTATATTAGATCATGGTGTTGTAAATTATTTCATGTAAAATGATAAGTGGAAGCACTTAGTACGATGATGATCCATAAAAACTTATAGATCATGGTATGATGATCTAAATAAGGAAAATACTACAATGGGTCCTTATTTAAAATTCACTAAATTCCTATTATATTTTAGGTCTTTTATGGTTATAATTTCCATTTGTTAACTTGAAAAATGAACATCATTGATTGAGTCAAATAGAACAATGTTACTTCTTTATTATGAATCATGGCTTATAAAATAATGTCGCAACTCTTAATCTTAGGAATAATAAATAATTCCCTGGTTATTTAATATATCCCTAACATTTAAATATCCTTATTAACCTAAGCATCCCAAGTACAAATAAGGGGTGTATAATCTAACCTAACCTATACCCATAATTACAAATATGTGAGTGTCTTAGATAGGATAAGGACACCTACGTGATCCTATTGGGAAGGTGTATGCTCCCATATAGATTAGAGTTTATTGTTATGGGTTGCATATCGATATGCCCCAAGATGCATGTATTTTTCATATTGTAATAATATTTCCCATAAAATATTATAGGTGAAATTACCCTAATTAAGGGTTGCATGTATGTAAATTTGATTATGGGGATTATGGTAGGTCATGTAAAACCAATTTATGTGTAGTGGGCACTAATCATTATTCTACTATATACTCTGAATGAAGTGACACTCATATATTTATTGGGGGTCATTTCAAAATTTTGGAGTGTGTGATGTTATGTGGTATGTCACAATGTTTTGTTTGATAAGTTTTTAAAAAATACATCCTTTCCATTTTATGTGTTGAAGTGGGTCCCACAAGGGTGAAGTTTAACATCAGTTTTCACTTTGAATAATTTCATGTGTGAATTTGATTAAATTAATATTGAAATGAACAAATATAGATTTTTATTTTTTAAATTTATAAAACTAATAATTTAAAAGGAACATATTCCCTTCAGGACTTGTAACGGATTGTAGAGGAGTTGGCAATGTGTTTTAGGGGGTTAAGGTTTAAAACCCACTAAACAATTTTTTTGATTAAAATTAGTTTTTTGTCAAATTCATTTGTTAGATAAATTTTTTGGGAATATTCTATTTGTACTTTGTGAATTGATCACAAAAGGTGTAATGTTGGAGACATAAGGTTTTAACTTTTACGACTTTTACATGTAAAGATCGACAAGTCTCAGGATCCAAGTATTTTAATTCACATTACTTGAGGGTAAAGGTAAAGCCCTAATATTAAACCTATTACCTTTTTGTTTTTGATTTCATTATGTTAAAAATCATAAGCCTAATGTCTAAAATAGGGAGATTAAATCCTAAAAATTACAAAGGATGGAGCATGAATATGGAAAACACACTAATTTTTAACTTTTGTAAAGTAGTTTAAAAAAACCCTACATTACCTATAGATGCTACAAAAATACTTGAGTTTCACAAACATGATAAATGTGCACTTGCATTACTTAAGTCTAATTTTTCTACATAGGTCATTACTCACATTGAGACTATTAAAACTAAAGCTTCTAAGGCTTGGAAAATAATGAAAGACTTATATGATAGATAACTTGTATACAATAAAATTGATATCCTCATGAAACTATTGAATGATAAGTTAAAATATGCTCAATATGAATCTAAATACATTTTAAGAATGAATAATTTGAAACAAGAAAATATTACTACAGGTGGGAGAATAGATGATGATATGCTCATCTCTATCACTCTAAATGGTCTCAATTCAAATTATATAAACTTTGTAAAGATATTTCACCTCATTAACAAGCTCCATAAGTTAGCCAAGAAGAAGACTAGTAAACCTATAGATGATGTTTGATATATAAATACATGAAGACACAAATAAGAGAACAGACGTGAGGAGTTTAAGCATTTTAAAAAACATTCTCAAAATAACTATCTAAGACATTCTCCAAAGCATTATTTTAAACATAAACATTGAAAGAAGCATAAGAATTCTTCTCGATCTCATTATCACTCAAGTGATTCTTCCCTATCTTCCAGTAATATCATGCACATAAAGTAACCATACTACTATATTTATGGTGATATTGGCCACCTTTTAAATTTATGTCCTTATAAAAAGCATAAAATAATGGATACAAGGAAGGTAGAAGAACATTATATTGCTCATTCTAGTGAATCTTCTTTGGTTACTCTATTTACATTGGTTATCATATCACATCATCTAACTAAGAAATATCCTACATTACCAAGATGGGTCAACCGAATGAAACTGATTCACTTTTTTGAGCACACAAATTTTCACCCATCGTGAGTGAGTTTGTAACTCAAAGATAAGGTTATACCATAACACCAAACTTTGTCTTAGATTTTCTTATTATTTTTGGTCTTTAGTTCTTTGATAGCATTGATGAGGAGAAAACATAATTGTTTGGATATTTTTTCTTTCTAAAAATAATTCTCACCTCTCTCCTAATAGGGTTAATATACTTGAGTTTAATCAGCCATCAGTGATTGTACATGCTAGTAAAAGAGTATCTAGCATCATTATTCTTCAATAGAGGTTTGTCAATGTCATTAAACATCATAGAGAAGTGTCATACACATTATAAGATAGTCATTAGATAGGTTTTTATGTGAGACCTTATGCAAATTGATGTAGTTGAGTAGGCCTTGATCATCTTCAACTATAGTACAATAAAAAATGGTCAAATGGGATGTGTATGCCCATTAGGTTCATCATTCATGCCACAAATTATAGGACATCAAGCTTGTGTGTGAAGTGGCATTGGTTGATTAGTATCATGATGTACAATGTGCCAATTGTAGGTGTTTTAGAGACTTTTTGATGACTTCATATTCATATGCTCAAGATCATCTCATTTTATAACCCTTTGAATTAAGGGAGGTTTGTTGGGTTATTTTATCCAAAGTGATTTAGTTTGTGTTAGTTTAGATTAAAATAATATATGGGACATGTTATTTATTTATAAGACACTCCCATAAATATTTATTAGTCATAGATGTTAAATAAATGTTTAAATTGTTATTAATGTTAGGAGTGCTAGTTGGTTAATGGGTTAAACCCATAACCTAGTTGGGTCTTGTACACAACCAACTCCTCATGAAAGTTTTAATAAGTTTGGGAACTTTGTAATTAATTAATATGAGATTTTACCTTTCAATGATTTTTTTATTTTATATCTTTCATTTATCATGTATGATGGTTAACATGTAATATTTTTCCTAGATTTATTAATTTTTTCTTATCATATATTTACAATGAAAAAATATATTGTGATTATAATTATGTTGGTTGGAAAAATAATGATAAATTATGAACTTACTATATGTTATACAATTTTAATCAAGTATTTCAACTAAGAGAAACTACTAGCTTAGTTTTTTATTTTATTTAATGCTTCAATTATTTTAATTTAAGGGAAAATAATTATTTATGTTGTTATCCCATCAAATAAAACTCTATCAATCCCTTCAAATTTGATCACTACTCACAATAATTATAATTAAAGTGTGTATAGTATTAATTATAATTAATGTGTGTATAAATTTAATTATAATTAATATTTTTATAAATATATATGAACAAATTTTCACTTATAATAATTATACTTAATATGAGTAAAACTTTAATTTATTTCCAAATTATCCTTGACAGATTTTCCTCATATCCTTTAGAGGCCCCTAGTTTTAGTATAATTAGTGTAGTTGTAGTGTTTTTTTCATGTTTTCATACATTTCATTCATTTTATTAACTTAGGATCTTATTGGTACACTTTCCTTTCACATTGGACCCTTTATAATATTGTGTTATCCACATTCATTCATGAATACTTCATATCTATCATTTTTATATCTCAAGATCCACCCAATTTTCTTGTAGCTTATTTAAAGCTATGGTTCAGTTATTTCATATCTTGATCATTTTCAAAATAGTCTAAATTTTTTTTTTGAACTCTATTGTATGGTATGAAAATGATCAAGATTTTTGTGGATATTTTTTTCATTTTTATATGTTTTTTTGTACCTTGATTATTGGATTTAAAACCTTTCCATGAGAAATATACATGAGAATGTGTCCTAATTTGAATCAGATTTGTCTATATGTACATGCACCCTAAGCCTTTTATCATCAAGTAAGAAGATCCACATAAGCTCCTAAGCTATGAATTCTTGTCAAGGAGATCACACATTGATCATACTCTTCCATTATTAAAATTTATACCTATTAAAGTATTGTGGACATATACTTGTATGAAAATAAGGATTGAATTTTAATAAAGAGTGTATAGTTTCATTTGTTGACATAGGGAGAGAGGTTGGAGGCCTCTCATGCATTGAGATGGATCTCTCACATGTACTAGTTATTGAGGTTAGTTTAATATTTTAAACATTAATCTTTTATTATCATGGAAGTATAAAACTATGGCATGTTTTTTTATGTTTTAATGACATTAAGAATATTTTATTTCTTGATATTTTATTTTCTACTTATATTTTAATCTTATTTATATTTAATTTTCCCAAATGATAGGAATTTTTTCTTAATGTTAAAAAATATAGGATATGGTAAATTTTTTAATGATGATTTATTATTTTTTAAATAGTTGATGATGATGATGATGATGATGATGATGTGTGTGTGTGTGTGTGTGTGTGTGTGTGTGTGTGTGTGTGTGTGTGTGTGTGTGTGTGTGTGTGTGTGTGTGTGTGTGTGTGTGTGTGTGTGTGTGTGTGTGTGTGTGTGTGTGTGTGTGTGTGTGTGAGAGAGAGAGAGAGAGAGAGATTTCATGCCTAATTATATATATATATATATATATATATATATATATATATAAAATTAGGCATGAAATCTCTCTCTCTCTCTCTCTCTATATATATATATATATATATATATATATATATATATCATTGAGTTATGAATAATTGACCTAGGGATTTATTTTTTGTTATTTATAATTTACTCTTTAACTAATATTTTTTGAGTTTCAATATTTATACCCAAATCCTAGGGTTTTATATAAAATTATTATTATTTTAAATTTAATGATTTGAAGGTGATGTAAAAATTTTGGTTAGTATAAACTATCAAAATATACCATGTTTTTCAAATATAATGGAAATCTTATGTGCATAGTTTTTTTGCACATTATTACAATGTTTGTGCAGGGTATGTGCACAAAATTAAGGGATAATTTTATGGGCATACCTCATAATGCATATGCATTATATGAATAACACATTTGAATTATTATGTAATTTGTAAGTATTATATATTAATGCATATGCATTATATAGTAACATGTATGTGTTATGACTATCTTTTTATTAAAAAAACTGTGACCTCCCCAGTTCACCAATTATCATTTTTGCAAGTGCTAAGTATTTTTGTGATCATGTTGCTCTTCAAGTAGGTCTCAATAATTTCTATAAGTCTATTGGAAATCTTAACACATCTTTAACTTCATGATGTTGCCATGTAGATAAGCAAGTGATCAAAAATACACCTATTAACCTTGTATTTTACCTTTTTTTGCTTTTTACATTATTTAATTTGTAAATTATTTATTTTAAATAGACCAATCCACTACAAGATACCATAACCATATAATTAGCCCTTTAATTGACCCTTATATTCATGTGGCTAACCCTCCACTTAACCCTCATATTCCTCCACCTAACCCTCCTACAATTCCATAAGATCCCTCAGGCATCCAGGAGTATCTAGTTGCACATATTATGGAAAAAAAATTAAATTGAGTAAATAATTAGGATAATGGAAGATACCACATCCACCAACACCCACTACACCTATATATCCAATAGCATAGAGTCACTATTGGGTCAAGTTGACTCAATAACAATTCAAATTATTAGATGGGTATCTTATCATGATAGTTATAAGGCTTATTATGCTAACAAATTGTTAGCACATGAGGTAAAAAATAAAAAAATATCAAAATCCAACATTTATACATTATTTATTGACCCAACCTCCAATGCACCATTTCCAATAACTACTAAATGTTTCCTAATCCATAGGTGCCAACATAATTTGATCAAAGCTAATTTTTGGGACTGATGGTGCATGGTATTTGATTATCCATCATGTAAAAACCATGAGATCCCAATGTATTTTTGTAAGAAACTATAATATGATTTGATCCTCAATGAGAATCTAAATTGTTTTGATTATAGTTAGTTTCAAGGCTGAGGGAAAGGCTCTACACAGAATCGACCAAGTACATGTTGTGGATCTAATCAACCTATAAGAATCCCTACCCAAAAACCATTTCATCCCAAAATCCCCTCTATCGTAAATTAGGTCATGGAGATCAACACTCTACATGTGCTTAGTACACTTACTGATACACTCATTCAGCATACAAGTAGGCTTTTAGTGATTGATACTAGAGATACGCCACCTAGTGTGCATACCTTGACCCCTTCCTTATAGATCTTGTGGATCTATATGTAATGGAGCTTTTGATGATGATGATTCTATTGGTTTAGAGGGGTTGAATGATATACTCTTAAGTGAAGATTTTTTGGCATGCACATATGGTGTGTAGTCATCAGCCACTATATAGATACAGTTATATTTTTATTGTTCCCAAGATTAGCCACACTCATTTTAGGGACAATCCCTACAAAATTTGTCCATTTCATGATCTTCACTCTAAGTTTGTTGATCAAGGTAAGTTTTTCTTCATCTCGTGTGAAGTTGAATAACATCCTAGAAAAGTTTGCAATGCTCCCTCATCATGATTTATCAAAAAAAATGAAATTTGTTGCAGTGTTGATCTGATCAAATGTTAGATTTTGATATTTTTCAAGGTGTTAGACTTTTTTTTGGTTTTTCCATGCACTAGCGGTGATTTTTGCCACTTTTGTAAGTTTTCATCTTTAAGTGCAATTGTGGTGAAAATCACTGCTCTTGCAAGTTATTTTATTTTTTCATGCAGGAGCAGTAATTTTTGACGCCCTTTCGTTTTCCTTCATTTTTTATGTAGGAGTAGTGAAAATTTCCACCCTTGCATCTTTATTCTCTTCTTTATGCAAGGGCAGTGATTTTTTCCACCAATGCATAATTTCCTCTGTTACATGTAAGGGTGGTGATTTTCACTACCAATGCATGATCTCAGTTTTTGTGTGGCATTTATGGCCGTATGCACTAAGTGGTTGGGGCTTGTTTTGGGGATTTTAATTTCTATTTGTTACTCATTTTAATTATTTTTAGCTTCCTAAAATGCCTTGCAATCACTCGACCGTGTGAACGAGTAGGATTACAAATTTGCCAACTTTGAGCTTAAGATTTCGAGATTGTCGGGTAAGTTTTGCTTTTTAGTCTTTTTGCCTCCTGGATTTTTGTTTTATTTTTTCTTTTCAATTTTATTTTCCTTTGAGCATTTATTTTCCTTTCATTTTGGTTTTGGTTGCTCCTCTCCCATTTTATTGTCTTACCCTAGTGGACCTAGCTAGAATCTTGATTCATCAATCCTCCTTCCATGCCCTAAGTTGTCTCACCATACCGAGTCAATGTTTTAACCCAACCTAGGTTTTTGCCCATGTCAAAACTAGTTAGAAACCACCTACATAAAACTAATGTAATGATGGTTAAAATTCACTGATAATGCATACCTTTGTGCAATCAAGACAAAATTTTCCACCTTTATGTCTCCTCCATTTCTTCCAAGTGCATTAGCAGCATTTTTTGCCACTCTAATTTTAGCTTGATACTTTCCTACAAGGTCAGTGATTTTCTCTACCCTTATTAAATTTAAACTTAGCTTTATGTAGGGGTGGCAATTTTTGCCACCCCTGCATAAACCCAACCTATAAGGGTGGCAAAAATTGTCACCCCTTAATAAGTGTGGATTTTACCTTCCTGTAAGGCTAGTAATTTTTTCCATCGATACCAAAGATAATACCCCCCCATATGCAAGGGTGGTGATTTTTTCCGCCCATGCAAACATTCCTTCAAATTTCTTAACTCTAGGAATTTTTTAGTTTCACTTTTTTTAACCCACTTACTTCTGGTTTTTCAGCCTACTCATACTTTAGCCCTTTCAAGTGTATCCCCGTGGTCATGTTCATTGACATATAGTTTTCCTAGATTGCCAGTATTTCCCCTGATTGCATGATCATGCATTTTGTGATAGTTTCTCTTGTAGATCCTTCTTCATCAACATCTTTTTGACAAAAGATCTTCTAGATGACTGAGGTTTCTCTAAAGAAGTTGAAGATAATGAAGTACAAATATCAAGGTGTTTTTCTAATCACCTCAGTTACTTCTAATGTTGAAGACATTAAAGATATAGAGATCAATCATGTGGATATGGCTGAGTTCGTGGAAAGAACTAAATCAAGAAATCCCAGCCATGAAATGAAGAAGATAATTGATATCAATATTCATTTGGTATCTTCTTTCCCTGTAGGAGCTCACAACATAGAATTTGTTCTCCAGTGTACTCAGTTCTATAATAAAGATACCAGGGTTGTGTTAGATGCTAGTTGTAATGTGGTAATTAGACTGGATCTTGAGTTCATCAATAAAGTGTTCATGTGTCCTCCTACTACCGAAGTAATAAAGATTGATTTTATCAAAGCACAAAGAGAATATGACAAAGATCTTGAAAAAGCAAAGAAAATAATCAACAATAAATGGCTCAAGACTCCATGGGCAAATTTGTCAAGGTGGCTTTCTAAGGAGTGACTTTTCAGAAGAAGTCAATGATCTAATCACTCTTCTCAGTAGGGTGAGAGGTTTACCTTCTTCCTCACAGTTTCATGAATGAATGTATTCCTTCATCAAGATAATTTTCTAAGGCAAATAAGTTATCTTCTAGGGAGAACAAGTCAGTAATGCTCTACATGACCAATTAATGAAGGTATCCACTACCTTTAAATTCTACATGACTTCATACCTGGTGTATATTATAGCTTCTATGAGAACATTTCTAGGTTTAACATCAGAAGGAGATAGGAGAGTCACCTCAGTGTATCAATACTACTCTTAGTTAACATTGAAGGGTTCTATTCATCATTTCAAGAGAGTAAATGATGCTTTCTTTGTAGTATTTTTATGTCTCTTTGATCCTCAATTAGAACAAAGAATACTGTTTGATAAGGCATGGGTAGTTGTGAATGATTTTGGATGTATGTTCTTGTAATTTCCTTCTTTTTTATACCTATGGCTTAGATTTTTCCAAGGTCATCCTTATATTCTTCTAAGATTCTCTTCCAACAAATTCGTCTTGATGGAGCTATGCAATAAAATAATTGTCATACATAATAAATAGATGGAACTCAAGAAACCCAGATTTAGGTTCCCAATTAAAATTGGTAGGTTTTCAGTGTTCACCACTGGGAAAGCTAGAGTTATGGAAACTAAAATGCAGCTCATAACCATGAAGCAATTCAAAACAAGACAGAATTTTGATTATAAGATCATAAAGGACATGATCAAGAGAAAAACCTAATTTCATAAACCTGTGATTGAAGATGTTTGGGTAGATTTGAGGGCAGCGGAGGATGTCAAGAAAATGGACTATAATAGGTTATCTCTTGAGCAGATAGAATATCTGGGACTTGTTGATATCCCTAAGAATTTATTGGTTGATGGGGATTTGAGTAATGATAGATACAACGCTAAACAAGTTGCCAATGCCCCTCTTCCCCCAATCCAATGGTCATAAAAGGAGCTGACTTCCTTAAGGAAAATATTTGAGCCAATATTGACAAACACCAATAATTGGTTAGAAAATAAAGGAATCACTTTGAAATAATTCATCATAGGTTCAGAAGCTAAATTTCAAGAGGAAACAAGAAGAAAAAAAAATAGGATGAAGAATAAAAGTGATGTTCCTTCTTCTTCCAGGCCACATACGTTGAAGATCATATTTGTGATGAAGAAGTCAAAAGTTATGGAAAAAGAGTCAGAAATAGAAGATGTGGAGGTTGAGAAATAAAGCATTGAAGAACCAACAATAGAATAGATGGAGACTGATAATAGGCCTATAGATCAACAAGGAGAGGGAAATTTGTCTCCACAAGAGAATGTGCAATAAGGAATAGGAATCTCTTCTTCCCTACCTGACACACATATTGTAGTTCCTTCACTTGCTTCTCCAATTAGTGTTCCCTCTTCTGGATCACCCTCTTCTTCCAAAATGATTTTTAACAACCCTCATATCAATTTTGAAGATATTATTCCTCAAGGTCAATTCCTAGTTTGTCATCCCCATCTTTTGATATCGGAGATGGTTCTACTTTTGATCACTTAGTAAAAGGTGTAGTTTTTATTGATACTCCACCTATTGTTTCCACTACTTGTATAAGTATAGCTTTGATGATGTCAATAATGGAGTTAGATCTAAATGTAAGTACTTCTATGCTCCCACCATGGTTATCAGCTTACACTCCCAAAAAGAATAAACAAGCCATCTCTCTAGATGACTTTGATTTCAATAAGTTGATGCCAGTGAAAGCCAAGGTTCTAAAGAAGATGAGGATTCTTTCAAAAAAGATTGGGGATAAGGGACACAATTTTTTTGAAATTGTAAGACCTCTGTAGGATGCAGTCATTGAAAATTTGGATATAACCGATTACTCTATCTCTAGAGTTGAATTAGATAAGATAACTCATGAGGGTGCCAAGAGTGATATGCAGTTAGCCATGAATATCTTGATTTATAAATTTGATAGAGAGAAAGAAATGAAGGATCGCGATTAATCGATGGTGGAGCAATTGACTACTATGATTGGGAGAATAATTTTCACTTCAGAAATGGTACCTCTTGAGGCCATTTCTATAGAAGACCCCATTATTCAGAAAGTGGAAA
The DNA here is from genome assembly GCA_037957365.1 of Torreya grandis. NCBI lineage: Eukaryota > Viridiplantae > Streptophyta > Pinopsida > Cupressales > Taxaceae > Torreya > Torreya grandis. Next base: position 5,229,423 of record JARHVA010000161.1, on the reverse strand, counting down.
AGACCTACCTCAAGGTAAAAGTACTTGAAGAGTAATTGGACAAGATACATGCACAAGGAGTTTTGTTGCTCATAGAATTATCTGAGAAGATAGATAAACTGTGAAAAATAAGAGAACTTGATGATCTCATTAATGTTGTTTCTCAAGATATCAAAAGCACTAAAAAATATCTTGATAAATAATGGATATGAGGAAATTAAAAATAAGAACCTTAATATCCATTGGTGTCATTACTGATAGGGAGTCTTACACTGAAACTAAAGAGGCATTAACATATAGGATTTAGGTGCTTAGAGAGTTGATCAATGACCTCGAATCCTCAAGGATACTCAGTGATCAAAGTGATGTCAGTCTTTTGCACAAATTGGAGGAGCTACCTTGCAAACTTACATCATAAGATAACCAATTCCTCTTAGTAGAAGAAATGATTCTAGAATTCAAAGGTATGCTCTAGAAATAATTTGAAGATAAGACATTTTCAATAAACTCTATAGACAACATTCTAGATAATCAATTAACTCTGGATAATTTGAAGATCAAGTTAGCTAGTTATGACAAATCAATCATAGTAGTAAAAGATGCCATGGTCAGAGCTGAGATGATTTTTAGAAACACTGTTAATCTAGACAACATTAAGATGTAGGTGGCTTTCACTATGTATGATGCTCACATGAAGAAAGATGACGATAAAAATTGAATCAATTTTCCTTTGATTTAGTTTTCACTTCTTAGATATACTTTTGCAACTGCACTAGACATTTTTACATGTACTTTTTGCATATGTAATTACATGTAAAAATATGGAAAGTCCAAACTCAACAAGGACTCTTATCTTTGACTAAGTCAAAGTAGTTGGGTTTTTTTCAAAAAATCTTCAAGGCCTCTCCCTATAAATAAAGAGGGCCTCTTTTGTAATAAATATATCTTAGTTATTGGAAGGAAAACTCTGTCAAAATTGAAAGGCATTTTGAGACTTTGAGCTCATATTGTAAATCAAATTTTATCAGGTGAATGAGAAAGCAAGTGACCTTTCAAACTTTGTGTTGAAATAACTTGTGTTATGTAGAAAATTGTTCTTATATCATTTTCCTGGTATAATCTTATCTATCTGATCAAATAAGTAGAGTAATTGAAAATAATCTGGGAGATATTCTGAAGCTAATTATGGAGACTTTATGCTACTATAATTTTCTTTAGTTTATGTTTTAGTGTTTTAGAACAAAGGATATTAGAAAGGCTTTGAACTACTTTTATCTTTTGTAATTTTATACTTTATTGTAGTTTATGGTGAAGACTTTGGGCTGTACCTCATTCTATTGTGATATAAGTCGTAAATAAGTAAGAGAAGCAATGATAGACTTTGTGCTTTCATGGGTTTCTTATGGATTCAGTTAATATCAAGGAATTTTTCCTTTGTTTTATGAATATCATTTCTAAAAGAAGAGAAATTGATGATATGATCTCACCCCTGAGTTAATATTTAGTATAAGTTAAGTTTGTGATAGTTTATAGGGAGCCTCCCCTTGTTGAAAGGAGAGATTTATCTCATTGCACTCTGGTTGATATAACCATTTTATCTTCAGTTAGTTGGTGAAAAAAATTTCATCCAATAATTTTTGGTGACTCTGCCAAGGAAATATGCAAAATTTGAAGCTTCACACTTCAAATTGAAGCATTTCCAATTCTTTTATATTCTACATTCTAGCAGATCCATGGTATACGTGAAGCTAGAGAGCTCAAGGTATTGTTGATCATGTATTTGAGTTGGTGCAATAAAATAATTTTGATATTTTTCCTCCATGATCTCACCTTCAATGAACCAAGAGTTTTCTTCCTACCAACGTCAGGTCTCCAATACCAGGTGAAGCTTCTAGTTCTAGTGCTAGCAGAATTTTGTCTAAACATACCCCATAAAGGTTCGTTATCCCTCCTTTTAATCATCACATCATGGCATCACAAGGCCCTTAGGGTAACACTTTTGGCCCTCTAAATCTAACCCCGCCTTTACATGAACTACCTTGTAGTTCAAGAAAGAATTTTCCTAAGTTCTATGGTGATGGGAAAGTTCATCCTACTAAGCATATTGCAACTTTTTGCATAGTCTGTGGTGTGATAGGTATTGAATATGAAGATATAGCAGTAAGACTATTTGTAGAAACATTACAAGGTGCTACCATAGATTGGTTTTATCATCTTCAAGCTCAAACTATAACTAATTGGAACACTTTCAAGGCCAAGTTTGAGGCTAGGTTCAAACCCACAGAAGATGCACATGCCTTATTGGCTCAGCTTACGTAAATGAAGGAGCCTCATGAGCTGATGCAAGACTTCATTGCTAAATTCAATAAGATGAGGAACATGATCCCTAGAGTTGCTCAACCAACACCAAAAAATCTTAAGTGCTTCTTCATCAATTCTCAAATTCCCAAAGTTAGTTTTCAGTTGAGGTGGATTGGCCCTATAGATCTTTCTACAGCTCAGATTTTTTCTACTGAGGTCGAAGATGATCTTATCATGGTAGGTAAGATAAGAAAAGATTCTAATAAAAATAAATTTTACTCATCTACTAAAATTCTTCCCCAAGCACCACTGATCCTATGGTGCAAAAGTTAGCAAATAAATTGCTAGTTCTAAAAAAGCAAATGGCCTAAGGTGTGTCTTCTCCTCCTTATCAAGATATACCAAGGAGAACATTTCCAAAAAATTCATATCAAGGCAATGCTGCCATAAATCAAGGGCAATCCAATCATCTCCCTCCTATACAAGGGAAGCTTGTCATTGAAGTAGCACCGGTCAACTCAGTAGTTGGTTATTATGATTCCTAACATGATCTCTCTTTCTAATCTGAGTTGGACTAAGAAGATGATGCTAATCTCTTTGTAAAAAGAGAAGAATAATTAGTTGGTGACTCTAACATTGGTTTTTTGAATTACTAAGATGAAGCTATAAAAAGGGGAGAAGTGTTTGATGGAGCATATGTTATTTTAACTAGGTCTCAAAACTAGTCAAATCAACAAGCTAATAAGGGAAAAGTAGGAGAAGAACCTCAGCGAGTGATCTTAATTGCTAAATAGGGGACTTCATTACCTTTCCAATCAAAGGACCCAGTGACCAATAAGAAAGTAAGTACCTCAAACAATCATGTACCTTATACTTTTATTTCTCAAACCAGTACCACATCAAATAAAAATTAGAATGATGCACTTCCTTCTTCTATTTCTAGTTCATTTTAGTTATTTGACATAATTGATCATGCTAGGAAGACCAAGATCTATACGTCTGAAGGTGAATACTTATAAGCCAATCCTAAATAGTTTGATAGGTTGGCTGAATATATCAAAAACAAAACCATCCCTACAGGACAAGATTTGCCCAAAGTGACTCATGATCCCCCAAAGAACAAATCCACCTAAAATAATCTTGTCTCTACTCCTCTTGTTACCCCCCAAAAAATAGAACCTTTTTATGTTTCTTTATTTATAAATGGTCATAAGTTGAGCAACTGTATAATAGACTTTGGAGCCTCTGATAATGTTATGCTAACCAAGCATATTCTCTCAGTCTTACCTTAACTAAGACTTTTAGGAGATGTTTCTCCATGGAAAACAAGTACCACTTTTGGCTCGAATCAAAGATGCACCTTTTGCATTTGCGGCTTTTCCAAATAAGAGGATTAAGATGACAGTCTTAGTGGTTGATGTTCTAGCTTCTTATGACATTCTACTCTGACATAATTTTTGTAAGGATGTAAGTGGAGAGTTAAACATAGATCTATTTGAAGCAAGGATACCTATTAAAAGTATCATGCAAAAGTTTCTTCCTAAAAAAGAGTCAAAATATATTGGTACCCAAATGTTAGACCCTGAAGCTCAAATTTTGTTTGAATCCTTGAGAATGGGTAATTATTTTCTGTCCACTGAAGATGTTTTTAGCTCATTAGATGAGAGTTAATTAGGTGACAATTCAAAAAAATTAGATACAAAATTAGAAGAATTTTTAGAGCAAAGTTTAGGTAAAAAGGAATCTTCACTCACTAACGAAGAGAAATCTTTAAGAAGATCAAATTCTAATGATGTTTGGATTTTAGAATTTGATGGCAATTATTCTTCTACTAGTTTTGGAGCTAGAATTGTTTTGATATCCCTTCAAGGAGATATTTTTCCTTACTCATATGAGTTGCAATTTGACAATACCAATAACACCACTAAAGATAAATCATTATTATTCAAATTAAAAGCTGCTTCTGCTAAAGGTGTTAAAATTCTTCATGCCTAAGGAGATGTCGAATTGGTGGTTTATCACGTGCAAAGTCTGTACCAAACCAAAAGTGAAAGAATACGACATTATTGCAATCTTGTATGGGATTGTATTGAAATTTTTGATGATTTTAATATTTTTACAATACCAAGAGAGTTTAATAATCATGTAGATTCATTGGTTGTCTCTGTAACCCTCATGATTTTTCATAAATATTTCAAAGGGAACAAGTACACTATTGATCTGGTCTTTCAACCAAGTGTACTTGATAATGCCAACCATTGGTAGGTGTTTAATAGTGACTGTCAAATCATTACTTTTCTAGAAAAGATGGATAGCTTTGAAGAGCTTTATTTTGAAGGTAGTGAATCTTCACCATGAGAATCAGTTCTTGAAATAGATTCAAAAACTGGTGAAGAATTTCTTCAACTCAAAGGGAATAAAATTCCAAAAGGTTTGGTTTATCTTGAGAAGTTATTTGATAAGCATGATAGGTATATCAAATAGTGACAAATGGATTCAAGTTATTCTAAGGAGTTTGATCAAATAAATTTGAGTATGAAAGAAAATCCCAAAATGGTCAACATTAGGAATTGTTGCACTTCTGATGAAAAGTTTATGTTTATTACTCTTCTTCACCAGTACATTGATGTTTTGGCATATTCTTATGATGATTTGAAATCTCTCAACCCTAAAGAAATTCAGCGTAAAATTCCTCTTAAAGTTGGGTCATTACCTCACAAGCAGAAACAAAGGTAATACAATCCCAAAATATCAGGTACTATCCTTTCAGAGATTCAAAAGATGTTGAATGTAAGAATAATTTTTCCAATTCATCATTCCACCTAGATCATGAACATAGTTCCTGTAAGAAAAAAGAATGAAGAGATTTGTATTTGTGTTGATTTTAGGAATCTCAATCAGTCTTCTCTAATGGATAACCACCCTCTACCTATCATGGATCAAGTATTACAAATAGTAACTAGCTCAAAAATGTTATCTATGTTAGATGGTTTTTTCAGTTATAATCAAGTGAAAGTTAATGAAGTAGATCAACATAAAACCACTTTCACTACACCTTGGGGCACATTTGCATATCACAGAATGTCTTTTGGTCTGATCAATGTTGGTGTCACCTTCTAGAGAGAAATGGATCTTGCCTTCAGAGATGAAATAGGGAGGTTTATTGTGGTATATCTTGATGACTTGACCATTTTTTCCAAACATCATCCTAATCACATGCATCATTTACAACAAGTGATGGAACACTGTTGTCAAAATGGTATTTCTCTCAATCCAAAAAGTCAGTTTTTGGGGTTATAGAAGGTAAAATTCTTGGTCACACTATATCCCAAGAAGGCATAAAATTTGACTCATAAAGAGTCAAATCTATCCAAAATCTTACTCTACCTGCTAGTAAAACTATAGTTCATTCTTTCTTTGGAAAGGTGAATTTTGATGAAGGGTAAAGCTAATTTTTGTTGGAATACAGAAGGCAAAGTAGCATTTGAATATATCAAGAAGACTATCTCCCATGTCCTAATCCTGGTTTGTCTAGATTATACCAAAGACTTCGTAGTATATAGCTATGCTTTTGAACATACACTTTCAGCTATTTTGGTTCAACAGAATGAAGAAGGTGTAGAATCTCCCATATCATTTATGATTTGTCCTCTCAAAGCTCATGAATTTAAATATTCAAACATGGAGAATCATGCTTATGCTATGGTTAAGGTGGTAAAACATTTCTGATTCTATATCTTGAATTCACATACTACTATTCTAGTGCCTGATACAATAGTAAAGACTATTTTAACTCAAAAGGAGTTCGGTACAAAAAGGGGCAATTACATTTATAAAATTCAAGAGTTTTACTTGATATAAAACCTACTAAGCCTGTGTGGGGAAGAGGTCTCTATTAATTAATTGATGATAACATACCAAAAAAAATAGGACATGAAGAAGCAAAGGTTGAAGACATGCCTATAGTTCTCTTTGTCACTACTACTGATGAGTGGTATTCTAATATCACTCATTTTCTTACCTGTGGTGAGTTTCTTACCCATATATCTTATAAATAAAAAAGAAATTTTAAGTTGAAAGCTACTAACTATGTCTTGTGAGACAATAGTTTGTAAAAAAGAAGCCTTGATGGGGTATTTCTTAGTTGCATATATAAAGTGCAATAAAGTAAACTTTTGGACTCCTTCCATAATTTGGCTTATGGAGGAAATTTTTCCACACCCATGATGGCTCAAAAAATTCTATGAGCTAGATACTATTGGCCTACACTATTTCAATATGTGTACAATTGGGTACGTAGGTGCAAATTATGTCAACAATTTATTGGGAAACCCAAGTTGGTCGTATTACCTCTCAAGCTGGTGATGATTGAAGAACCTTTTTAGAAATGGGGTATTGATTTCATTGGCACTGTGAACCCATCCTCAAGTGCTAGACACAACTATGTTCTCACCGCAATAGATTATTTTACCAAGTGGGTGGAAGCCATTCCAGTTAAGCATGCTACTTCAGAAGTAGTATGTAATTTTCTTAAGGAAAATATTGTTTCCAGATTTGGAGTTCTAAATAACATTATAGAAAATAATGCCACTTGTTTCTCTTCTCATGAGATTACTAAATTTTTATACAATCATGGGATTATTCTTTCCTACTCCTCAGACTATTATCCACAAGGAAATGATCAGGCAGAATCAAGTAACAAGAATCTGGTTACTATTATTAGAAAATTGGTAGATGACAATCAGAGAACTTAGCATAAAGCATTGTTCAATGCTTTATAGCTAGATAGGATTACACTTAAGAGTGCAATAGGAATGTCACCATTTCAACTTTTGTATGGCCTAAATGCAGAGATACCAATTACCCTAGAACTACCAACACTGAAGTTGGCAAAGGTAGTAGAAGATCAAACTTTTGAAAATTCTCTTGATAAAAGGATCATGTAACTAATTGAGTTAGAAGAGAAATGAACTATGGTAGTGGATCATATTTTTGAACATAAAAATTAGGTAAAGAAAATCTTCGATAAAAAATTAAGGATTCATGAGTTTCAGATTGGGGATCAAGTCTTGTTGTGGGACAAGAGGAGAGAACCAAAAGGAATGCATGGAAAATTTGATTCCTTGTGGAGAGGTTCATTTACCATTCATTAATTCTATGGTGAAAATAACTTCTTTCTATAATATCAAGATGGAACACCATTCTCATTAACTCATAGTGGGCAGCATCTGAAACACTTCAATCCTTGAAGTATAAGATAAGTTCATTTGTACATCTATATAATTTTATATTTTTATTTGTCTTTTTGTTTGGTTTTTTGTGTCTTTTTCTTTTTGGTAGCTTGACTCTATATCCCAATGGCATGGATGAATGCACTTAGAGACTATATTCTACTCCCTTTTATTGTTTCAAAGTTCAATCAATGGAAGTTCCCTAGCTGGAGCCAACTATTGTTCCCAAAATTAGTGACGCTCGTTTTAGGGACAACTCCTATGAAACTTGTCCATTTCATGATATTCAATCTAAGTTTGTTATTTGAGGCAAGTTTCTCTTCATCTTGTGTGAAGTTGACTAACATCTTGGAAAAGTTTGCAATGCTCCCTCATCATGATTTATCAAAAAATGTGAAACTCGTTGTAGTGTTGATCTAATCAGATGTCATATTTTGATAGTTTTCAAGGTGTTAGACTTTTTTTTGGTTTGTCCATGCACTAGCGGTGATTTTTGCCTCTTTTACAAGTTTTCATATTTAAGTGCAATAGTGGTGAAAATTATCGCTCTTGCAAGTTATTTTTTTTTTCATGTAGGAGTGGCAATTTTCATCGCCCTTAACATTTTCCTTCTTTTTTCATGCAAGAGAGGTAAAAATTGTTGCCCTTGCATCCTTCTTCTCTTCTTCATGCAAAGGTGGGGCTTATTTTGGGGCTTATTTTGGGGCTTTTAATTTCCATTTGTTACTCATTTTAATTATATTTATCTTCTTGAAACTCCTCCTTACAATCACTTGACTACGTGAATGAGTAGGATTATGAATTCACCAACTTTGAGCTTAAGATTTTGAAATTGCTGGGTAAGTTTTACTTTTTAATCTTTTTGCCTCTTGGCTTTTTGTTTTGTTTTTTCTTTTCAATTTTCTTTTCCTTTGAGCATTTTTTTTCCTTTCATTTTGGTTTTGGTTGCTCCTCCCCCATTTTGTTACCTTACCCTAGTGGACCTAGCTATACTCTTGATTCATCAACCCTCCTTCCATGCCCTAGGTTGTCTCATCATACTGAGTTGATGTTTTGACCCAACCTAGGTTTTTGCCTGTGTCAAAACTAGTTAGACACCACCTACATGAAACTAACATAATGACAGTTAAAATTCACCAAGGATGCATGCCCATATGCAATAAATCCATAATTTTCCACATTTACATCTCCTTATTTCTTTTAAGTGTATTAGTAGTATTTTTTTCCACTCTAACTTTAGCTTGATACTTTCCTGCAAGGTCGGTAATTTTCTTCGCCCTTACTGAATTTAAACCTAGCTTTATGCAGGGGTGGAAATTTTTGTCACCCCTACATAAACTTGACCTACAATGGCAGTAAAAATTTCCACCCCTACATAAGTGTGGATTTTATCTTCCTGCAAGGGTGGAAATTTTTGCCGCCGATGCCAAATATAATACCCCCCATATGCAAGGGCAGTAATTTTTGCTGCCTATGCAAACATTCCTTCAAATTTCTTAACTCTGGGAAATTTTTAGTTTCACTTTTCTAAACCCACTTTCTTCTAATTTTTTGGCCTACTCACAATTTATCTTTCAAGTGCATCCCCATGGTCATGATCTTTGACATGCAGTTTTTCTAGATTGCTAATATTTCCCCTAATTGCGTGATTATGACTTTTATTATAGTTTCTCTTGTGGATCCTTCTTCATCGACGTCCTTTTGACAAAATTTATTCTAGATGATTGAGGTTTCTTTGAAGAATTTAAAGACAAATAAGTACAAATATCAAGGTATTTTGTCAATCGCTTCAGTTACTTCTAATGTCGATGATATTAGAGATATAGAGATCGGTCATGTGGATATGGCTGAGTTTGTGGAAAGAAATAAATCAAGTAATATTAGCTATGAAATGAATAAAATAATTGATATCAATATTCATTTTAGTATCTTCTTTCCCTATAGTGGCTCATAACATAGAATTTGTTCTCCAATGCGCTCAGTTCTATAATAAAGATACTAGGGATGTGTTAGACACTAGTGGTAATGTGGTAATTAAACTAGATCTTGAGTTCATCGATAAAGTGTTCATATGTCCTCCTAATACCAAAGTAATAAAGCTTGATTTTGTCAAAGCACAAAGAGAATATGACAAAGATCCTAAAAAAGTGAAAAAAGTAATCAACAATAAATGGCTCAAGACTCCAAGGGCAAATTTGTGAAGGTGGCCATGAAGTTTTCCAAGAAGCAACTTTTCAGAAGAAGTCAGTGATATGATCACTCTTCTCAGTAGGGTGAAAGGTTTACCTTCTTCACAGTTTTATGAATGGATGTATCCCTTCATCAAGATAATTCTCCAAGGTAAACAAGTCATCTTCTAGGGAGAACAAGTTAGCAATGCTCTGCATGAGAAATTGATCAAGGTATCCACTACCTTTAAATTCTACATGACTTCCTACCTGGTGTATATTGCATCTTCAATGAAAACCTTTCCAGGTTTAACATCATAAGGAGATAGGAGAGTAACCTTAGTGTATCAATACTACTCATAGTTAACATTGAAGGGTTTTATTAATTATTTTAGGAGAGTAAATGATTCTTTCTTTGTAATATTTTTATGTATCTTTGATCCTCAATTAGAACAAAAAAGAATGTCTGATGAGGCCTACGCAGTTGTGAATAATTTTGGATGTATGTTCTTATAATTTCCTTCTTTTTCATACCTATGGGTTGGCTTTTTCCAAGGTCATCCTTATATGCTTCCAATATTCCCTTCAGATAAATTGGTATTGATGGAGCTATGTAGGTAAATAATTGTCATACATAATAAATAGATGGAACTCAAGAAGCCTGGATTCAGGTTCCCAATTGAAATTGGTAGGTTTTCAGTGTTAACCACTGGGAAAGCTAGAGTTATGGAAACTAAAATGCAGCTCATAACCATGAAGCATTTCAAAATAAGACCAAATTTTGATTATAGGGGCATAAAGGACATGATCAGGAGAAAAACCTAATTTCATGAACCTATGATTGAAGATGTTTGGGTAGATTTGAGGACAACAGAAGATGTTAGGAAAATGGACTACAGTAGGTTATCTCTTGAGTAGATAGAATATTTTAGACTTGCTGATATCCCTAAGAATTTAGTGGATGATGGAGATTTTATTAATGATAGATACAATACTAAACAGGTTACCAATGCCCCTCTTCCCCCAATCCAATGGTCACAAAAGGAGCTGACTTCCTTAAGGAAAAGATTTAAGCCAATATTGGCAAATACCAATAATTGGTTAACAAATAAAGGAATCACTTTGAAAGAATTCATCAAAGGTTCAAAAGCTGAATTTCAAGAGGAAACAAAAAGAAGATCATAAAATAGGATGAATAATAAAAGTGATGTTCCTTATTCTTCTAGGCCACATAAGCTGTAGATCATATTTGTGATGAAGAAGTCAAAAGCTATGGAAAAAGAGTCAAAAATAGAAGATGTAGAGGTTGAGAAACAAAGCACTGAAGAATCAACAATAGAACAGATGGAGATTGATAATAGGCCTACAGATCAACAAGGAGAAGAACTTTATCTCCACAAGAGAATGTGCAACAAGGAATAGGAATCTCTTCTTCCCTGCCTAACACACCTGTTGTAGTTCCTTCACCTAATTCTCTAATTAGTGTTCCCTCTTCTAGATCACCCTCTTATTCCAAAATGATTTTTGAAAACCCTCATAGCACTTTTGAAGATATTATTCATTTTTCAAGGTCAATTCCCAATTTGTCATCCCCATATTTTGATATCAGAGATGGTTCTACTTTTGATCACTTAGTAAAAGGTGCAGTTTTTACTGATACTCCACCTATTGTTTCCATTACTTATGCAAGTATGGCTCTAATGATGCCAATAATGGAGTTAGATCCAAATGTAAGTACTTTCATGCTCCCACCATGGTTATCAGCTTACACTCCCAAAAAGAAGAAACAAGCCATCTCTCCAGATGACTTTGATTTCAATAAGATGATGCCAGTGAAAGCCAAGGGTCTAAAGAAGCTGAGGATTATTTCAAAAATGATTGGGGATAAGGGACACAAATTTTTGGAAATTGTAATAACTTTGCAAGATGTAGTCATTAAAAATTTGGATATAACTGATTACTCTATCTCTAGAGTTGAATTAGGTAAGATAACTCATGAAGGTGCCAAGAGTGATATGCATTCAGCCATGGATATCTTGATTCATAAATTTGACAGAGAGAAAGAAATGAAGAATTGCTACAAAGCGATGCTGGAGCAATTGACTACTATGATCAAGAGAATCACTTTCACTTTAGAAATGGTAGATCCTGAGGCCATTTCTATAGAAGACCCCATTATTCAGAAAGCAAAAAAGACCTACCTCAAAGGAAAAGTACTTAGACAAGATGCATGCACAAGGAGTT